>BSBK01004046.1:742500-1165000 GCA_027943335.1 Chamaecyparis obtusa | reverse complement strand
TTGAGATTTTCCTAGTGAGGGTTTTGATGCTTTTGTATGGTGTACATATGCACATTCTATGTTTTTACATAGGTTATTCAAAGTGTTTCATTTATATGAGGGCTAAAGAATCTAAGTTCTTCTTAGGGTGAGAATGACTATTCAAAGTGCTCTAACTTTGATAAGTATCATCTCTAACTTTGATAAGTATCATAAACCTTTTATGTAAAAACTGGAAATATTACAATTATAATTTTATATATATATATATATATATATATATATATATATATATATATATATATATATATATATATATATATATATATATATATATATATATATATATATATATATATATATATATATATATATATATATATATATATATATATATATGGTTTTGAAGACAATATGATTGAGTTATGAGATTGTCTTATTCAATTTAATTTGTTAATTATTTACTTTAAAATTCTTATAAATTATCACATGTATAGCTTATGTTGGTTCTTTTACATCTATTTTCATAACATTTCATCTTGTCAATTATTTTAACTCTTATATTGATTATATTGAAATTGTTAATAATACTTAATAAACAATGGAAGAAAAATAACATTACAATAGTACATTCTATATAAATTACTATTGATATAACCATTGCACCTTCATTCCAATATTTTGTGTAAACTTGTCAGGCTGTTAACCAAAACTAATAAACCACTAAAAGCATGAAGCAAAATCCATAGAGGAAAATGATATCTTGAAGACAAATCATCTAGCTAGGGTCAAGATTGTATTTCAAAATTACACACACAAAATATATTATTATGTGACCATCACCTAAAATCATTGATTGCTAAGTGTATCATTCATTCTCATGAAAGATGTAATCTTATGAACCACTACTCATGAAACACAGATCAATGAGTTTGACTCAAAAACTATATAGATGAATCTTGATAGTAATATCATAATAGTATGACTCTAGGAAGCCTTCGACCTTAATTAATTAAAATTCAGAATAGAAATCCAAGATGTTGGATCGATGTTGTCTAATTTATTATTAGATAATACTCGAAATTGAGCTGTCTTTTCTACAAGTCCACTTTTTAATTTATTTATTTTTAATTCTTTTCATATTTTGTTTTGATGAATTTAAAATTTTATTGACACATTTATCAATTAATTTTTTTGTATGAGAAATAATACTATTCAATGTAGTGATTTATATTTATTCAAAAGTAAATGATATTCTAATATATCATGTCTGATGAATATACATTTTGTAATTAATGGACATAGATGCATTTTGTGTGGAGAATTTATTACTCTTCCTCATTAAATATTATTTGATAGAAACATCAATGAAATAAATGTTCTTAAATTACAAGTCATTTCTTTTCAATGTGGGTGTATTTTAATTATTTTTAAAGGATGGACATCTTCCAAAGTGAATGTAGCATTTAAGAATTGAACTCATGTGTTGTATTTTATTGGCACCTTCATCAATTAATTTAGTTGTCTAGGAAACTATGATATTAAATGTAACAAAATATATTCATTTAAAAGTAAATGTTAATTTAATAGACCATTCCTAATGAATATACATGTGTATTTAATGACATAAATGAATTTTGTGTGGAGAACATATTACCCTTTGATTAAATAGTGTTCAATAAAAGCATCAATGAAATAAATGTTCTTGAATACCAACAATTTTTCTTTTCAAAGTAGGTGTATTTAAATCTCTATTGATGATTGGACATCCTCCAATTTGAGTGTAGTGTTTAGGATTAGAACCTATATGTATCAATCAATTTTATTGTCTCTAAGACAACAATGCTATTCAATGTAACAACTTATATTTATTTGAATGTAAATGATATTTTAATAGTTCATACATGACTAATAAACATGTGCGTTTAGTGGTCAAAGGTGATTTTTGTGTGGATAATCTAATGGTTTTCCTCATTAAATAGTGTATGATAAAAACATCAATGAATTAAGTTTTCTTGAATAACAAATAATTTCATTTTCAAAGAAGGTGTATTTTAATTTTAATTTTTTTAAAGCCAAAGTGGGCTATCTACCATAATTTTATTAATATATAAACTAATTCAAGGAATCATCCGTGGAAGAATCAGGAAGAAACCCCAGAATCATTGTTGAATACATATATAATATTGATCTTTACAATTGGTTTTCCAAATGAAAACCACAAAATAATTGCAAATATACAATCAATAAGGATATACTATGAAAGATATCAACCCCGAATGTTTACCACAAAAACCCACAATTAGGGGTCACCGGTTAATCGTGATAGAAGCAAAAAAGATATGAGATTTTAGAGCAAAAAGGACTTAGCATTTATCCATAGGAATGGGGGAAGAGGGCCTCTACACATGATCCCATGCCAACTCCCATCCCACCAAAGGGGCTGAAGGTGTCACCAATTCCCATCCATCAAGAGAGACCAAAGCATCAGGGGGCTCTATGGTTGACAAAGTTGGAGACAGGGGCACATTGAGGTTAGGAACCCATGCGAAAACATTAGCAGACTTAACACTGCAAGGTGAAGACACCAGATGTGAAGGTGGAAGATCCATTGGGGATGGTGAAATCAGAAGATCCAAAATCGTGTGGGCATGTCGCCTAATCTTCTTAGTGAGATCCAAACCTAAAGCAGGACTCACAATCTATAGATTAGCCCTAACAACCTCAAAACTTCATTTTTCCATGGCCCATTTGAAGATATCATACACCATTAGATGTTCATGTCTTGACATAAGAGCATGGTGAGAAAAAAGGCCACCCACCAATACTTTTCCCGACCAGAGGTCATATTTCTGCAGAGCACTCATAATTCAGTTGTCCGAAGTGAAATGGGGATGAATAGCTTTGTTGACAATGGAGAATACTAACTCAGCCGACTATAGGAGGTCTATCAAATTTGACAAGAAAATGGATACAAGTTGTGATGGAAATAACACAATTTTGGTCCATGGAGAGAGCATATGCTCACCAATGATCCTCTATACTGCCCTGTAGTGCAACATAGATTGACACACAAACACTTGATCAATCTCGGGCCCATCAACTTGATGTGGGAATGGGAGCTCATAAATTGGTGGAGAAACGAGAACCCTGTAGTTTCTAGGCAACAAATCTGAATGAATTTGGCCGTAGGAAACACATCTTGAGAACTCCATATTTATGACAGTGCACAAAACCAAGCCTTGGAACTACACCAGAGGGAAAAAATGCTATGAAATGAAGTGAAAAATGAACCCAAATACTGTATAGAATTTCAAGCACATACCATAGTTGGATTCACACACTTAAATTTATTTTATGTCGTAAGAGAGTAACTATGCTGATTTTTTATGTACTTCCCTCCAGACATGGCAAGGCAAAAACCTAATTTATGCTGGAGGCCAGGTGAAGAAGCAAATGCGGATGTGAGGTGAATAATTAAAACTACATGGCAGATAATTTGAGAACAGAGCAAAAAGTGATTCAAGAGAGCTGGAGATAGGATGACACCATGTAATAAGTGAATTACATTGGGGGCATCATTTAAATAATTATTTTTACCTTAGAAAGCTTGACCTAAATTGATCAGAATATGATTTTGGTCCTGCTTAATTAAGTTTTGAATATCTATGTTAGATAATATCAAATCTGCTGACTCTAAATTTTCAAGGTTCAATCTATTGCACCCTAGGTTGGCAAGATAATCTACTAACATATTTCCTTCCCATAGAGTATGGGAGAGATGAATTTCTCTGAATGAATCAAGAAGCCACCATATTTTTTGGAGAATATATGAAATTTTCCAGTTATGAGACTCCTGTTTAATGCATGAGTCAATGATCACCATAGAGTCACCTTCAACATGTAGAGATTGCAAACCATATTTTTTTTTCCAAATCTAATCCTTTAAACAAGGCATATGCCTCAGCCATGTTATTTGTTCCTGTCAGAATAGAGGTAGTTTTGATGGTAAGAACTTGACCTTGTTGATCCCTGATACAAGCTCCTATCCCAGATTTACCCAGATTGCCTTAGGATGAACCATCAAAATTAAGTTTAACTGATCCAAAAGCAGGGAGTAGTCAATGAATTTTATCCCTGTTAACTGGTGGATTATGCTGATTGTGATGAAGCCATCCTATAGGAATGTGTATGTCTTTCCATTCCTGAATGATAGAGTTGTCCCATATGGATAGCACTGGCTTACATTTGACTCTATGATGACTAGCATTGACAACTTCTGAGATTGATTTCTCAATACCAACTAAAACAACACTGAGTGAGGAAGGAATTTTATGGAAGATCCTTTTGTTTCTTTCCCACCAAATTGCCTAGACAAAAATTACTAGGATATATTTCCATAAGCAATGAAAATGTGATGAGGAATGGAGCTCTAGCCAAGCCTAAAAAAGATCCCAGAGTGTGTTCGGGAGAGGAGTGAGAAATTAGACTTTGCTGAGTATAAATGCCCAGCAATGATAAGCAAAAGAGCATTTCAAAAGAAGATGATCTACATCTTCCACCTCAAGATCACACAAAAAATAGTTGAAGGGTTGGGCAATGTTGAGCTTAGTAAGGCGGTCACTAGTAAGAATTCTTTTTTTTAGAGCTAGCCCAGAAAAGAAACTAGCTTTTGGAAGAGTAGCATAGTTCTAGCAGAATGAAAAAGCATGACTTGCATTATTATTATTATAGGCTTGCTGCTGAATGATCCTATATCCATCTTTAATGCTATATGAACCTGATTTACCCAGAGCTCAAAGTAATTTATCTTCCTTACCTGATAGGAAAACCTCTCTTTTTGACAAGATTTTCATAAAGCTAGCTTTCCCTTGAATAGTGATTGAAGCTCATCTGGATCTTTCCAAATAATCTTTCTAGAAAAGAAACAAACTATAGAAACATAATCCACAAGTGATTTACCCCAAATTACTTCAGAAGAAGTCACCACTTTGACCAGGGAGGATGTATGAATGAGAGGAGGGAGCCCACTCCAAGAGTCACGCCAAAAGTTGATGTTGACACCACTATTCACCTCCCAAGTAACATATTGTGTTATAATGTCTCTAGAATCCATCATGAAGTTCCATATTGTTGACCCTTTAGGGGGGTTTTGGATGGAGAAGACTCGTGTTGGGCAAGGAAGATCAAGATACTTTTGCTGCACAATTTGACACCATTTGGAAGTTGGTTTAGAATACATTTTCCAAACTAGTTTCCCTCCAAAGGATTTGTTCCTCTTAGCCATGTCATGTAAGCCAGCACCCCCTGAATCTTTTCCTTGAGACATCTCTTGAAGTGAGATCAAGGGAATTTTCTTGTCTCTAGTAATGTTTCCCACCCATAAAAAATCTCTCAGAATTTTTTGAATGGATTGTATCACTAACGCAGGGGCTTTGAGAACTAAAAGATAGTAATTGG
This sequence comes from Chamaecyparis obtusa, assembly GCA_027943335.1. NCBI lineage: Eukaryota > Viridiplantae > Streptophyta > Pinopsida > Cupressales > Cupressaceae > Chamaecyparis > Chamaecyparis obtusa. The sequence continues at coordinate 1,159,561 of BSBK01004046.1, read as the reverse complement.
GAATTACTACAAGCACTGATTTGATGAGAAGGATTTTACTTGCAAATGAGAGCCATCTGGCTTTCCATGCCACTATCCTAGCCTTAATCCTCTCAATGATAGGTAGCCACTAGGTAGTTTTTTTAACTCCTATGAAGAAAGGAATGCCAAGATATACCAAAGGAAGGGAATCTTCTGAAAAACCCAAAATTGATACAATTCTATTGGTGACAACCTGATTAGAATTGAATACATAAACCTTTGATTTATGAGGGTTGATCTTTTAACTTGATGTTATTGAATATGGGTCTAGTTTTAGCTTGATATGTTTATCCTCCATGACATTGGCTTCTCCAAATTGGAGAGTGTCATCTACAAATAAAAAGTGAGTAACCAAAATGTTTGTATCCCCTAGCAGAGCTCCTTTCCATAAGCTAAGTTCATAAGTATACTGGATGAGTCTGCAGAAAGCTTCGGCCATTAAAATAAAAAAGGATCAGGGATAGAGGGTCACCTTGTCTAATCCCTTGATATGATGTGAAGAAGCTAGCAGGGGATCCATTAATGATTACAAAAAAAGCCACACCAGTTATACATGCTTGGATCCATTTACACCAACCTTTGGCAAAGCCAAATTTTCAAAGAACTTTAAAAAGAAAGTCCTAGTAAACTCTGTCATAAGCTTTCATCATGTCCAGTTTAATGATGAAGTTTGGAGACTTGTTTGTGTCAATTGAATGGAGAGCCTCATGTGCAACTAGGGCTCCTTCCATAGTTTCTTTTCCTAGCACATAACCTCCTTGTTTTGGGGACACAAGGCTAGGGATCAGATGTTGTAGCCTCAAGTAGATTTCTTTGGTAATGATCTTATAGATTGTGTTATAAAGAGAGATAGGTCTAAAATCTGAAAATGATCTGGAGGTTTTAATCTTTGGTATGATGGAAATGTTTGTTTTGTTGAAGAATTTAAGCATTGATTTACTTTTCCTTGATTCTTCAAGAACACCCAAAAGATCCCACCCAAGAAAATCCCAACATGATTGGTAAAAGGCTGCTAAAAATCCATCTGGACCAAGAGACTTATTAGGAGATAGTGAGAAGACCACCTTTTTTACTTCAAAGATTGTGAAAGGGGCCAGCAGGTTCGCATTATCAACTTTTGAGATAATGGTGGTGATATCTTGAAGAATATCTTGAACTTGGGATGTTGAGGGTGTACGCTGGTTAGGTGGTGCTAGAAGATCTTTGAAGAATCTAATCCCTTCTTGACAGATGCCCTTGGCATCAGTAATTAAATGCCCAAACTGAGCATTATGGATTGAAAAAATCCTACTAGCAGCTCGTTTCTCTTTTGCTGAAGCATGAAAGTATTGTGTGTTTTTATCTCCCTCTCTTAGCTAGAGTTCCCATGATTTTTGTCATCAGTATATCTCTTTACGAGAACATAATTCTTCCTAGTCTGCTTGTAATTTTTTGTCTATAGAAATCATCCTTATTCAAACCATGATTAATAGTTTTGTCCAGAATACCTGAGAGTTTTTGTTTAACCGGATCTTTCTCATTAAAGATGTTCTTGAAAGATACCTCATTCCACTTTTTAATTTCTTTCTTGATGTATTTAAGTTTCTAGGAAAATTGATATATATTAGACCCATCACATGGAGGCGCATTCACCCACCATTGATTCATTAGAGGGAGAAATTGTGGATGTCTTAGCCATATCTTCTCAAACTTAAAAGAGGGTTGAATCTAGAGTCTTGTGTTGAGTGAAGGCAAAGCTAGTTGTAAAGTGATAGGAAAATGGGCTGATCCTGGGCACGCCAAGATCTCTAATTGGAAAATGATACCAGTGATCTTCCTATCAATAGTTATCATAAAATGGTCCAACCTTACTACAATCTGAGAAAAAACTACTCTTTTATTTGTCCATGTGAAAGAACCCTTGACAGGCTCAATATCCATGAGCTTGTTATCTTCCACAAAGTTTGAGAAGTCTGTGATGGTTTTAATTGGAGGAGAAATGCCCCTAGTGTTCTCAGAGGCCTTTAAAATTGCATTAAATTCTTCCCCCATAATAATATGTTGATTGGTTTGAGACTGAATAAGACCCATTAGTTTTAGCTAAAGAGATTGCTTATAACTTGTTGCAATGGGGCCATAAACATTAATCAGAATAAATGAAAAGTCAAACATAGTGACATTCAACATTTGATAGTTATCATCCTATGTTAAGGATTGTTCTTGAATAGTTTTGGGATCTCATAATATGGCCAAGCCTCCTAAGGCACCAATGCCCTACTACTAAACTGACTGCCAGGAGCTCCACTTCCCTACTGTATTATCAAAAGACTCTTGAGACATTTTTGTTTCTTGTAATAAAATAATGTTAGCCCTCATGGAATCTAACTCTTTCTTAATTCTATGTCTTCAAGCCTCTTACATTCCATGAAGCAATCTTCATTGTGGACAAGGAGAACACTTTGTCCTCCTTGTCTCTCATTTTGATGGTGTAAAATTTTCATCCAATGTTGACTGAACACCAACATCTATTTCCACCTTAGTCTAGACATTCTTCGGTTTCCTACCCCACTTCTAAGGAATCAAAGAGACTAGACTCTTTTGGTTTGGTTTTTTTTCAAGTGATAAAGAAATTTGGTGATCAAAAACTCCACCCATAGGACTCTTGTCTACAAATGGGGGACGTTGATCTGAATATTCAACTTGGTTTAGCTTGCTAGTTGATTCTTGGGATAGTTGATTATATTCCACATCGAATGAGTGGAGTTGTTGTTCCCTTTGTATATCATCACTTTGGACATATCTTGAGCATTGAACCATGTGTGGATCACTATTATGAATCTCCTGAAGCATCATGAGGTCTCCTAACTCTTCCTGTGATAAGGGAACAAAAGTTTCATTATCTAAAAGTAATATCAAGCTGGCCTGATGGAGATAATCTAAATCCATATGCTTCCTAAAGTCTTCATGAAAAATTACACCCTCCTCATCTGCAATTTCATAGATGATTTTAGTAGCTAACTATGTCAATAACTGTTTTGAAAGCTTTCAAGCTCTAAGATTAACTAGTGCATCTTTGTTGAGCACATCTTGCAAAATGGGCATCTTAATAGGTGAAGCTTGGTACATAAGGTGATGAATTAAACTATCAACCTCTTGATTAGGAGATTCTGTAGAACCCCATCCTATGGTTTGGACCTTGGTGTAGTAGTTCTGAAGCATAAGAACAAAGCTCACCGCAAACATGAAGAAAATGGATGAATTGTAGGCTTGAGAGAAGTCTTGCTGGGGCAAGTGAATGATGGACTTAAAAGGCTCTGTTGTACGGGATTGAGTTTTCTCCTACCTCTGATGAATATATTGGGATGAGAATTTGAGCGGGTTTGTACAATGATCCTCACAAACTAACATAACAAAATTACCCAAATTATTACACTGAGATATGAAATGGCCTAGTTGATGCTGAAACTTATGTATTGAAGCCTCAGTTTGTTGAACAATAGGTTGATCCCAAGAGCCCCATTTGGATTTCAAAGTAATGTGTCTAGGTAACTCCTTTGCTAGATCAAGAAGAATACATACTCTAGTGTCTTGAAGAGGAAGCTCAAAGGGGAAAAGGTCATGTTTAATGAAAATTCCAAGCCTATTGGCAATAATTTCCACAATTTCAAGCTCCTTATATTCCAAAGGTAGTTTTGGTAGGACTATCCAGATGGGAAAGGATAGGGGACACTAACTGAGATAATTAGTACAAATCTACATCAATAGAACCCCAAGGCCCTTAGAAGAGAACACTAATAACTCCAAAGATGAAGAAACCCAAAAAGAAACCATGTCCCAACCTACAAAACAAACACTGCCAACCATCAGCAAGAGCATCAACAAGAAAAATAGATAGGGAACAAGCGAAGGGCCAAAGACCATCACAATATAACCATTCTCTAAAACCACCAAAAAAGAGAACGGGAAAACAAATCCTCTTAAAGATGATAGCCCATTTTGAAAGGCCCATGCCTTAATATCAGTAAATGAGAGGGCATTATTTGAAAATTTACCAATGATAGCCATTTCTCAAAGATGATCAATTTGATCCTGAAGAAATTTTTTTGGTAGAATAATGTTGGGCCTATTGGAAGAGAAATTACCACAAGGAGAAATCACTTGTTCTACGGGGATTTGTGGAAGTTTTTTTTGCTAGACTTGAAAAGACTTCTTTGGATTGAAGGGTGCTCTAAAATATTCTTTTTGAAAGGAATGGATTCTATCCCCAACTGAGTTCTACTTAACATTAGTGAGACCATCCTAATTTGTCCTAGGGCCAGGAGAATGACACATAATAACAGGTGATCCAGGCGGTGTGCCTTCACAGATGTCAAAAATCAGTTGGGGTTGTTGATACCGAGCATGCCTTTTCTTGTTTCACCCATGAAAAGGGGTTCGCTTACTCCAAAAGGCACGATGATGATTTGAAAAATTTTCCTACCCAAAATGGGATTTGAACTGAGAATGTCGAGAAAGGTTTCTAACAACGGGTTTTGTCAGAGCATATCACCTTGTTGCCTAAGTTGATGATTCCCCTTTTTTTAATGTGGAAACCTGGGGGAGAGAAATAGGAGATTTTCTTGACTTCAAATGAAGAGGATCTTGCACATGATGGGTTGAAGGGGGGTGAAGATTTAAAATGAAACCTAGGGTTAACAAAGAAGGGTTTCATTGGTTGGACGATGGATTTTCCTTTGAAGATATTGGAAACATCAGATAAATTAGTCTGGTGTAGAGGATCCATAACTTGGTGACCAGAGAACTTCTGCTGGAAGGGACATGACTGAAAGCCCTGAAGAATTTGATTGGATCTCCAGGGCCTAGCTGGCTAAACAATAGGACCTAAAAATAGTTTTGCAAATTCTTGAAAAGAAGGGGAGCCCTATACCTAATGTTGACCTTGCCTACTTTGAATATTGAGGCACTCTCTACCAAGATAGAACTGATGAAACATCTGACTCTGAGACTACAAAGGACATCTTCGGTCGTGCATTCTCCATTCCCATTCTCCATTTGCAAATTTTCATTCCTACTCATCGGTCGCCATTCCAAGTACATCATAAAGAGTTAAACAACTTCATACCCCTTATAACACCTCCAAAGAGGAAAAGATGAAGCACCATTTTTTTCACCACCATTAAGGATTCATTAAATTCAAAAAGACCAGAATGGTCAACAAAAAGTAGAGCATACCATCTCTATCTAAAAGCTAAAGGATCATAAAATACCATGAGGGAAAAAGGCCAAGGCATGGGGGAACCACCTAAAGTCCATCATAGAAGAGTCATCTTAACCAAAAATACCCTAGAGGACACTAACTAAGATAATCAGTACAGATCTACATCAATAGAACCCCAAGGCCCTTATAAGAGAACACTAACAACTCCAAAGATGAAGAAACCCCAAAAGAAACCATGTCCTAACCAACAAAACAAACACTGCCAACCATCAGCAAGAGCATCAACAAGAAAAATAGATAGGGAACAAGAGAGGGGCCAAAGACCATCACAATATAACAAGGCTCTACAACCACTAGAAAAGAGAAGGGGAAAACAAATCCTCTTAAATATTTGCAACCAAAATAGAAAATCACAAGGCCCTTCCCAAAAAGACGACGCTCAACAACCTAATCTAGAAGCATCAAAAAAACTTCAACGAAGAAATACAAAAGGTAAACTCAAAATTGAGTAGGGGTTGTAAAACCTAGATAAATGTAGCTTGAAAAAAAACTCATGTCCCACAAATCCAAAGGCTCAAGAAGGAACACAATCACTAACATTACACTCATAGAATAGAGAGCATATGGATAGAGAAAAGGTCATCAAAACTGTACATGAGAGAGCCCAAACAACACCTCCTATAGTGAAGACCAACACTAGTACAATAGAGATCAACAACAATGAAGAAATAACAGATGGGGGGAGGGGAGGAATCCCCACAATTTCAAAAGAAACACTATCCAGAAGCAATTCTCAAAGACCAATATGCAACCATTAAGAACCAAAAATACCTTCCCCACCAAAAAAGAATAATTGGAACCCCTACCAGAAATGACCAAGGGAGATGGGTCACCATCATCATCATCAGAATATCCCCCTTTCTTAGCGCCACCTCAAACCCTATACACACTTGCTCAACTCCTACTACTCTTTCTTATCACATTGAAGATAATGTTTATTAGTTAAAATAATGTTGATTAAAATATAGATTGCAATAAAAAATTGCAAGAAAAATGAGGGAAGGTGAATCGGTGAATACAATTTCTATCTCAGTTAAACCTTATATAAAGATTCTTGTAGAATATACATAATGTAAATAACCATTCACAAATAGAAATAGAAATACTCAAATCAACACATCATATATACATGGAAACCCTCGGTTAGAAGGAAAAAACCACGGTGAGACAGAGCTCACAACTTCACTACTACAATAATAAAGGTGCCCTCTTAAGAGCTTACAAAGCACTTATAAGAGTGCTACCTGGTAAAGGGATTTGGTAGAAGATCAGTTAAGATCTTGACTCTGCTAGGAGTCACCTTATTAAAGTAATTTAAACACCAATTAAGATGTTACCCAGTTAAGGGATTTATACAAAGAACCTATAAGGGTTCACCTTGATAGAGGGATTTGACTATGCTTTAACAACATAAAAGCAATGATCTTAATTAACACTCTCTATCTGATTAGATCATACCTCTTATCCTTTCTACTCTATCTAGTTGTTAAACCTTTATGCCTTTCACCTCTGTGACCATGGCTTTTCTCCGACGATATCTCTCTCTTGCTCTATATTTTCAACAACAACTCTTTCGTATCCTATGATCTGTATTTATAAGAAGTTAATCTTAATAAAAGGTCAAATCATAGTACCAACAAGCTGTAAACTCATCCATAAATCATGCAGAAAAAAAAATCTTTGTGAGATGATCTTGAGTTTACCTTGAAACATCCGTGTAGAAATAAAACTAACTCCTATTAAAAAGGTAACTCCAGTTCTAAATGGTGGATGCTCTGTATAATCTAGTTTTAACTCAGACAGCTTTGCATAATCTGGTATGAATTATTATGCAGTTGGTCGGTATCAATTTTTTACCTGATTGTGCATACATCCCTTGTTTGTTCTATAAGACCGGTAGTAGACTCTCTGTTTGGGCTACTGGTACATATACTCTATCAGGTCTACCAGTTCCTTTTTAAGAACTATGAATGGTCTACTGGTTTACCGGTGGGAATGATGTTTGCATCTAACTTAACTAGTGACAACTTAAATATGCCAACACATTATAAATATCAATTATACTAGTGGTGGAGAATTTGTTTTCTTGAAAGAGAGGTCACATGTTCAAATCCCATGGGGGGTAGGGTATGTAAGCCTCATTGATAGCATAGTTATGTGCCTCCCATAAGGAAAAGGGGTAGTCCCATATTGATGTTACCACATTTAGACCCAAAAATATATGATTGGTATCATTTCCTATAAAAGGACCTTACCTTTCCTATTTGAACCTATGTGTTGTATTTTATCAGAAAATGTGTAAAATGATTTTGTTGTATGAAAAATAGTGCTATTCAATTTAATAATTGGTGTTTATTTAAAAGTAAATGATATTTTAATAGTTCATGCATGATGAATAAAAATGTGTATTTTATGGCCCTATGTTCGTTTTGTGTGGAGAATCTATTTATCATACATATTAAATAGTGTTAGATGCAAATATCAATGAAATAAAAGTTCTTAAGTAACAAAGATATTTTCTTTTCAAATTGATTGCATTAGAATTTTAATGAAGGATTAATATCTTCCAATGTGAGTGCGCCATTGGTTCGAGGATGAAAATATCCTATACAATACACATAATAAGACTTGATCCTTGGTAGGATCTTTGCGAGCCATTCAAAATCACCAATAGACCAACCATAATTTGATTGAAATGTGGGTGAACCCACAATAGTGGGTTACAGTTTTTCAAAGGAAGGAATTCATCCCAAAAATCACGAGAGCGCAGATTTACTCAAATACTTTCAATAGAAATTTCTTTCTATCGAAACTAAGTACTTTCGATTGAAAGTACTTTATATCAAAAGTCCCCGAGAATGGGTAATTTGCATTGTTTTAGGTAAAGTACTTTCTATTGAAACTAGGTACTTTAGATCAAAAGTACTTTCTATCAAAAGTACCTGATTAGGTCCTATTTGAAAACTTTGAAGAAATTCTGAGAATTTCATGGCTTCAAGGCTCAAGCACGGGGATCAAATGGAACAATAAGGAGACATCCTTTTGCATATAACAGGTACTTGGAATGATCTTTCTAACAATTATAGATTTGATAATTTTTGAATTTATTATGTATATGGTTTTTGAAGTTAATCGCATGTAGGTTTTTTATCAAATATAAACATTTGAGTTTGACATTCAATGAAAAATAGTAGAAAAGGGAAAAAATTTGAAAAATAATAGTGCCCTCCATCTTTGAGACTACTTTTTATCAAAAAAAATAAATCTGAAATTTGATAAATACACAAGTTATAAGCTATATAGTTAGGGTATGTCAAAATTATGGTTTAGTCAACATCAAATATTAATAAAATATGCAATAATCATGATAATTTGATCAAACCAATTCTGTGCCCTCCGTGAGGGTGTTACAAAAGAAAATTCGAAAGAATCACATTTATATCTATTTTAGAAAAAGAGTTATGCTCTATGAAAACAATGTTACTCTTTGAAAATGACATTTTCAACACCATACTAGTTTTCATGGGAGAAAGAAAAATGATTCAAATCAATTAAAAAAAAAAATGTATTTAGAATCTAGATAGAAAATCCTAAAAGACTCTAATTTACTTCATCCTCTGATTTCAAATGGTTCAATGACAATATGCATCTAAATTTGAAAGTTTTTTTTCAAAATATAGAGTTCAGTGTTCATTCAGGAAAAAAAGTATCAATAGAGTAAAATAATTATAAAATCATTTGAAAAATAAATACATAAATAAGTCAATAGAATAATATAATTATAATTGTGAAAATTGTATACACGTGCCCCTTTCCCTTATTTTTTGGCCCACTTAGATTAGTGTCTTCCATATAATAATAAGTCTAAAAGTGGCATATTCTAGAGAAAATTTAATTTAAGACATTACCCTATCTTATCTTGAATAATACTTATCCTAAGAAATATATCTTAATTCTTAAATCTATCATTTTCTACTTATGTCAAATCCTATACTAAATTAATCTGATTCACTTTTTGAAATATAAACTTAAATCTCAAACTTTAAAAATTCAAAAATCAATTTTAAATCCTTATGAGTTGACATTTTTAAACATAATGCAAATAACCATTCACAAAAAAAATATAGAAATACTCAGATCAACACATCATATATACGTGGAAACCCTCAGTTAGAAGGAAAAAACAATGGTGAGACAGAGCTCACAACTTCACTACTGCAATAATAAAGGTGTCATGTTAAGAACTTACAAAGCACTTGTAAGAGTGCTACCTGGTAAAGGGATTTGGTAGAAGATCGATTAAGATATTGAATCTTCTAGGAGTCACCTTGTTAAAGGAATTTAAACACTAATTAAGATGTTAACCGGTTAAGGGATTTATACAAAAAACCTCTTAGGGTTTACCCTAATAGAGGGATTTGAATATGCTTTAACAATATAAAAGAAATGATCTTAATTGACACTCTCTATTTGATTAGATCATATCTCTTATCCTTTCTGCTCTATCTAGTTGTTGAACCTTTCTTCCTTTCACCTCTGTGACCGTGGCTTCTCTCAAAAGATATCTCTCTCCTACTCTATATTTTCAACAAAAACTCTTTCGTATCCTATGACATGTATTTATAAGAAGTTAATCTTAATAAAAGCTTAACTCATAGTACCGCCAAGCTGTAAACTCATCCATAAATCATGCAGCAAAAAAAAGCTTTGCGAGATGATCTTGAGTTTACCTTGAAACATCCACGTAGAAATAAAACTAATTCTTGTTAAAAAGCTAACTCCAGTTCTAAATGGTGGATGCTCGGTATAATCCAGTTTTAACTCAGACAGCTCCACATAATCCAGTGTGGATTATTATGTAGTCGACCGGTATCACTTTTGTACCTAATTATCCATACATTCACTATTTATACTATAAGACTAGTAGTAGACACTCTATTTGAACTACCAGTACATATACTCAATCAGGTCTACCGACGCCTTTTTAAGAACTATGAATGGTCTATCAGTTTACTAGTGGGAATGGTGTTTGCATCCAACTTAACCAATGTCAACTTAAATATGCCAACACATTTTAAATATCAATTATACTAGTGGTGGAGAATTTATTTTCTTAAAAGAGAGGTCACAAGTTCAAATCCTATGGGGGGATAGGGTATGTAACCCTCATTTGTAGCATAGTTAGGTGCCTCCCACAAGAAACAGGTGGTAGTCCCATATTGATGTTACCATATGTAGACCCAAAAATATATGATTGGTATCATTTCCTATAAAAGGACCTTACCTTTCCTATTTGAACCTATGTGTTGTATTTTATCAGCAAATGTGTAACATGATTTTGTTGTATGAACAACAATGCTATTCATTTTAACAATTAATGTGTATTTAAAAGTAAATGATATTTTAATAGTTCATGCATGATGAATAAAAATGTGTATTTTATGGCCCTAGGTGCATTTTGTGTGGAGAATCTATTTATCATACATATTAAATAGTGTTAGATGCAAACATCAATGAAATAAAAGTTCTTGAGTAACAAGATATTTTCTTTTCAAATTGAGTGCATTAGAATTTTAATGAACGATTAATATCTTCCAATGTGAGTATACCATTAGTTTGAGGATGAAAATATCCTATACAATTTGCTTAATAAGACTTGATCCTTGGTAGGATCTTTACAAGCCATTCAAAATCGCCAATAGACCAACCATAATTTGATTGAAATGTGGGTGAACCCACAATAGTGGGTTACAATTTTTTGGAGGAAGGAATTTGTCCAAAAAATTACGAGAGCACATATTTACTCAAATACTTTCGATAAAAAGTATTTTCTATTGAAACTAAGTACTTTTGATCGAAAGTAATTTATATCAAAAGTCCACGAGAATTGGTAATTTGTATTGTTTTAGGTAAAGTACTTTCGATAGAAAGTAATTTCTATCGAAACTAGGTACTTTCTATTGAATGTACTTTCTATCAAAAGTACCTGATTAGGTCCTGTTTGCAAACTTTGAAGAAATTTTGAGAATTTCATGGCTTCGGGGCTCAAGCATAGGGATCAAATGAAACAATAAGGAGACATCCTTTTACATAGAACAATTACTCAGAATGATCTTTCTAACGATTATAGATTCGATATTTTTTGAATTTATTATGTATATGGTTTTTGACGTTAATCGAATGTAGGTTTTTATCAAATATAAACATCTGAGTTTGATGTTCAATGAAAAATAGTAGAAAAGGGAAAAAAAATTGAAAAATAGTAGTGCCCTCCATTTGAGTCTACTTTTTATCCAAAAAAAAAATCTAAAATTTGATAAATACACAAGTTATAAGCTATGTAGTTAAGGTATATCAAAATTATGGTTTAGTCAACTTTAAATGTTAATAAAATATGAATAATCATGATAATTCCATCAAACTAATTGTGTGCCCTCCGTATGGGTGTTACAAAATAGAATTTGAAAGAATCACATTCATATCTATTTTAGAAAAAAATTTATGCTCTATGAAAACAATGTTACTCTTTGAAAATGACATTTTCAACACCATACTAGTTTTCATGGGAGAAAGTAAACAATATTCAAATCAATTCAAAAAAAAAATGTATTTAGAATCTAGACAAAAAATTCTAAAAGACTCTAATTTACTTCATCCTCCGATTTCAAACGGTTCAATGGCAATATGCATCTGAATCTAAAAGTTTTTTTTCAAAATGTAGAGTTCAGTGTTCATTCAGGCAAAAAGGTGTCAATAGAATAAATTAATTATAAAATCGTTTGAAAAATAAATACATAAACAAGTCAATAGAATAATATAATTATAATTGTGAAAATTGTATACACGTGCCCCTTTCCCTTATTTTTGGCCCACTTAGATTAGTGTGTCTTCCATATAATAATAAGTGTAAAAGTGGCATATTCTAGAAAAAATTTAATTTAAGACATTACCCTATCTTATCTTGAATAATACTTATCCTAAGAAATATATCTTAATTCTTAAATATTTCATTTTCTACTTACGTCAAATCCTATACTAAATTAATCTAATTCACTTTTTGAAATATAAACTTAAATCTCAAACTTTAAAAATTTAAAAATCAATTTTAAATCCTTATGAGTTGACATTTTCATTATCCATTATGAGTCAGTCTAGCACATGTTTGTATGGATTTTGTGTACAAGGTTGATGCACTCAAGGATAATCCTTATTTATTTGTAAAATCACGTAGGAGATAAAAGAATCATTAAGAAAATATTTGGATGAGAACCCAAATTAAAAACTCATACAATATACTAATTGCATTAATATTTTAAACACACTAAATACTTCCTTATTGATTTCAATCCAAAGCCATACTTTTCCATTATATATTTATTATCTTGTAAGCCATTATTAACCTTTTATAAGGTTTATCCCTTTTTTGGCTTTCTAACCATGTAATGTTTTCTATGTTTCAATTATATTAAGGTTTCGATATTTACTTTATTTTGTTAGTGTCTTTGTTTTATGTTGAAAACTTATGTACAACATTATTTGTCTCATTTTTCTCTCATTCAACAAAATTTGAAACAAATTAAATTTTTAAGAAACTAGACTCTATTCTACACACATTCAAAAAAAAAATTGATTAATTTTCAATTAAAGTATGGGCCCATGGTCAGATTGTGTTGGAAGGTATTTTTTCAAAAACAAATAGAGCCAGTGCCTTCTTCTAGTGCTATTGGAGTTATTTCCCACTCAATGAACTTTTTGAAATCTCTTATGCCTTCCTTTGTGGTTGTTTTGTTCACCTCTAGTCTGGGGGCTCCAATGGGGATTGTGTGATCATTAACTACATTACATGGTGACCCTTGATTTCTTGGGCCCTCTACAATAATTTTTCTATGGGGGATTTGGATAATATCTCTAGTTTTGGTGGTGGTGGGGTTTGCACTATAAAGGTTGGGGCTCCCCCCTATTTTTGTCATTGGTGGAAACAACTATGCTCAGGCCACCAAATCTATTCCTTCAAAGGTGAAAGCTCATCCCATTGTCTATGCCAAGACCTCACTTATGGTGGTTTGTGCCCCAGATGTGGTGAAAATTTTGGATTCTATCCAATGTTGTGGGTTGGTTTGTAGATTTATTAGTTTTTGGCCCTCCCTTCTAGATATGCATTGTTGGTTGATAGATTCTTGGAGATTGTTAGTCTTTGGTGACATTGAGTTATTCCCTTGTGCAAAGGGCTTTTTAGTGTTGTTTTAATTACTTTTCATGAAGAACGTGATTTGATATTAAGAAAACCAAATGTACGGGGGGATCACTCTCTCTTGGCCAAACCTTGGGTTGTCTCCTTTAACCCTCTTAATAAACAAATTAGTGTGGGTTCTTCTTCCAAATCTCCCCCTATGTTTTTGAATAATTCTTGCTTTCAGGCCATAAGAAACTCTATTGGTGGTTTCTTAAAGGTGGGTCAGGCTAAGACCATGGTGAATCAATCTACATTTACTCGCATTCTGGTTGACATTGACATCTCCACATCCCTTCTGGGGGATTTGGTTCTCATATTTTGGAATAGGCAATGGAACCAATCATTGGATTTTGAGGGTCCTCCCTTTATATGTAGGTGGTATTTCTCGACTAGTCATCTAGCTACATATTGTTCTCTTTTTCATTGTAAAGGTGTTGCCACTTGATGGAAGGATGCAAGTGATCATCATTTGATTAACATGGCCTCTAGATATTCCTCTGATGACTCTCTTCAGGTTGATTATGTCTCCCCCCAAGGTAATGCTCCTTCTGTTCCAACCTCCACGTCGGTGGAACTATCTCCAACTCTTATTGTTGATTTGGTCCCCTTTGGCAACATGATCTCTTCTCCTATTGTTGTTAATCCTAATTTGTTCAAGCCCATGGTTGTTGAGGTTCAACATTGTTAGAACTCTATTTTTATTGATGGTGTCAATCCTCCCTCTTTGAGGGTCCCACCACCTCTCCTTTGTGATTGTGACCCTTTTGAAAGTATCACCTAGACAATTGTTTGCCAGTGAAAGAAGAATCAATCCCCAGTCTCACATTTTCCTCCCAATTATGAGGTTGATATTTTTACCTACACTTGATTTGGGTTACTAGTTGTGATACTAGTTATTTGTCAATGGACTTTTCTTGAACTTGTAAATTTTTGAGGTTTTAACACCTTTGGGCTATGGTTTTGTAAGGGACAACACCCTTATTTTGCTGCTTCAATTCTATAATAAAAAAAAGTATGGGCTTCGTGCTCAATTTTATATTTGTCAAGATGTGTCCACTTTGTAATTTAATAAACAATCAAATACTCTTTAAAAAATGGGGAGAAAATAAAACATAAACTATACGTGGTGTTAGCTAATTTCTCAATGAAGCTATTTTTTAAATACTAAATTTTTTTAAAAAACATTTTAAGGTCCTCACTACATGCTATGTTATATTTTTCAATAGAAACAAGAGAAATTTATGTATTGCCCCGTTTTCAACCCTAAATATCCACCATTTAGAAAATAAATATCTTAGAAAGTATATTTAGAGTACTACAACTTTTGTTCTTGTTGTATCTTAATTATTTTAGTGTAACTATGTTCAATTTCTTATCCAAGGTCAATCTTTATTTTAGGAAAAAAGTGTCGTCTTAAGACCCCTTTTTTGCCCTTGTCTTTGTGCACTTACCTCTACATCAAATCCCTCATGGAGAGAAAAGTGCTAAGCTCTAGATTTTTCTAAGATTGTCATTTAGAAGGCACACTTGAGTTATTGTAATGCATGATGAGAATTTTCCAAGATTTATTTCCCTTAAGAGTCCTAAGAATTTATTTATTACAAAGGACAATATCTGACTAACAAATCGAAAGAAAACCTAGACTCTTAACATCGTGGGGAAGGTATTATTATTCCTAAAAAATGTGATGAAATGCTTGGTGCCCACCATTAGAGACCTAAACAACGTCTCTATTTTTAAATAAGATAATTTCAAGAAAACTTGACAAGGGAAACAATAAACATGTGACATCTACCACTTTTGAGTAAATTTAGAATATACTAGCCAAAAAGGAGGTATTGTAATGGACAATAATTAAGTGTTTTTCCATTATATTTGGAAATAACTTGCTAAAGGAAAATATGAGAAGTTTGAAAAAATAAGGGAATGCCAAGGAAACAAAAGACTTTTGTATGATTGATACATATCCAACCATAATTATCTAACCAAATTGACATGGGATGAAAATATTACATATAACATTGGGTATTTTTCCATTCGATAATTGAGCTAGATGCTTACAAAAAAGTAACCAGGCATTGAATGAACTACTTAAAATTATCTTCATCTTCAATGAGGGTGAGGAAATAATTATGAAAAAAATGACTATCAACCAATTATTTGGAAAAGTTAGGAAGGGAATCCATTTATCTCAAATTTGAAAAAATCATGCAAACTAATAAATAGCTAAAGAATTTTATTGCAAGCACACAAAGAGTATATTCAAGAGGAAATCCTTAATGGATGGGCCAAAAAATGTCCAAGTATCTTAGATTGTGACTATTAATGGTAATACAAGTTGGGGTATCAAAAAATAATATCTACATAAACTAAATAAAATGAGGACCAAACCCAAGTGCTCGACGCAAGGTAAGAATGAAGGACCACTCAATATGTTTGTTTTCCCTGAAATTTTTTTTTTAATAAAAATAGAAGATCATAAATAAATGTTAATGCCTTTCTATGACTTCCTGAACAACAACAATGTTATCCAAATAAGTTTAAGTTTGATGAAACTAATTTTGATAGGGTAGACAAGCTAAGGAAGAAAACACTTAAGCTTAAGAGTTAATGTTTGGTAACACATTCGAGAAAGTGATAGGCCATTAGTTATATATTTCCTATCTATCTCTAATTTTATGTATATATTTGATATTAACTTTCATAATTAAGTTTCCTAAGAGATTTAGAATGAAAAACCTCAAGATAGACCTAATGAAGATAATCATCCATAGTGTTCTAGAAGTATTTGTAAGATATACAAAGAAATATATTCAAACTAGGAGATTTTTTATTAGACATTACAAATGCAACCTCTTGTAAATATTCTCTAATGCTGCAAAGATGATCAAATAGATTATATTGGGAAGGGAGCCAAATCTAGGCATTGGTCCAAGGTACAAAACCTAACTAGAGTGTATTCTTAAGAAACCAAATCTTTCTCTTAGTATCCTTATCTTATTTTTGATGTCCCTTTTAAGAACATCACCCTTCAGAATGGAATACTAATGATGAGACAAAGTGATTGTCTCTCGTATCTAGAATAGAGCATCTTTGATGGTATTGTTTTGGACACTATTAGTTAAAGCAATGATGAATGTTTAGTATCTTAGAAGAGGCTAGTAAATTTATTTGAAACATCAATATTTTATTACAAAAATGAATCCTTGTCTCTTTGAACAATCATCATTACAAGGATAAAATAAATTTTGATTATATTCCCCTAGTTTGAAAGGTAACATTATTTGTAAAAATAGTTGATGAAATGTTTTCTCCTCTAATTGCATCATGAGTTATGCATACAACAAAATTCAATGCCTACTATCAAAAGACTATATGAAGAGCATGAGAAGGCTTAGATTGGAATAGTGATGTTCAATTATAATCTCTCTATAGATATTAAAAAGCAGTTACCACCTACATCCACACTTTTTGTTAACATATCCTCTTTGTTGATCATTTGGTCTTTATCATTCATTGATGTTGTTTGCTATCATTTATTAAATAGTTTTAATTATTTAATTAATATTTAATTGTCTTCCAAATCAACCATTTCTTGTCATTTTGACCTGCATCACTCTCTTCATCTATTCAATTAGGTATTTTTTTCAATTATTTCATCATTCTTTGCTCTTGGCATTCATTTGTCCTAGTTTATTTCCTAGGGGAAATAATTATTTAGTTAAATTTCCCCCTATCCTATTGTCTCTTCTAGGATATATAAATAATGTTTATTTATTTATCCTTTTGCCATCCCTTTCACAATTAAATAGATTGTTTTTATTTAATTTCCTAATTAACTAACATGTGGATGAATTAATAAAATAATATCTATCAATTCACTCCACTTATCTAACTTTCATTCCAATTCCTCTCCACTTCTAACTCACATCCTTCCACGTTTCTCCCCACTTCTATGTCCCACTTATTATACCTAACTCTTCCTCGCTTCTATTTTTGTTTCTTCATTCTACCTTGTATCCAAGTACAAATGAAACAATTTGGTGTTCTCTAAAAATGAAAAATAATTTTAAAAAATATTTGATTCTCTTTTATCATAAGAATAAAGTTTACTTTATATTTTCAATAAGACTTAAAAATTTGACTTTATTTTGAACCTCCTTTTCATTTACTACTTCTCATTGGCTAGAAACTTTGTTTGAGGAGACATTTTCAGCTTGTAATTTCTAAATTTGATCACTATTGGCATTATAGTTGTCCCATTTAGAACTATCATAGTATAGAGAAGTGTCTTCCATGTAGATAATATTTCACCAATTTTCTAAAATATTTCCATCTGTGGTGTCTTTCTTAAATGATTTATATGAAATTAAATCTTTGAAAATTTTATTCACCACACTGATCTTAGCTAAGTGAACTTCATTTTCACCTAGAATGTTAGCATCTATGAATAGACAATTTGATTAATTATCCATCAAGATTAAAACATAAATTTTAATACTCCTTTTGTACTTGTTTAATTATTTTTTAATCACCAAAATCTTACATTAGAATCCTTTCAACCACTTGATGGTTTCATTATGTTGATACTTTGTTTAGAAATTATGATGCTCACAAAATCTATCACTTGTTTGGTGACAAGATTCCTCCCATATCCCTCCAACAAGGTTACAAGGATAAATAGTGTAGGAGAAGCCTACATGGGTTTTGAGGAAGTCCTTTGAGGGGTAAAAAAAAATGTAAAGCCACATAATTCTTACTGGAAGTTCCTAAGGGGTAGCATCTATAACTACAATATGATCCACCAACTAGGAGGAAGGAACATTGTTCTCTAAAGGGGAAGAAACAAGGGAAAATGCAATATAATGAGGGAATTTCACCACTAAGTAGTATATTTTACATTCCTACAATGAGGACAAAGATAATCAGAAGTAAGATTTTTATTAGCAAATTATTATCACTATCAAAATGGTAGAATCTCATAATTGAGTGGTTGAATCCACTCCCCATCTTAATCATCAAGATGACCTCTCCCTAAAGAGGCTTAGAGACGTCATGTCCACCAAAATATGGACACAAGTGGAGTGGCTAATCTTGGATGTGGTTGAATCCATCTTCAAATAATGAACAATAACATCGCCAATGTCCTAAAAGAAAGTATCATCCAATTGACTAATAGCATCCTTGGTGAGAGGCTTCAACAACTCCAAATCCTGCTTATAAAAAATTGAAAGAGAAGGCCACAAATTATTAGATATACATATTAAACTTCAACAAAAATTAAAAAATATTCAAGCACTTCCTTATTATAAACCATGTTAAGGGGAGTTTGAGAATAGGAATGGGGTGAACCTTTCCATACATAGAAAGGAAAGCATTCAAGAAGTTTAAATTTTGGAGTAGAACATGTGTGTATGTTCATAGGTGTTTATAATGTAGTAATAACCACCAGTCATTGAGGAAATCTCAGTAATACATACTAAATTTAGTGGTATTTAATATGCGAATGGAAACACAAGTTCACTTGTAATATGGATGGAGTTCATTAGCACAATCCAAGGCATGTCGATGTTAAATAGGATATTTAGAGGTACTAAAAGAAATTAGGAATTGTCAAATATTTGTATATGCTACCATGAGTTTGGAGTTAAAATTTTTGGCAATGCATGTGTGAGCCCATTTTTCTGTCATGCAAAAAATCTAATGAAAATGACCAATTCATGCTTCAGGTTTGAGAAATAGGGTTTATCCATGCTAGGGTTTCAAAAAAATTGTCTAAGTTCATAAAACCCTACCCAAGCCTTTTTCTTCATTACCTTTTCATGTCACTTAAGTTCCTTTTTACAACACAAGTTTTATTTCATCGTTGGGCGGGGCCATGTTTCTTTTCAAGTTAATTTTACTAGCAGGCCCCTTTAATATTTCCTAAGCATAAAACCTGATGATGCATCTAAACTTTTCCTAAGTCCCAATGTTTAAAAAGGTTGTCTTTTAGGCTCAGTCGGTGTGTAGTGCTTAGTCCGACAGATATAAGAAAAGAGAAATCCAAAAAAAGTGTTAGGTCTTTTGGGCCTAGTCGGTATGTAGTCCACAACCAGATGACCATTAGATGATTCAGAGAAAAGGGGTAAAGGGCTTAACTATTTTGGCTTATCTCTAAATCTCCCAATGTTCAACGGTTAAGTCTTTTCATCCAGAGATCTGGAGATAAAGTGAAAGACTTGACTTGTTGCGGTTATCTCCCAATCTCTTGATTTTTAACGATTTGTTCTTAACGTCCAACAACCATGTAGGGATTTTATATCTGAGTCTCGCAATGTAGTGACTAAATCATGAAAAATTTGGAGATTAAGAGAGGACCATTGATGGTGGTGAAGATCAAGGGCTATCACTGAATCTTGTGAACTTTGCTGAGTTAAGTAAACCACCCAACAATTGTGAGAATGCCTTAGTCACTAGATCTCAAGATGAAGCCCGAGTTAAGAGAAACACTTAGGAAGTTGGTGATAGAAATAAAATTATAATTTAAACAGTTAGTTGCCATTTTTCTAGATAAAGTAATAGTTAGTAAAAGGTGCTTATGACTTGGTAAAAATGGTAAAGGCATTGTAGGTCTAAATTGATCAGACAATGGGCATGACACCTCAAACAAAAAGTGACCGACTTCTATCCATTGAGGGATCATGATAGCCATCTAATGAGAATTATAAAAAAGGTGGGTCCTTAGTGCTAGATAATGTTGAGTTTCTCATTTCTGATTAGTCACCAATGGAAAGTAATGTGACAAATAAATTTTTCAATCAAACTATCTATTTTGTCAATTTCTGAGAACTGCACAATGTGCCAAAAAAATAGAGATCAACGACTATCTTTTAAACCTAGGCGATAACCGTTATTTTTAAAATTTTTGAAATTCTACTATGGTTTCCAACAGGATTGAAGTCGATGAGCCAGAAAAAATGAACCGAATCAGATTTGTCTTGTTCCAAGGATGATTATAGGTGAAAATTGATAGGTAAAGTGTCAGGTAGCCATCTTGATCTAATTTGTTTTCTTGAGATGCCATGCCAATTTAATGCAGAGGATTGAAATTTTGGAGGATGCCAGGGTACACTCCTAAATAAGGAGGTTTAGCGGGTAAGAGTTGATTGGGATGTTTTGGTACAGAAGAGAGATGAGGTGGTGTCATTTCCTTGGCCCAGTGAAGAGACTTACAAATCTTGGGAAGATCATGTCTACTCCTTGGAACAAACAAGGACAAAACAAGCACCCACTGAGATCACAATAGGTGGCACCTCCCCAAATCCCTAAACAAAGCAAACTACATGAAGAATTTTGTATGGAGATACAAATACAAAGGCACCACTTGGTAGAGTTAGAACTATTTTTGGAAGTTGTTGCAGAAGACTTGGCACTCAAATTAGTGAACACTTTCGTAAAGTGCAACAGAATGTAGTCTCTATGTACTTTGTGTCTTTTGTCTTATCTGTGTAATCTTTTATTTTTTCCTAAGTGATCTGTAGCTTGTTTGCAATCCTTATTCTATAAGAGGATTTCTTGGATCATTTAGAAGGACTGGAACTTGAATTCTTTTTGCTTACAAGTTCTAAGTCTAGGGTATAAGCAGATTGTATTAGGTCAAGTTTTATGAGAAATAGAAAATTGTTTGGTTTTTAGTCATTATTGAAGTGGTGCATATTTGAAAGCATAGTGTATAAAGAAACATGATTCAGTAAATTCAAATATAAAAATCTAGGGTTTACATCTCTCCTTGTGTATCATTCCTTTGAGTTATGAATCTTGGAATTCATTACATAGAGTTCTTCTGTGTATGTGTTGTTATTCCTTTTCTTTGATCTAGGATCAAATTAAAAAGCTTTGGATAGAGCATAGATTTTTTGGGGTTTGCATAAGGATTCCTATAAGCAGGATAAGTTCATAGATATTTTGATCAATAACATCATATGGTGGTGATATTAAAGGGATCCCAAATCAATAACTTTGATTAGTTTCTGTATTATTTACTTTGCAGCAAAGTATAGCCCAATTGATAAGGCACTGCCTAGAAATGAGTTTATTTTGCAGCAATGATTTCTTAATAGAATTTGGTTGTATTTCTATCATTGATATAAAATCATCGGAAGATATTTGAGGTATTGTTACCTACAAGTTGTGTCCTACCAAATGGTAGTAGCGAATCAATAAGTGATTAGTTATTATTTAGTATTTTCTTACCATTTATTTGTTTTATCAAATCTAGTCTGAGGTTGTGAAAGAAAAGTTTATTTTATTGAATGAGGAGCACCCTCCTTGGTTTTGCAGAGCCAGAAGTGCAAAGGGAAGTCTTGTCCCTATAGTTGGTCTAGTCATCCTAGATATTCACATTTGGAACTAACCTCTCCTTAAAATCTGTTTGTGGGTGTACTGGTTGTTGTCATGAGCATAAAGTCCATTTTGAAGAACCAACAAAAGGGAAACTCTATTGGAGAATAGAGATGATATAATCATAATAAATCTACATTGAAGATCTATGGTATTATAAATTTGTATCAAATAACGCAGGTATGAGATGAGCTATACTCTTGGCCTTCTTATTTATCAAAACTAGTGAGTTACCATTAAAGTACAGAGAATTATTCTACAGTCTTGTGGTTATGAAATATCAGTAAAATAATTACCATGATTTGTATTGTCTTTTTATCATTTTTAAGGTATTCTTTGAATATTAAGTACTCTGATAAATCAAATAGTGTTATATTTCCCAACTTATATTGGGTGGCGACTCTGATAATCTCTATAGCTTAACACTTTTTAGATATGATTCAAAGAAATATCAGGGCTTGGAGGAAAGATCATCCAGAGGATAAATTAGAAGGTGAACTTCCAAGTACTTCTAGGGCTCATTAGACAAGAAGATCTATCAAAATGATAAAAACATGTCTCAGGCATGGAGATAAAAGAACAACACAAATGAAGATGACCTAATCCATCCTAGCCAAGAAGGGAATACTTCTGAATATGAGTAGGTTATGAATTTAGGGTTAGGTGCATATGATGATTATTATCCTCCTCATTCTAAAAGAGAGGATGAAATACATCATAAGAAGGGAATGCTTATAAATAGAGAATCTCAAGGAGGAGATAGAAGATCAAGAACTAAACATAGGGGTTTAGAAGGTAGGAAAGATCCCCCAATTTGGGGGACTTATTCTAAAAGCCCCCATGACCCTAGAGATGAACAACAAAGATTTTTTGTTGAAACCTCAGAATCTGAAACAACTCTCCCAGATTCTAAAGATATCTTTGAAGAAGTGTTCAATATGGAGAGAAGGATCCAGGAGAAAATTGCCATCAGGAAGGAAAGAGAAAAAGAAAAGGAAATTGGGCTAAGATAATCCCAAATTAGATCAGATCATTTGAGAAGGTAGTTGTTGACCCTAGAGGCTATAAATGATGTTGCAACACCTAAGAAAAATGATGAAAAACCTATTATTCATCTAGTTGTTGAGGTTAGAAGACCTAAGGATAAGGGTAAATATATTGCAACAAGAATCTTGATTAATGAACATATTAGTGATAAGGTTCCCATAGATCAATTATCCAAATTAGATAATGATCTTAAAAGGGATAAAAGAGAAAAGGAAATTTTGGCCAAAGAATTATAAAAAGAAAAACTTGAGGCTACTGCTTTAGAGATGAAAAAGAATATTGACTTTTGTCAAGAAATCCTCAGGACCTCCAAATGTTGTTACTTCTACTTCAGTACCTAGTGCTAATTCTGGAAATTCTACTAAGCAAGCTGCCATTGTCACACCAGTGACTGCTACAAATACTACTAACACATCGAATACTAAACCATTCACTTCTCAAAATGATGGATTATTGCAAAGGAGACCATTTCATATGGAAAGGTACATACAACTCTTTAATGGCATTCCTAGTTATCCTAATTTGATTCCTAAAGAAATTTTTGAAAAGCTTCCAAAATTTACTGGTAATAATGTTGTTACATGTGAAGAGCATTTAAAGAAATTTATTTATATGATAGATGATTATGAAATTAAACATGAAGATGTCATTATGAAATTATTTGTTCAATCCTTAACTAAGGATGCTCGAGATTGGTTTAGAGGACTCCCTCATGATTGTATTGTCTCATGGGATGATTTTATTAATTGTTTCAAGGACTAATATGGTGATAAAACAAATGAGGGTTTCATGTTAAATGAATTATAATATCAAGAAAAACCAGAATGAGGAAGTCCTTGAGTTTAGTGTGAGATTTCAGAAGGCCATGCACAAAATTTTCCAAGTCATGAGACTAGATGAGAAGGTATGTCTAGCAACATATTTGAATGCTTTTGATGCAAAAATGAGTTACCTACTCAGGGACAAAAATCCTAGGTAGAAGAGAAGATCATAAACCTCCTAGGTTTGGAAAGAAAGAATTGGATAAAACTTCCAATATAAAGCCTAGGGAGGATGATAATTTGAAATAAATCCTAAATTCATTGAAGGATTTGAAGCCTGGTGAAAATAGAAATAGGATTGAAAATAATGATAAACCTCCTTTCAATAATTTTAATAAGAAACCTAGGTTGCAAAATTTTCCTTACCATATCCAATGGAAGGATGGGACACCTACAATCCCAGAAAGGAAGGATAAGCCTAATGATAAAACCCACAATCCTTTGCAAAGGAACTCTACTAACATGACTAATGATGTCTGATGGTGCATAGCTTTCCAATCCCCACATGACCTTGACCATTGTGTAGTTTCTCAAAATGTATCTGCAAATGAGGAATATGAAGATGAGGCAGATGAATCTTATGATGAACAGGGTTGTGTTATGAAAACTTCACATGTATGGGAGGAGGTTGATTTTGTAGAGGAAGATGAAAACCAAGATGTGTCAAGCTCCCAGAGTAGAAAGGAGACATATCGTCAATAGGTCTTTTCTGATGAAGAAGAAGATATTGAAAATATAATTTGTAATATAGAAGAGGGTAAAAGGCCTATTGTATTAAGAAGACCTTCCGATGAAGAAATAGCTCAAATCACTACTGATATGGTTACTCAAGCTAGGAGAAACTATGTTCTAGTAAATAGGATAGTTGATAATGCAGATAGTAGACCGACAGGTGTATTTATTAAGAAAAATCATGAAGACACTAAGCAAGTGCAAGATAAGAATAAAGTTGTTAATGGTGTTAGAAAGATGAAAATAAAAGGGGTTGAAAAGCCAAATGGTTTGAATGATGTATATAAGGTAAAAGTAAAGACACCAGTGACAAGTATCCTTATTCTCCAAGTTGAAAATAAGAAACAAAAGGAAGAAAGGTTGAATCTTGCATCACATGTTGAGGATAAAAATATGGTTCAAGGTAAGAAAGATTTATCTGATGTGAAATATACACCTATTGATATGAGTTAGTTGTTATCTCAGATAATAGCTAAGGTTCCATTAATGGAAATAATGAGAATAGGTGAACACAAAGAGAAAGCCCTCACATGGATAAATGGTGTTCTTTCAAAAAATGTTCAAAAGACAGAAAATAATGAAACATCAAAGGGTAAAAAGGATAAATTTGAAAGCAAGGGGAAGGAAATAGAAGAAATTGTTTCAAAGATTCCTTAGATTTATCTAGATTATAATGTTGTAAGTACTTCTTTGGGAGCTATTGATTCTTTTTTCTTAACTCTAGTCATAAATGGAAAAATGTTGAAAAACTGCATGATTGATTCTGGGGCATATAATACAGTTATGCCTGATGAGATCATGAGATCAATATGACTTCAGGTGGATACTCCTCATGGGAGGTATTAGGCCATGGACTCCAGATAAGTACCTGTTATTGGTACGATTAAGGCCTTGCCTTATAAACTTGCAGCTTATCCTCACAAACAATTAACCATGAGTGTCTTAGTTGTTGGCATACCTCCTCAATATGGAATATTATTATCAAAAAAATGGAGTGCAGAAATGGGAGGTAGTATACAATGTGATCTATCTTTTTCAACCATCAAAATTTCTGGTGAAAATATCAAAGTATCCAAGGTAAACAAAACTTTCCATATGATTGAGGAAGAGACAAAAAATGAAAATAGGAATTATTTCTTGGACACCAATATAAATTCTTTTCAAGTACAAAGCATGAGGTTGAAGGAAAGGATGAACCTTTAATTTTTTCTAAGGATAAGGAAAATTTTACAAACCAAGATGATTTATGGACCATTTATTTTGATGGTGCTAGCTCTAAGGAGGGAGCTGGTACATGAGTGTTGTTAATTGGTCCTACTGGAAGGACATTTAAGTACTCATTTAATTTAATGTTTCCTTGTACAAATAACACTATTGAGTATGAGGCTCTATTGATAGGACTAAGGGTGGTCTCAAAACATAAAATCAGAAACCTTAGAGTAATCGGAGATTCAAAACTTGTGATATCTCAAGTAAAATCCAAATATGCATCAAAGGACAAGAAACTAAAACAATACAAAAATGTTGTTTGGGATGAGATAGAAGGTTTTGATGCTTTTGGTATTGAATGGATGAATAGAAGTCAAAACAAAATGGATTACCTATTGGCAAACATTTCTTTAAACCAAAGGATATTACATTTTCTAGAATATCCAAAATTGAGATTCAATCCAAACCTTTTGTACCAGACAACATTGAAAATTGGCAAGTTTTTGAAGATGATCTGGATATTTTAAGATTTCTACATTGTGAGACAAATTTTGAAGACAATGAAATGAATTTCAGTGGGTATGTGGAAACTTTACATAATAAAGACACCATCTTGGGCAAGGAAGTGCTCCAACTAAATTCAAATAGAGTCCCAAAGGGTTTGGTTGTTCTTGAAAGAGCATTTGATAATAATGATAGGTCATTTTCAACAAAAATTATGAATAAGCCATAGGATTTAGAAGAAATAAATTTAGGGATAGTTGGAACCTCAAAAAATGTATACATTGGGGGAAAGTTATCTCCCAAAATAAGAAGGTCCTTGATTGATCTTCTTAGGAAATATAGGCACGTGTTTTTATGGTCTTATTGATGAGATAATTTATTGTCTCTATTTTTTTATAATCTTTATGCTCTGATGAAACATTTCCAATACATCTATGAACCTATACCTATGTGAACTTGTGATAATTACAATTGGAACCACAAAGATTATGGGTAGTTAGAATGATATGTTTTTTTGAATATTATATATAAATTGCACTACTTCATATAGCTACTTTAATCTGTGTTCTAATATTTGGGTAGGAATTGAAATGTTGACTTGTATACATACCAAATACTACTAACTTGCCAAGAAAACAAGGAGCATCTTTAGAGTGGATCGACTGCATTGAAGGAGCATTGGATTTCCAGCCATGACAGGGAAATCCAACACAATTCTAAGGATCATGTCGCTGCTGAAAAGGAGTCATCATTCCAGAGAATATCAGAAGCAACTTTGCTATATTTCCTCAGTGTTGTTATTTAGTTATTCACACTTTATTGTAATCTATTGTGGTTGTTATATTTCCTCCTTCTATGGTGAGGTTTAGTCAAACTTTAATATTCATTCTTTCAATAAGTGTCAACCCTCTATATAAACAGATTTGATTAGCTTAGTTAGGAAATGAGAAAATATATTCAAATGTTGTGTTCAGTGTAATAGAGTTACTCTTTTATATTCTTCATGTACCATTCCATTACTATGTAATTGGTTTCTGAGAATATAATGAAAGAGTGATTTTGGAGTATCTTTTGTGTTAGTAGTTAGCAGAAGCCAACCAAGGGGGCCCACTTGGGAGCTGGAGTATATTAGAATAGAGTAGAATTGCTTTCTGCATTTTCTGTGCTTTCAAGTAGAAGTTACTATTTTAGTAATCTTGCAACATTACTACTGTGAATGTTCTTGTAGCACTTACAAAGATAGACATAGTGAATACTTTGAGTTGTTAAATAGGCTTAGGATAAGTTTAAAATCTTTCTACATAATTTTATTAAGTGATTAAGTGTGCTTTCTTTCCTGTAGCGATACAATAGGTTTCTTTCATGCATTTTATCTTCTTGCAACGTAGGTAGTATGAAAAGAATCTTTGAGGAACTTAGTGCACAAACTTTGTTGTCCCATTTCAAGTCTACGTCCCTGGGTTGACATTATAAATACATTTCATGATGGGAAAAGTAATCCTTAGTATGAATACATTATTCCTAAGAGAGACAATGGGATGATTATCATTACCTACTGTGAGACTATTCATTTTTGGTGTCGTTGTCGAGGATGGTGTCAAACTGAAAACCTTAATGAGTCAATTATTTTTAAAGATTAATTTCTTGTTCTTAGTCAATAGAGAGTAGTTGTGAGCTTGCCTCACAAGTTCATCAACTCACTTGCATGCATCGAAGAAGGTGAGATGTTCATGGTAGATTTCTCCCAAAAGAACCTATTAAATTGAAAGAATAATTTGAAGAACTTGAGTTACCATTTCTTGACACAAGTCCTGAGTTTGTTGCATCATCTTCAATAGAAGGAGATCCTCTTGATGCATTTGACCTCCACCCTTTTGCAAAGATATTAGCCAGTTTCCTCAATAATTCCAACATAGGACCACTTGTTGACCAAAACCTTTTGGTTAACAATACTGCCCAGCCACAGTTTCATTATCCAACACCTCTAGTAATGGTAGCTCCTACCTTTCCATTTCATATCCCAAGTCTTATCAACAATCTTAATCTTAAGAACATACTTGCTTCAGCCCTTCCAAAGTTATATGGACTTATTATAGAGGACCTTGACACCTTTTTGTTCGAGTTTAACATTTTGTGTCTACATTTTGACTATAACTCTGATAGTCATAAACTTATTTTTTCTAGCAACATTGAAGGAATCATCTCTAAGATGGTTAATGGGATTAGGAGAAAATATAGTAACTGATTGGGCTGGGATGAGAGATTTATTTCTAAAAAAGTATAAGGAATACTACAAAGGAGTTTATTTAAAAAGAGATGACATCTTTTGAATGTCACAGAAGGAAGATGAGACTTTGGAGGACTACATATCATGCTTCTTATACAATTTGCAGAAGAATCCTCAACATGCACTACAGGAGGATTCACAAAAGCTAATCTTTCTAAGAGGAGTGAATAATAACTGTCTGGAAGCATTGGACCTTATGGCTGGAGGAGATATATCTTAGTCTTCCTGGGATGATCTCAAGAAGATTTGTTTGAATTATTCTAGAGCAGCAGTAAAGAAAGGCAGAGCATTTTGTCCAACACTCACAAAAGGAAGTGACTCTGACATTTCCAAGATAGAAATCCCAAACCTACTATCATACTTCAAGTAGGACATCATTAATGATATCACTACACACCTGGACATGATGACTGCCAAGAAGAAGCATGCAGATGTGGAGGTGCAGCTCGCTGAATACTAGCCTCATTGTCGCAAGCAAAAGAACGATTGTCATTGTAAGTCGGTCACGAACTTGGAGAATCAACACCTTCCAACTGAGTACTTAAAGATAGAAGGAGAGGAAAAGAAAGTATTTTTTTGCTCAACGTTGGCCATGGGCCATGAGACAAGGTATGCTCAAGACCCACTACAAATTTCAAATCCTTATAATAGTCAATGGAAAAATTGGAATGTTCAAAGCCCTCCTTAGTATACTCAACCTACCTGGAATAATGCTTAGCCCAATAATCAATAGAATCAATGGTTTAGTCCACAACAACCCCAATGGCCACAACCTCCAAACCAATGGAAATCACCACAAGGAAATTGGTAGCCCACTAACCAATGGAGAGGACGTCAATAATGGCCTAATCCAAATCCTGGATACCCATCCTTGAGACCTCCAATGAATATACCTGCAATTATGCCATCACCTACAAATACATGTCTATAAAAGCAAACATTATAGTTACCTGCTCAGCCACAACTGAATCCCAATAGTCAAAAACAACAATAGAAAATGTATACTATTGATGCTCAACATGAGTACCCTGCCTATGCACTTAGCATAGCTGATTTACACCTAAGATTGGGTACTACCTTTCCTGCACCTAAACCACCTCTTATTACCAAAGTGCCAGATCTTCCTGTAGCATCAGTACCACTTCTAGAGAATGCTTTTCCATATACAGTTGCCCCAGCTAATGTATCCAATTCAACTAATGTGCAGACATCAATTAAACCTCCTTTTCCTCAAAGGCTAAGCTTGGACAAACCTATACCAAAAGAGGATCAACCGTTTGATATCCTTGACCAATTAAAGAGCATGCATGTCCAGATTCCTCTATTCCAAGCCATTAAGGATATTCCTATTATGGAAAAGCAATCACGGAACCTTGTCTGAAAAAGCCTGGACAAAAGAAAATGGATCCTAAAACAATTCATGTTATAGGACAACTAGCTGATATTATTGAATAGATGTAAAAATGGAATCACACATATTCAATGTAATGTATGGGGGAAATATGAGATCCACTCCTAAATCCAAATTCCCAAAGGAGAGATCCAATTTGATCAACCAAAAAAGTTAATGCACAATTGAATCAATCTATGGAGAATATGAAAGAGAGAGAAAAATCCTATATTTCCCTATGGAGAATTATGCTTGAAATCTGAAATAATTGAAATAAAAATACTAACCTCAAAACAGGGAAAATCTAGAAAATGCCAATTTCTAATGTCTGTGTGTACTTTCGAGCAGTTCTGCAATCTGTTTCAGACTGAAAATGCCAAGACAAAGAAAACCCAAAAATCTTTATCTTTCTGACAACAGGTAGTCTTTGACCCTAATAAAAGGTCAAAGGCTACATTCTTTATTTGAAAGTTGATTCTGACTTTGTTCGTAGATCATAAAAGTTCACCAAAAAGGGTATCCAAATCCAATCTCAGATTCAAAATTCTACACCTATACCTACAAGAAAAAGGGGGTTTTGTTTTTTGTATGGGGGGTTTGCCTTGGTCAAACCCCAATTTAGGAATTAACCTTGAAATTGAATTGAAATGTGGTATGCATAAACAAAGCAATTGAAACAATTCACCTCGCTTATGTTGAAGTCCTTGTAGAGGATTCGAATCCTCAAATCCACAAGTAGGAATGCTTCAATGGATGTAGAATGAAAGTAGGATGTCTCAAATCAATGGCATTTGATCTTCAACACCAATCTTGAATAGATCTTTGCATATGAGGAGGCTTGCATGAATGTAGAAGGATGGATCTTCAAGGGGGCTCCAAAGAGATTGAATCCTTCAATGGCTAACAATGGATCTCCTTGATGGATGAATGCTTGAAAACGTGAATGTTTGAATGCTTGAATTCACGTGCTTGCACTTGATCATGAAATTGCTTGATTGTGGATGTAAACTTGATTGAGAGATGGAGAAAATGAGGGAGGAAGGCCTCCTTTTATAGTGAACTAGGGCACAATCTTCTAGAGGGGTCACCTTGGAGAATTAAATCCCAATTAGGTCCTAACCTTTAGAAATATACCTAGATTAAATGAAATTTAAATATTTACCATTTCGAAACCCGAAATGGCTGACCCAGAGGTGGGAAAACAAATATCCCCGAAACCCGACACCCAAAAATCATGGGAATTTAAAATTTGAACTAGGGGTCACAAGGTTGACTCTACCCTAGGTCAGGGTCAAGGTCGACTTTGACCTTGAGGTCAAAAACCTCAAGACCCTAGCCTAAATTGCTAGGAAATGCAGATATGAAGTGGAAAATGGGTGCAGAGGGAAGCAAAATAGGGGGAAAAGCCAAATACATGCAAAGACCTAATCAAGGCACTTAACATGACCCCAGACCACTTACTTGGAGGGATAAATGCTCTTATCATGGAAGTGCTTCCATTTTAAGATGATACAATTATGTTGGGAAAACTTGTCATTCCAAAATGTTTTGATCCAAGGAGTCCAATTGTTAATATCATCATTAATGGTCAGTTTGTCAAAAATGCTCTAATAGACTTAGGTATTGTCATTAATGTAATGACTAAGGATACTATGAAGAAACTGAGTATAGAAGGATTACGAGCTACTCCATCAATCTTGCAACTAGCACATAGTTCCACTGTCACCCCTGATGGGATGATAGAAGACATAATAGTTTCCTTAGATTCCTAGGAATATCTTGTTGATTTCATGATTCTATCACCAAAGGTCAATCTTGTTGGTTACCCTATTATTCTAGGACGTCCATGGTTAGCAATAGCTAATGCAAACATTAGTTGTAGATTAGGGAACATGACAATTTCAGATGGAAAAGAAACTAAGATTGTTAGAGTTTTAGGTGAATCTACAACACCCCCAAGATCGAATGCAAGACCAAGATAACTTCCATAAGAGATTGGCAAGACAATTGCATTAAGATGCAAGAATGATATTATTGATCATGGACATGATTAAAATGTACGTAATAGGCCTCCTTATATAGGAAAGGCGATATGAGAGAATGATAAGGAGCTGATAAGCTATCACCTATGCTAGGTGTAATCACATGTCCACCAAATGTGGATCATCCTCCATTATGCAATAAAGTATGTGCAATGGATTAGGATGATAATGTGATAAGAGCACAAAAGATGGATCTCACACACAAAGAGGTATGTGATGACAACTATCACACCTAAAGTGGAAATTCTCCTACACCATGTGCTTAATAGATGTGCACACTCCTAGGTGTCTCAATCACAAACTACTATGCAATGCATTAACCTAAGTTAGATTAAGTAAAGTGTAATTAAGAATAATTAATTACACCAACATCCCCCCTTAAGTGCAACTTAGGGGAATGCACTTAAACTCACAATGCAAGATGGGTCCCAGAAACTAGGCCATGTTAGGTACCCATGTACAAATGCAATACATGAAATGCATAACTCTCATAAAGTGGAGAAAGAGGGAAAACCTCATGGGAAAAACCCTCCCCAAAAAAGAGAGAAGAAAACAAGATGCATGGATGGATGGAGTGTTC
The DNA here is from genome assembly GCA_027943335.1 of Chamaecyparis obtusa. Classification (NCBI taxonomy): domain Eukaryota; kingdom Viridiplantae; phylum Streptophyta; class Pinopsida; order Cupressales; family Cupressaceae; genus Chamaecyparis; species Chamaecyparis obtusa. The sequence continues at coordinate 1,127,056 of BSBK01004046.1, read as the reverse complement.
AAGACCCCCCCAAGAACTACATACATCATGTATATACAAAGAAGTATCCCCCCATAAGAAGGATAGTTGGAAACATGATATCCCCCCCATAATTTAGAATCTCCTACAAAAATGGTGAGTGCTTGAAGACAAATTATATTCCAATGACTACAAACAACATTTCTCCCCTTGGGAAGAAGATATACCAAGTACAAATGTAGGAATGCTTCCCATTGTGGATAGGAACTAGGAAGTGGAATCCAAATGAAGTATGATGATGATGCCATTAACCAATCCATATCCAAATGAAAGAAGGAAGAAGGTCTCCAAATATGCATCTTTGAAGACTGAATAGGCCTCTCCAATCTCAAAGAATCTATCACATCATGTGACAAACCAAGTGAAGAAGAAGAATCAAGAATGTCAATCTCCAAAGAATGTGAAGAAGTATCTCCAACTATGATGAAACTTCCATCAAAGAGAAGAGAAACCCCCTCAAGTATGTCTCCCAAATCTGAAATATGAGACTCCATAAATAATGAATCAATATCTGGCAAGTAAGAATCCCAATCAGGAAGACAAATAGATATATCTTGCAATGAATCACTGGAATCACCAACAAGAGATGATTGTGTGATCTCAACTAGAGAAGTAGGAGCTATAGGAGGAGCCACTGGATCATCCTCACTCTCAATTGCTATAAATTCTTCAATTTCATCTAAAGTATAATCATCATAGGGAATATTATCTGCATCATCAAGAGGAATGAGGAAATCTGAAGCAAGATCATCTGGAAATGGAGGAACATGTGGATCACCAAAAATATCCCAAATGATTGTCCAAATTATGTGTGGACATTGAACACCTCTAAATTTGGGGTAGATGTCATAGAAGAGACACAAACTGATGCTACTAATAATCAAATTTATAATATGAGCATTCTTTTCTTCCCAAACATATTGCTTCCCCTGTGACTTTGGCTCAGGAATGAGTCCATAAAGATGAGGCAAGAGATTAAGCCATCTACAATGTGTGATGATTCCTTTTGCCCATGACTCATAATTATCCTTAGTCAAAAGTACTACTACAGGATGTGTTTCATAACCCATGATTACATTAATGATACACTTCTCTCATTACAAATTGAGATCAACAAATTATTACACTCCAAAATCAGGCTATAATAGACTTAGATCATTATGCAAAAGACCAAGCTAAGGCTTATGCATTACAAATGAAAAAACTAAGCCAATTTTTGAAAGTACAGTTTCTGGTGACAGTCACTAAAATCTGATTTTAGATCTGGAAAATACAAAAAAAAATTATGCACTTTCAAAAAAAAATTTCACCTAAAAAGGAGTTCATATGAGCTCAAATGAGGCCTTGGAAGTTGCAAAACCTGAGCTTTCTGATTTTCAAAAAATTTTAGGAATAAAGATCAGAAACCACCTGAACCATTATGTAGATCATGAAATTCTACCCCAAAACAAAAAAAAATTCTTGAAAACAGGAGTCCAGATGACTGAGATATCGCTATTTGAAAATCACCTCTGAAATTATTTTTTCTGAATCGTCGTCGCTGCACTTCCAAAATTCAAATAGCTCTAGATTTGGCCTCAGGTGTCCGATTTGGATGAAATAAAATTTTATTTAGGGGTTTTTGGACCTCCTTAATATGATGCCAACCTCTGATTTGCACCAGCAAGCATCAATATTGACCTGCAATAGAAAGCCACAAAATACAAAACCCCAAATTTTCTCCAAATAGACTATGCAATGGTGATGTCCAAATACCTTTATTCTACACCCACAATTGAATCAAGCCAAGATTTCACTTCTTGAGAAGAGGTCTTCACACCTTGAGATCTTTGATACCATGTTAGACTTTTAGGTGACTCTACAACACCCCCAGGATCGAATGCAAGACCAAGATAACTTCCATAAGAGATTGGCAAGACAATTGCATTAAGATGCGAGAATGATATTATTGATCATGGACATGATTAAAATGTACATAATAGGCTCCTTATATAGGAAAGGTGATATGAGAGAATGATAAGGAGCTGATAAGCTATCACCTATGCTAGGTGTAATCACATGTCCACCAAATGTGGATCATCCTCCATTATGCAATAAAGTATGTGCAATGGATTAGGATGATAATGTGATAAGAGCACGAAAGGTGGATCTCACACACAAAGAGGTCTGTGATGACAACTATCACACCTAAAGTGGAAATTCTTCTACACCATGTGCTTAATAGATGTGCACACTCCTAGGTGTCTCAATCACAAACTACTATGCAATGCATTAACCTAAGTTAGATTAAGTAAAGTGTAATTAGGAATAATTAATTACACCAACAAAGATGCTAGTATTATACCCTCCAACTCAACCCTAACCAAATTTAAGCACCCCTATATGGCCAGATTTAGGAGATGGGAAAGAAGGGTTGAACTCTATGGTTCAACTCATGATGTTACATAGGCACTCCATTCTAAAATTGCAAGAGGAAGATGCAGTAATTCAGAGCATTCTTAATAATGACTGTGTTGTGATCAAAGACATATCTAAGAGCTCTATGTTGGAGTTAACTACATATGAGGACCATATTGAGGACCATGTTTTGCCTTCAAAACCCAATATTATCCATCAGTTACTACCCTATGAAGTAGTTACAAGTCCTATCTCTGAAGCATCCATGCTTGACCTTAAAACTATTGTTGAGCTTTCCAAGGGTCACAACCTCCATGTAAATAATAAGTTGCCTTCATAATAGTTGGAGCAATTAACTAAGCTCCTAAAAATGCATGAAAAAGCCTTTACTTTGGACTATGGGGATATGAAGGGACTAAGTCCCACACTATGTGCTCATGGGACTTATATCAATGAAGGAAGTCTACCACTTCATCAGCCTCGGAGGAGGATTAACCCAACATTAAGAGAGAGTAAAAAATGAGTTACAAAAGTTGTTAGATGATAGCTTTATATATCCTATATCTGATAGAAAATGGGTATCACCCCTGGTCATAGTGCCCGAAAAGGGGGGTAAATAGAGAATCTATGTAGATTACAGGGAATTAAACAAAGCCACCAAGAAAGATCATTTCCCATTACCTTTCATTGATCAAGTACTTGATACTTTAGCCAGTAAAAAGTATTTTTCCTTTCTTGATGGATATAGTGGATACAATCAAATTAGTATTGCTCCAGGGGACCAGGAAAAGACTACATTCACATGTCCATGGGGGACTTATGCATATTATGTTCTACCATTTGGGTTATGTAATGCTCCAACAACATTCCAAAGAGTTGTAATTAGTATTTTTGTTGACATTTCACATGATAGCATGGAGACATACATGAATGATTTTACAGTATTTAGGGTGACCTTTGAAGAAGCTCTATAGAATCTCGAAGAGATGTTGATTAGATGCAAGGAACACAATTTATCCCTCAACAGTGAGAAATTCTTTATGCTGATGCAAGAAGGTGTTGTACTTGGACATTTCATTTTGGTAGTAGGAATCCAAGTAGACCCAACAAAAATTGAGATAATTCTCACGTTACCCACACCTACTAAGAAAAAAGATGTAAGATCTTTCTTAGGGAATGTTGGCTACTATAGGCACCTTATTTAGAATTTCAATCAAATAGCTAATCCTCTGTATACATTGCTTACCAAAGAGGTTGAGTTTATAGGGACATCAGCTTATGATGAATCCTTCATGTAGCTTAAGTCACTTCTAACAACTGCACCAGTCCTTAAAGGACTTGATTGGTCTACCCCATTTCACATACATACATATGCATCAGATTATGCAATAGGTGTTGTGCTAGCACAAAATCCTAGTAACCTTGAGAATGCAATTTAATATATTAGTAAGAGCCTACATGGACCAAAATTAAATTACACAGTAACTAAAAAAGAATTACTAGTTGTATTTGATGCATTGAACAAATTCTGCCATTATGTAATACGTTATCCCATCTTTGTTCACACTGATCACTTGGTAATTAAATATCTAATGAACAAACATGTTATCACAGGAAGGTTAGCAAGATGGCTTCTTTTTTTGTAGGAATTTGATATAACCATTATTGATAAGCTAGGAAAGGCAAACGTAGTGGCTGAATATTTGTCCAGACTTCAAAATGTTGATGTAGACACTACTCTAGTTGAAGATACATTCCCTGATGAACACCTATTACATATTGCAAGAAAAAATCCTTAGTATGCTAACATAGCTAATTACCTTACAGCCAGTAAAATGCCCCCACATTTCTCTCCAAAGGATAGAAGAATGCTTGTAGAGAAGAGTTTCCAATTCTTATGGATTGATAACAACTTATTTTATACTGGTCCAGACCAAATCATGAGAAGGTGTGTGAGAGAAGATGAAACATATGATATACTCCATGCTTGTCATGATGAGCCATGTGGAGGCCACTTTGTAGCAAAGAGAACAACTCTGAAAATCTTAACAATGGGTTACTACTAGCCAACACTTCACAAGGATGCAGCCAGCTATAGAAGAAAATGTGATAAATGCCAAAGGATGGGTTGCCCAACAAAATTAGATGAGATATCCCTCAACCCACAAGTGGTGGTAACACCATTTGACAAATGGGGCATGGACTTCATAGGACCAATAGATCCTCCTTCAAATGGGAATTTTTACATCCTAATATGCACAGATTATCTGACCAAATGGGTGGAAGTGAAAGCCATGCAACATGCACGAGATCACAAGGTAGAAAAGTTTTTGTATGAGGATATTTTCACCTGTTATGGAGTGCTAAGTGAACTTGTCACTGACCAAGGAGCACAACTCACTTCAAATTTAATTAATGAGATAATGAAGGAATACAGTATTAGGCATCGCAAGTCCAGCCCTTACCATCTGGAGGAAAATGGATAGGCAAAGGTCACAAACAGAGAAATTGAGGCCATCTTAAAAAAAATAGTTCAATTGCACCGACAAGATTGGAGCAACTGACTCACTGAAGCAGTATGGGCCTACCGCACAACCTGGAAAACAACCATAGGATTCACCCCATTTGAATTATTATATGGGAAGGCGACAATGTTACCAATAGAATTCAAGCACAAGACATTGCAAACAGCTCTGGAATTAAATATAAATCTTCCTACAACATAAATAAAATGCCTTCTCCACCTCAATTCCTTAGATGAAATAAGCAAATTTGCATTGGAGTGCACAAAGCTAATCCAGAACCAATCGAAGAGGTGGCATGATTCCCATATCAAGAGAAAGAAGTTTCAAGCAGGTGATTGGGCATTATTGTATGATTCCCTATTTAAGGAGATTCTAGGAAAGTTAAAGACCAGATGGCTAGGACCCTATGAAATTGAATACATCTTTGACAATGGAGCAGTCTAGTTGACCACAATAGATCTAGTGCAATTCAAACTACTCATCAACGGACACTAGTTGTTCTTGTACCACAAGCCCCAAACCAAGGAGGACTCCATGTACCAATTCAACACATACACTTCAACAGCACCATAGGTAACACTTCCTGCAAAAGAAGGTGAAAACCTTCTTCCTGTAGATTCAAAATAACATGCCTTCAAGAACCTACCATAATAAAACTTCATTTCATGTGAAGTACATTTCTCCATTCACTTTTCTTTATTCTTCTTTTCAACCCATTTTATTTCTCTCTCTTCCATCCACTCACAATCCATGTCATCCACCTTTTCTATTTTCAATGTTTTCAATAAACACCACATCAGCTGACACATGCGAACACTAGAATTGCTTCACTCTCACCACCTTTTCTTCGCACATACGGTAATCAATGCATAGGTACAACTTCTTCAATATTTACTCACTTTTAGCACATAGATCTTTGTAATTACATATAGTACTACAATAAATATATAATTTAGGCATTACGCCATCTCCCCATCTCATGCTGAATGTGCCAAGTGAGGACACTTGTAAATATTTTGTAGGGGGCAGGGGAAGTGTAATAAGTTCTAAATGTCATTACTAAGCCATCCTTGCTATACTTGGGCCTTGTTTTATTAATTTCCTTTATTCCCACACACTTGTCATACTACAAATTCTAATTTTCTGAAGTTGATATGACTAAAAAAGATTATAATTAAATTGTGTGGTAACTCGCATTTAAGGTTATAATGTCCTCTATTAAAATGTCATTATTATTGCTCATGCTAAAATAACAGAGGAATTAAAAAGGAAAGTTGGTGTTTTCAAGAAGTGCATTTGAATTTCAAGAAGGAAAGAAGGTATTTGTAGAGCATGAGAGACTGAAAGATTAATAGAGAAATTGGTGAGCAGAAAATTGGAAGCTGGATATTGAAAACAAATGGGTGGACAACTGTAGAGATATGAGCCAATGCACCGTGGCATTTTACTTGCAGACATTGAAGCAGTCCATAGATTTAATGCATGTGGTTGGTTGGGTTATTTTCTTCAATTATTAGCTTTTAATGAGGAAGTACAAGTTGAATTTATGAGTACCTTTGAGGAGGGGCAGACAACCATATGGGGTTTAACAGTTATCACCACCGAAGAAAGAATATCAGAGGTCACTCGGTTGCTAGTCATTGGGGAGTATTATCCCAATGAGCATGATGTCAGGTCATCTTGAGCTCAATTCTCCCATCCAACTGACCCTCCTCTAGAAATTACCAAGCATGAATGCAAAAGACTGTCTCTTCCTCAACCGTTCAATGAATTGGTGACACATATTATCAGGTAATTAACTTGCGAAGGGAGATTTTCAAATTTGCATGTCCATCATTTTAAGCTACTTAGCTGCATAAGGCATAATCTCCAAGTTAATGTCCCTAATTTCCTGTACAATATGCTGAGAATTAGTGCTAAGGAGACTTAGAAGGGAATGCAAATTCTATTACCCATCATGCCCTAATAAAATTGCTAGTCAAAAAATCCCTTAGGGATGTCTATCCCCTAGTATGGATAGAATTTTTTCAACATAAAATACTGCAACCCTAGGTTAACCCTACTGAGAAACCCCTAGGAAATGATGTAGAATCTTATGAGCCCACTACAGAAACCACTACAAAAGAAAAAGAGCCAGAGTTATTCCAATAAAATAGGTCTCATGAGCTCAATCCAGAAAGCAATGTTCCTACTTCTTCCACAAGGGAAGGAAAACAGAAAATTAGAGAAGAAACCCTTAACCTTGAAAGTGAAGTTCAAAACCCTACAATTCAAAGAAATAAAATAAAAATTTCAAATCATGTAGCATTTGTTCCTGCAGCATCTGCTCCTGTAGTAAAGAGGTCAAAAAGAACCCTCCAAAAGAAAACTGCAATGGTTGTGGAAACAACAGTGTGAAGAAGTCCTTAGATGTGAGGAAAAGTGTCTCCAATTTCCCCTAGAAACCCAAATGTTCCAATATCAAAACCTACTCTAGATTCTTTTGTTGAGTACATTCCTGATGATTCCCCCAATTAGATAGATGTGTCTTCATCTCCCAAAAATCTACAAGAACCCCAAAATTTGCAAGAACCTTGTGGTAACATACCACATGATGATCTGGGTGTATCTGAGCAAAGCCCTATTGTGGCACAAAAAATCATTGTTGAGGATGTCCAAGTAACTCCTCCATAGTACCTTGTTTATTCCAATATGTCTATTGTGCCCTAAAAATCAACATGGTTTACTGTGTATTTTCAGCAAGTTTCCAAGGAAAAGAAAAGATAGAAAACCCAACTACAAGAATTTGGCCCGCCAACCATACAATCTATTCTCTTTAATTTATATAATCAGTTTGTTTTCCAGAAAACTTGGTGGAAACAAGAAAGAAACAAAATGCAAAAAGAGATAGATGACAAGCAAGAGGAAATTGAGGATCTTAAGGAACAGATAAAGAAACAGAAACAACAAATGGACCAAGCTCTTAAATTAGCTGATCAGGTCATAGTCTAGAGACGATCTCCTAGAGTGTATGCCATTTGTTTGAAAGAGAAATTCCTTTTGTTTCAACTCATGATGACTATGAAGGGTATAGATTGTGAATTAAAATTAGCCCAAGAATTCTATGGATTATACCAGACTCTCCTTCCATGGCAACAAAATTTACTATGTGAGCTCTATCTACATAACTTTGTCATTCCACATGAAACAAAATGGAACCCTTTTCTCTACATAGGTGATATCCATTTGAGAGCTCTGATGTCATGGATGCACAATGAGGGAAACTATGATAGGCGGCTGAATACTTATAGGGACCTAGAGAAGTCTGAACCCTTACTCTTAAGGGATGAATCACATAAACCTAATGTCCTCTTACAAGATTGGCTCGACCTAACCTATGGAAAGGAGAAACTTGAAATCAGGGAAAAGGTCTTTGCACTGAAAGATAGAGTTTACAAAGAATATTAGGGGTTTCCCTACTTTTCATTTCAAAGAGCTCTTGCAGGAGTAAGGAGCTGGTGGAATAGGTTACCAGAGGCCTTCAAGACAATAGAGCCACACAACCTAATCAACTTCGAAGTAGCTGTAAATAGAGCAACTAAGTATATGCAGTTGGGGCATCAGACTAGAAGAGAATTATGGATTCCCTTGTCTTTCCAACCACCTACACTCTTATGGCCGCTATATGATATCAATGCCACCAGATTGGATCATCTATAGGAGGATCATCAGGCAAATTACTTGGCAAGAACAAGAGGATTCTACTACACTTTTAAGAGTTGGAAGAAAGGGAAGACAATTGTTAGTGATTTCAAGATGACAACCAAAAAATGTAATGCTTGAGGAAAAGCTTTATGTTTAGTAGGGGGCAGATGATGAGATAACTTATTGTCTCTATTTTGTTATAATCTTTATGGTCTAATGAAACATTTCCAATACATTTATGAACCTATACCTGTGTGAACTTGTGATAAGTATAGTTGGAACCACAAAGATTATGGGTAGTTAGAATGACATGTTTTGCTGAATATTATATATAAATTGCAGTACTTCATATAGCTACTTTAATATGTGTTCTAATATTTGGGTAGAAATTGAAATGTTGACTTGTATACATATCAAATGCTAGTAACCTGCCAGGAAAATAAGGAGCAGCTCGAGAGTGGATCGACCACATTGAAGGAGCGTTGGAGTTCTAGCCATGATGGGGAAAGCCATCACAATTATGAGGATCATGCTGCTGTTGAAAATGATCCATCATTCCAGAGAATACAAGAAGCAACTTTGCTATATTTCCTCAGTGTTGTTATTCAGTTATTCACACTTTATTGTAATATGTTGTGGTTGTTATATTTCCTCCTTCTATGGTGAGGTTTAGTCAGACTTTACTATTCATGATTTCAATAAGCGTCAACCCTCTATATAAAGGAATTTGATTGGTTTAGTTAGGAAATGATAAAATATATTCAAATGTTGTGTTTAGCGTAACAGAGTTGCTCTTTTCTGTTCTTCATGTACTGTTCCTTTACTATGTAATTAGTTTTTGAGAATATAATGAAAGAGTAATTTTGGAGTATCTTTTGTGTTAGTAGTTAGTAGAAGCCAACCAAGGGGGACCACTTGGGAGGTGGAGTAGATTAGAATAGAGTAGAATTGCTTTCTGCATTTTCTGTGTTTTCAATTAGAAGTTATTGTTTTACTCCTGTAGCATTACTACTGTGAATGTTCCTGTAGCACTTGCATAGATAGACACATTAAACACTTTGAGTTGTTAAAAAGGCTTAGGATAAGTTTACAAGCTTTCTGCAGTAATTTTATCAAGTAGTTAAGTGTGCTTACTTTCCTGCAGTGATAGCATAGGTTTCTTTCATGCATTTTATCTTCCTGTAGCATAGGTAGTATGACTCTTTGAGGAACTTAGTGCACAAACTGTGTTGTCCCATTTCAAGTCTGCGTCCTTGGGTTGACAATCTAAATGCATTTCATGATGGGAAAAGTAGTCCTTAGTATGAATACATTATTCCTAAGAGAGACAATGCCATGATTATCATTACCTATTGTGAGACTGTTCATTTATGATGACTTGAAGGCCTAGAGGGAGGATTTGTTTTAACATGAGATTCCTTTGAAAGAAGGTACTAATCCCTTCAAACAAAAGTTGAGACCTATGAACCCTACTTTGGCAACATAAATGCAAGAAGAATTGCAGAAAATGAGTGATGCAGGAATCATTCAACCTATCAGACATTCAACATAGGTCTCCAACTTGGTCCCAGTAAGGAATAAAAATGGAAACATTAGGCTTTGTGTAGACTTCAGGAACTTGAATATGAACTCATTAAAAGATAACTATGGTCTACCAAACATGGAATCCATGCTATAGAGAGTTACCAGATATGAGATGATGTCTATGATGGATGGGTTTTCAAGGTATAACCAAGTTGTTGTCAAGGACTCTGAACAATTCAAGATTGCATTTACTACTCCATGAAGCACATGTGTATATCATGTTAGGATGCCTTTTGGTTTGACCACTACTGGGGTTACTTTTCAAAGAGCCATGGATGTAGCATCTATAGATTTCATTAAAAAAATTCTTGTGGTATACTAGGATGATCTCACTACTGATTCAACAAAGGAAGACCAACATTGTGGCCATCTTGCGAAATTTTTTGTAAAAGCTTTAGAGTATGGAGTTTCTCTTAACCCAAAGAAATGTGCTTTTGGGGTAATAGAAGGTAAGCTTTTGGGTCATATTGTGTCCAAGGATGGAGTTAGAATTGACCCTAAAAGGATAATTGCAATTAATAAATTACCACTTCCAATAAATATCAAGGAAATTCAGTCTTTCTTTGGACAGATAAAATTTGTTAGAAGATTCATCGCAAATTTTGCTGAGACTAGTGTCCCTGTTTCCAAAATGTTGAAAAATGGTGCAAAGGTGGAATGGAATGAAGAAGCTATGAGGGATTTTTGTGAAATTAAGCAAGCAATTAAAAATGCACTTGTGTTAAGGACACCAGATTACAATAAGCCCCTTCAAATTTTTTCTTTTGCTTCTTATCATACCATTGTTGTAGTATTGTTACAAAAGAACTCAAAGGGTTTTGAGAAACCTATATCCTTTTTCAACAAATCTTTACAAGTAGCTGAGTTAAAGTATGACATAAATGAAAAATAAGCTTATGCACTAGTTAAAGCTATTAAAAATTTTAGATGCTACTTAGTTGGAGCAATTATAGTTGCATATGTGTTGGTGTTGTTGTGAAGAACATCTTAGTACAATAGGAAGTTTCAAGAAGAAGGTGTAGATGGATCAACATGATCCAAGAATTCAACATTGACATTCAAATCAACTAGTCAGAGGATTGGGGTTAGCCAAACTCATGGCCCAAAGAAATTTAGATTCTAATCATGTAAACCTGGTTGAAGAAGAATAGAGACCATACATATGTGATTTAGATTGTTATGAATGGTACAGGGACATTGTTGGATATTTGCAAAAAATGTTTTTTCCTCCTAAGATGGATGATAACAAGAAAAGAATAGTAAAATTATATATTGTGAAGTATGTAATCTTCAAAGGTGAATTATGGTGGAGAAGTAGTGAGGGTGTCTTACTTAAATGTGTTGATCATCAAAATAATGAAGACCTACTACAAGAAATGCATGATGGTGTATGTGGTGGCCATTACATGGCTAAGACAGCTGCACATAAGATATTAAGGTCTGGTTTCTGGTGGCCCACTATTTTTGAAGATGCACATTTGTTTGTCAAAAAATGTGATGCTTGTCAAAGGTTTGTAGAAAAATTAAAATTCTGTGGTAATTTGCCCTTAAAACTTGTGACAGTTATGGCCCCTTTTCAAAAGTGGGGTATGGATTTCATTGGAGAAATCCCAAACAAATTAAGTGGGGGTCATTCATGGATCCTAGTGACCACAAATTACTTCACTAAATGGGTGGAAGCAATTCCCACTAGGAGGGCCACTAGTAAGGAGGTAACTGATTTCATGATGAAGAATATTTTAGCAAGGTTTGGATGTCCTGAAGTTATAGTAGTTGATAATGCTATGTGTTTCAGGTCTAAAGAATTTAACAACTTCTATCAACAGTATGGGATTCAAGTCTCATACTCATCTCCTTATCACCCCCAAGGTAATGGTCAGGCTAAATCAAGTAATAAGAGCTTGATAAAGATTTTGAAAAGAGTCCTTAATGAAAAAAAGAAATCATGGGATTCCAAATTGTAGCAAGCCCTATGGGTTGATAGAGTAATAGTGAAAAGGGCTATTGGTTGTGCTCCTTTTGATTTGGTATATGGAGTTCATGTCAGGTTACCAAAAAAAAATTTGTTGCAAACATATAAGTTCATCCAAATTTATGATGATGACTTAGATGATGAAATGAAATTTGGGTTGGAAGATTTGATACAATTGGATGAATCAAGAAGAGAGGCTCATAACAAAAACATCAAGTTGCAGTTGTAATATAAAAACTTGTATTACAGAAGGACCACAAGAAGAATTTTTTGCATCAATGATCTAGTTCTAATGTGGAATGCCAAGTTAGAAGATAAAGGTAAACATGGTAAGTTTGACCCAATTTGGTTATGACCATATCTCATTGATACAAAGTCAAGATCTGATACCTATATCCTAAAGGATTTGGTTGGAAATATCTTGGAATTTCTAGTTCATAGACAATTTCTAAAGTTGTACTTCTCGTAAGGTACTCTCATTATCCATGAACAGTAGGTTAGTTTTCTTTTAGTAGTGTGTTTCTTTCCAGTTGTGTGAGTAGGTTAGTTGTTTTTCAGTTAGAGGTCTTCTTAACCAAGAGATTCTGAATCCTTTTCATGCCTACAAGAGGCATACATCCCCAGATAAAGCCACTATTAGCCCATTTTCCTGTCATGTAAAAACTCTAATGAAAATGGCCAATTTCTACTTCAGGTTTGAGAAATAGGGTTTATCCATGCTAGGGTTTCAAAAAAATTGTCTAAGTTCATAAAACCCTACCCAATCCTTTTCCTTCATTATCTTTTCATGTCACTTAAGTTCTTTTTTATAGAACGAGTTTTATTTCATCGTTGGGTGGGGCCATGTTCCTTTTCAAGTTAATTTTACTAGCAGGCCCCTTTAATATTTCCTAAGTAAATCTGACGATACTTCTCAACTTTTCCTAAGTCCCAATGTTTAAAAATGTTATGTCTTTTGAGCTCATTCGGTGTGCAGTGCTAAGTCCGACAAATATACAAAAAGAGAAATCTGACAAAAAGCATTAGGTTTTTCGGGCCTAGTCAGTATGTAGTGCAAAACCCAATGGTTGTTTAATGATTCACCAAAAAGGGGTAAAGGGCTTAACTATTTTGTCTTTTCTCCAAATATCCCAATGCTTGATGGTTAAGTCTTTTCATCTAGAGATATGGTGACAAAGTGAAAGACTTGACTTATTATGGTTATCTCCCAATCTCCTAATTTTTAACAGTTTGTTCTTAACGTCTAGCGATCGGGTGAGGCTTTTATCTCTAAGTCTCGTAATGTAGCGACTAAGTCATGAAACATTTGGATATTAAGTGGCGACCGTTGATGGTGGTGAAAATCAAGGGTTGTCATTGAATCTCATGAAATTTGCTGAGTGAATTAAAACATCCAACAATTGCGAGAATGCCTTAGTTGATGGATCTCAAGAACTAACCAGGGTCAAGACAAGTATTCAAAGATTATGAGATATGTCTTGGTCGCTCAATCTCAAGATGATGCCTGATTTAAGAGAAACACTCAACGACTTGGCGATAGAAAGAAAATGCTAAGGTAAACAGTTAGTCACCAATTCACTAGATAAAGTAATAGTTAGTAAGAGGTGCTTGTGACTTGGCAAAAATGGTAAAGGCATTTTAGGTCTAAATTGATCATACGGTGGGTGTGATGCCTCAAACAAAAATTGTTTGACCTCTATCCATCACGGGATCGCGACAACTGTCTGATGAGAATTATAAAAAAGGTGGGTCATCAGTGCTAGGTAATGTTGAGTTGCTCATTTCTAATTGGTCACTGATGGAAAGTAATGTGACAAATAAAGTTTTCAGTCGAACTATTTGTTTTGCCAATTTATGAGAACCGCACGATGGGTTGGGAAAAACAAAGATCAATGACTGTGTTTTAAACTTGGGCAATAACCGTTATATTTTAAATTCTTGAAATTTTGTTATGCTTTCCAACAGGATTGAAGTTGGTGAGCCAGAAATAATGAACCAAATAAGATTTGTCTTGTTCCAAGGATGATTACAGGTGAAAATTGATAAGTAAAGTGTTAGGTAGTCATCTTGATCTGATTTGTTTTCCTGAAATGCCATGCTAGTTTAATGGAGAGGATTGAAATTTTGTAGGATTCCAAGGTACACTTTGGATCCCTAAATAAGGAGGTTCAGTGGGTAAGAGTTGATTGGGATGTTTTGGCATAGAAGAGAGATGAGGTGGTTGCATTTCCTTGGCCCAGTGAAGAGAATTACAAATCTTGGGAAGATGTCTACTCCTCAAAACAAATAAGGACAAAACAAGCACCCACTGAGATCACAACAGGTGGCACCTCCCCAACTCCTTAAACAAAGCATACTTACTGCATGAAGAATTTTGTAGGGAGGCACAAATACAAAGGCAACACTTGGCAGAGTTAGAGCTATTTTTTGAAGCTATTGTAGAAGACTTGGTGCTCAAATTAGTGAACACTTTTGTAAAGTGCAATAGAATGCAGTCTTTGTGTACTTTGTGTCTTTTGTCTTATATGTGTAATCTTTTATCTTTTCCTAAGGGATCTATAGCTTATTTTCAATCCTTATTCTATAAAAGGATTTCATGGATCATTTAGAAGGACCGAAACTTGAGTTCTTTTTGCTTACAATTTTGAGTCTAGGGTATAAGCAGATTGTATTAGGTCAAGTTTTATGAGAAATAGAAAATTGTTTGGTTTTTAGTCATTATTGAAGTGGTGCATATTTGAAAGCATGGTGTATACAGAAACATGATTTAGTAAATTTGAATACAAAAATCCGAGGTTTACATCTCTCCTTGTGTATCATTCCTTTGAGTTATGAATCTTGGAATTCATTGCATAGAGTTCTTCTATGTATGTGTTGTTATTCATTTGCTTTGATCTAGGATCAAATTATAAAGCTTTGGATAGAGCATAGCTTTTTTGGGGTTTGCATAAGGATTCCTATAAGTAGGGTAAATTCATAGATATTTTGATCAATAGCATCATAAGGTGGTGATATTAAAGGGATCCTGAATCAATAACTTTTATTAGTTTATGTATTCTTTACTTTGCAGCAAAGTATAGCCCAATGGATGAGGCACTGGCCATAAATGAGTTTATTTTGCAGTAATGATTACCGAATAGAATTTGGTTGTATTCCTATCATTGATATAAAATCATCAAAAGATATTTGAGGTATTATGACTTGCGAGTTGTGTCCTACCAAATGGTAATGGAGAATCAATAAGTGACTGGTTATCATTTAGTATTTTCTTACCATTTATCTATTTTATCAAATCCAGTCTGAGGTTGTGAAAGAAAAGTTTATTTTATTAGATTAGGAGCACCCTCCTTGGTTTTGCAGAGCTAGAAGTGCAGAGGGCAATCTTTTCCCTATAGTTAGTCCAGTCATCCTAGATATTCACATTTGGAATTAGCCTCTCCTTAAAATTTGTCTGTGGGTGTACTGGTTGTTGTCATGAGCATAACGTCCATTTTAAAGAACCAACAACATGTAGACATCTGGTAAGAAAATTTTATTTTTAAGTGTGTAGCAATAGCTATATATACATAGTGATTATCTACATGGAGACATCATGTTTGATCATATGTCCAACATGTCGATGTCATGGTATAATTAAGATATAGTTGTGTCATTATTTGTTGATGATTGTTATTTCATGGTGATGCATATGATAAATGATAAACATTGAAAGGTTGATTGATAAAGGTATGATTATAGATTGAGACTTTACAAGAGACGTGTTGTATTGAACATTTCTGATTTAGGTAATATAATTATGAATATCTTTTAGTTGTATCTTTTTATTTATTAAGGTTTTCCTAATTAATATTGGAGTCTCATGTAGTCTTGTGTTTGCAAAATGATCTATTTATTCCAATCTTATTTTTTAGATAGATTTGATAATATTATTTACTTTTTTATTACATACCTTAGGTTCTTTTATCCTAATATATCACAATTTGGAATATGTGTACATAATCCCCAACAAGAAAAAAAGTACACATGAATATACATATGTTCTAGAAGAGGGTAGTACAATGAGGGTAGTACAACTAGCTAGAGATATCATGTCAAAGGATATAATGAAAAATATTGGTGTGTTTCTCAAACATCCAAAAGCATTGGTACCTGTGGAAAAACTTAACCATATTGATGAGGCATCTTCTCAACGTATGTGTGTAATGCATGGGAAAGTGAGTTATATTTAGCAAAACTATAAATAGTAAGAGCCTACCAAGTGTAGTCCATCTATCTTGAGTTTTGTAATGAAATTTGTGTTTTAAAAGGGGTTACACACTCTAAGAGGCAAAAATATATTGTAGTGTAATATAACTATTTGAATACTTATTCAATTTTGTTTAAAGAAACCATTTGAATACAATATTATATGTGTTTTCATCAACAACATATATTTTCCATATTTTGATTATTTAGCTAATTCTTTACAAAAGATTCATAATATCTACTATTAGAGCTCTTTCCAAGCCAAAGTGGGTAATTTTCTTCAAATTATTTTTATAAAAAAAATCTTACGCAAAGTTGCATGTGGGCTATTACAAATTTGCATGTGATTACAATTTATAAGAAAAGAGTTGCATTTTGTTGTAAGAAATTTGCATGCAATTGCATACTAGAATGCTAAGCTTGCATGAGGTTAAATTTGGCTATATAAGATTTGTATGTAGGTTTACACTGTAAGAAAAAACTTATATGAGATTAGTTATGGTTGTAGAAAAAGTTACATGTGATTGTCCATTATAAAAAAAAGGCTTATATGTGGTTGTAGAAGATTTGTATGTCATCACAAAGAGCTTGCATGTTGTAAAAGAGCTTTCATGTTGTAAGGGTGCTCTAAAAAAGCTTGTGGAATAATAAAGTTGATCAAGGATGAAACAAATCCATTTACATAGTTTCCATGAATTTAAGAGTACTTTGGTTCAATCTATCTTGATTAATATGTAAAAGTAGAATATGAAGATGTGCACGACTAATTTTGGAGAATAATGCAAAAATTGATATGAAGATTTCTATTGGTTAAAGTAAAATATTATAATTTTTTAGAATGTAGTCATGGCCCTATACAATATTGTTTAACCAATAATAAAATATATTCTTCTTCAAAGAAATTCCTCTACCTCTCAACATAGTGGAATATTATCAAAACTTAGAAAAAAAAGAAGATAAAAAATGATAGATAAAAAAACACGTGGATGGTCTTCAATTTAATCCTCAAAATTTGGAGAACATAAACTTTCATGTGATATAAAAAAAATATTATAAATCTCATTTTTGCAATATGTTATATAAATATGTATTTATTCCCATATTTTAAAAACAAAACATGCTAAACGGTTGAATATAATTTACAAAGAATATGATATTGTGATAAATGTGAATACTTTATAAGTCATCCCACTAGTTCATTAGATAAAAATATTTATCAATATGTATGGGATATTGTAGTAGTCTTTGGCAACACTATATGGAACCTTATCAAGTACAAGGCATCAATCTTGAACATTATAATTCAAATTTACCTACATGTAGTTTTTAGCAAATTTGTTTAACATTTTGTAGTTGAAACAATATAAAATTTATATGTCAATAATTATAGTTTCGAGATATAGAAAAGGGTACTTTTAGTTTTTTTGACATTTTCTATTTTGAGCAGAGAGAGGAATAGCATATGTGCAAACTTCTGAGTTTTTTTTATTTTTGGAGGTTTGGTTGCCAACATGGCATGCCACCTAGGAAGACTCAAATGAGTCTAACTCAACCCAATAGGACTTGACCGAGTACCCTTAGCCACCCCCCCCCCCCCCCCCCCCAGGCAGCCAAACAATGTGCAAATGAGGGGCTTGGGATATTTTTTGATATTTGAAATATCATATAGACTTGATCGAGTCCTACTTGGCCAAGTACCACTTGGCCCAGTATACTGGGCCATGTAGACGCCATTTGGCACTGAGTAGCACCTACGTGTACTTAGTCGTATTAGACCCAGTCGAGTCTAACTGGCTCGAGTGATATGAGTTAGCCTAAAGGGTGACACTCAATTGTGCTTTTACCCTATCTCAATTCTTATATATGTCGTATCTATGTAATGTTGTTCATGTACAATTGTCATAAATGTGCTTTTCTATTGCCTACTTGGGGACAATGCAAAGCATTGAGATTCATACCCAAAAAAATCCTTATTGTTCACCTTATATGCTCTTCTTCCATTGTACTTGTAGTTCTACTACCTTTAGGGGATGAGGTCAATTTAATGCAATCATACTTTCAATATACATGAGTTGTCATTACAAATACTGAACCCAAAGTTGGTGGATCCCTTATGTGCTCTTTTTTGTCATGTGCTTTATTTCTCTTGATTTTATCCTTTCTTAGGGCATATCATAGTAGAAACATGCATGTCTTTTTGATGAATGTATTCTACCTTAAAGTTATTGCTCTCAGTAAGGCTAACACAAACACTTTAACATGGGGGCATACACTCCTCTCTTTGTTACACATTATGCATACAACACAAATCAAGTTTTTGCAGTTAATTTTTTTAGCTTACATATCAAATTGTGCCTTTTTCTTTTTAATTTTATCTTAGTAGATTTCTAGTTTAGATACAATGCTTTCCTTAGTTATCCTTTGCACTAATCCATTGGCATATTTCCTTGGATACGATGCTTTCCTTGGATCCTTCACACCATTTTATTTTGAATTTCTTCACAACAATGCTTTGCTTGGTTATTCTTGAGGTGAATTGACTAGCATAACAAAACTTTCTAGACTATTTCAACTATTTTTTGTACCTCTCTCTCTCTACATGTCTCATAGTAAGTTTAACCTTACTAGGCCAATACATCTCTCTCTCTCTCTCTCTCTCTCTCTCTCTCTCTCTCTCTCTCTCTCTGTTTCTCCTTTTTGTCTTAGTTTTAGATTGATAAGGTCCTAAGTCACTTGGGGGCTTGGTTTTTCCTTGTCTTTTTTGACCTTGATGAAAGTTTCTTATGAAATGATCTACTTTATAGAGAGTATAAATGCAAGTTCGTACTCTTGCTATAGTAGGGCTAAATATAGCATTGTAAATTGCATCCCTATGCAATTTCTCACTTACCTAGGCATCATTTTACCATTCTTGACCATGCTTGATCCAACTCAGTTCCAAATTCTCCTTTCAATTTTGGACCTTAGGTCCCAATTTGGAACTACATTGAAGGGAGAAAAGTACCTTGGGCACCCCACTCCTAGAAGTGGGCTGACTTGGGTACCTTGATCACACCAATCAAGGCCCAAATTTAAATAGCTCAATGATCAGCTTGTTTGAGAGTTAATTTTAAACCCATGTCGGCTTGTTGTGAGTTTTGCACCCCAAAATGTTTGGAGAGGTATAAAAGAAAGTTATATTCCCTCATTTTGATATACATCTACATCCATTCAAGAGCTCAATAGAAAATATTAATTCAAGCATCTAAGACCTTTAAGAAAAAAATGTTCAAGCATTAAGGCATTGAAGACTAGGAGTAATTTATAGATATATGCATTCATGATGGCATCTGTGATCCTCTTTTCTTAAATTCAACTACATTGAAATTTAATATCAATTTCTTCATGAGTATCTCAATATCAAGAAGGTTTTCAAAGGTATAAGCATTTCATTTTCAAATCTCACATCTTCTACCTAATAATATGCTTTCAATTCAAGCTCAATTTATTTCAAATTCAAGGTTGATTTCTAAACCAAGACTTAACTTAGGAAAACCCCTTTATATACAATATTTTCCTTCTTGTTTGTGTGCAGGAATAGGTGATGAAATCATGGAAAGGGTTATAGATAGATCAAGAAGAGATCTATAGTCTACAATTCGTCAAAACTAAAACTGCCAAGAGTAGGCCAAAATGGACACCTTAGTCTTGGGAGTAGGCCCTCTATTTATGCTTGAGATTCAAACCATAGGTTAGTTACTGTCTAAACTTGCTACATCATCTATCAGAATTCACTTGGCAGTGTATTGTCCTCTTATACATACAAAAAAACCCCATTTACCCTAATTTACCCTAATTCTTGCATCCTTCATCTACAATTGCATAGTCATAGTTACCACATAGTGAAGGACCATTGAATCCACTTTGTGCTTCACCTGTCTTGGGTCTAGTGGATCACTCTCCTTCCAATGTAAGTCATAATTGTGAAATAGATTCCTAGTTCAAATGTATGGATTAGTGAATCCTATTTCACCTACCTTACAGTTTCCATAAGAGAGAACACTGAAAATAGTTGTTAAGGTTGACTTGTGAAATATTTGGCTTATTGAATAAGGTTGGGTTGAGCATCTCTTGTAGGTTGCATGTACAATTAGACAAAACATGGATTGAGATGTGTGGTTACACGGTTCTCATTTGCTCATTCACATGGAGGAATGTAGCTAGGGTGGTTGATGTTGTAGATGCCTTGCATAGATAATTTACAAGTGTATTGTAATCTTGACATAATACATTGAGTTGTGTGTGTTATTTTGAATTAGAAGCTATTTTTTCCTCAAGATAGATTTTCATGCTAAATTTGTTGTCATCTCATCATCTCTTTATTATTCTTTTGCATTGTAAATTTTGAATACTAAAGTATTCTTCATATTTTTATTTCATGGGAGTTACACGAAAATGGTATATTATTGTTGCAAATTTCCTTTCATTCTTGAAGAATATTTTAACATGACTATATAACATAGCCACACATTTGAAGAGTTTTGTCCATTTATCTTTCCTACCCAACTTTAAAGATACACTTATGGAGCATTCATATGTATTGTTTTATTTTTGCATTTAGTTAGTTGATTTATTAAATATTATGCACTTAAGATATAATGAGCTTGCTTAGGTAGGTTGTATTTGCATCATTTGATATGTACTCTACTAGTGTGGTGGAGATGTTGCACACACATGTGACTTCATCTCTTGTTATCCCACATTGGTTGTTAGTTCACATAACCATTATATATTTGCATGCTTTAGGAGAATAAAATTATTCTCTCAACTTAGGTCTCTTTATGCTTTCATTGAAGGTCCTTGAGCTTTGTTGGCTATCAATATGGTTCAATCTTACACAGTATCGAAGAATTATGTATGAAATCATGCAGTGAGTAAGCATTATAGTAAAATGAGACCTTTCTTTGGTATGTTATAGAGGGATTTAACATTAGAAACATCTAATAGATTAAACAATAACTTGTTCTACAATTCTTTAATCTTGTCAAAAGACTAATTTTCCTTATATTATGGTACAACTTTGGGAAGAAAGACATTAGAATACACTTTAGGGAAACTAAATCATCATAAGTGAAAGATGTGTAACTAAAGACAATAACAAAAAAAGAACTACATGAAAACTTAAAAGCCATATGGATCATATTTGTTATATGTAGATATTGAATAGGAAACAACATAATGCATTGTTAACAATTGAATTCAAACATAAATGTTGTTTAAGTCAAACAGCCAAACAATATAATGCAATACTGAATTGATTTTGATTATAAAGTTTGCTTTGAACACCTTTTTCCACAAATATTCTTAAATTTAAAAAACATTAAAAAATTATGAAAAGAATATATTTCTTAATAATGCATAGTAACAACAAAATACATTCTTACCCATCGAGAGCAGGCTACATCATTCACTCTTTAGAAGGAATAATTATAGCTAAATTAGCCAAACCACTGGAGAATGACACCAACAACATGGCTGAATTCAAGGCCCTTCTTTTTGCTCTTGTTTTAGCAAATGAGATAGGAG
Source organism: Chamaecyparis obtusa (assembly GCA_027943335.1). Taxonomy (NCBI): domain Eukaryota; kingdom Viridiplantae; phylum Streptophyta; class Pinopsida; order Cupressales; family Cupressaceae; genus Chamaecyparis; species Chamaecyparis obtusa. Next base: position 1,105,066 of record BSBK01004046.1, on the reverse strand, counting down.
TGAAGAAATTGGAGATTGAAGGGTACTCCATGATAACAATTAATGCTGCTAGAATAGGGTCAACACAAAATTGGCATCTTCAAGTTCTTCTGGACGTCATTCTACAGTCTATTAGCAGATTTGAATCAATAACAATTAATCACATCTTTCGTGAAGAGAATTCTCTGGTGGATGAATTAGCGGATATGGCATCTAGAGGGATACACTGGAAGAACATTTTCTTGAACACTTCACCTCAACGGCTATGAGAATTTCAAATTTCCTCCATCCAGTTAGTCAAGTACTAATTGCCCGTTTGAAGTTAGCATGCTTCTTTGGAGAATAGGGATCCCAATTTTGAAGATTTGGTGACAAGTTGAAGGCCTTGACAGTGCTGATATGACATCCTCATTTATTAACAGCAGAGAGTTTAGGAGTTGGCGACACTCTCGCTCTTGCAGTTTCACTTCATTGTTGACGGATGGGATGTTTTTCAAGCCAACTACCTAGAGTACGCATATTCACATGAGTACTTGCCTTGAACTTCACGGAACTTGGAGATTTTGGTTATTTGGAGAAAAAGCAGCATGTTTCCTATCTAAGGTAGCCTAGATACAATTTTTGGGTGCTCGCACCTTCATTCTCTTAGTTTAGTGAGTAAGTTAGAGCCCCTCCAGTCTTGTCATTGCGTACACAATTGGGCAAAGTCATTAAGTCTGACGGTTCTTGAAAGGGGCGTATACAGAAAAGGCTTGCTACAGAACATTAATCATTTGAACATTGCTATTTTCATCTATGGTAAGTTCTCCATTTTTCGTTTCATTTTCGGGACTTTACCAGTGCCTCTGGTTATTTGTATGATATTTTATGCTAGCTGAGTCTCTTCCTGAGAGCCCATGATACTTTTCAACTTATGTATGTTTTAATTATAATATTATATATACTACTCGGCCTCGGCCCCTTATCGACCAAAAAAAATAAAATACATTCTTACCCATTGACAACCAAACAATATGTGGCGATTCAGAGTTTATCCAAGTCATTAAAGTTTGCTTTGGAAAAAAAAAATTGGCCTTAAATGCTTTCATGTTTTACTGTTCTTACAGGAATTTTTGAGAGGATTGTGTTTCTTAATATCAAAGGGCCAATGCCACGTCCTCTGTATAATTCTAGGCCCACTTAAAGTGGGTCAATGGCTATTTAGTCAACAAGATTTTACTATGGCTAATTCCAGCAAATTAATAGCCCGTCTTAGAAGTTTTGTAATTGGGCCATGGAACCAATATCACCCTATATACAAGTTCAAACTCATAAACATTATGGTAGTCAAATACAAGAAGATAATTTTTAATTATGCATTGTACAAAATTTGCACATACAAGTTAAAAACTGATGGAAATTGGTTCAAAACTTATGAGCATTTGGATTGATCCAAGTTTACAGAAAATGGCTAGAGTCTAAATTACTGAGTACTATGAAAATCAGTGTGCATTACGTATAATCTAATCATCATGAATGCTAATTGCATTGAACATGCCAAAATAACTCATCACAATCATAGGGTAAAAATATAGAGGACCAAATATTGATTTATACAAGTGAAATAAGAATTGAATGAAAATATCAAGATGCTTGGTTCTTGTGCTTCATGATGAGATAAGAAAAGATCCAAACGAAAGGGTTTCCATAATTTCAACTGTAAGATCTGAAACAGAAATGTTCTTGGCCAGCAACCACTGCTTCTCAATCTTCTCATAACATACAACAAGCTTCAGGGAGCATAGTTCACAAACTGTTGTAGGTAACCTCATCAATTCAGAACTCTCTCATATCACTCCTTCAATTTCTCAAGTTGTCCTACTTCCTCTGGAAGTTCTTTCAAGCAATCCCATACTGAAATTTTCTTAAAGCAGTGATGTAAACCATCAGAAATTTCTGCATATGATGTGAAAGCTGAATACGAACTTCAATGGAAATAGGACAACTCAAGAAATTGAGGGAGATGATTTGAGGTTGTCTCATTTTCTTTCAAAATTCCTCTGGCTTTTCTGCATATAATTTTCACTTGGCCTTCTTTGTACCCCTATTGAATACCATAAGAAATTTTAGCTTTTTCATGGATTTCAAAAATGGGGGAAGAAAGGATTCTGTCAAGGTAAATAGTGACAAAAGAGCCTCTGTCTGGGGGGGAATTCATATTATGGCAGTGATTTTCATCCATAGATTCTGCATGTATAAATCACAAAGACAATTCAATTAGAATATTTTTTCATTAATTATGACTACTAATTATAACCATGGTCTATGCAGCACCCAAAGTGACTCATTTAGTGTAAATTAAAAACATTATATTCATTGTATTTCAATTTTTATTTAATTAATTTTTATTTTAAATTAATTAATAATGACGGTAAATGGGTCCTTTTGGGCGCTGCATAGACATTGCCCTAAGTATATAGGTTATATTCTCATCATATTGAAGAAATGTGCATAGGCAAAAGAGTGTTTGTATTAGTGATCATTGCATTGGGCCAATGTGAGTAGTCATCCAATCATCTCTCATAAGCATGCCAACTGCCAACACCTTCCTACAGAACAAAAGCCCCTTGAAACCCCCAATAAAATTCTCCAACCAAACATTAAACTGAGACTTTCCTGAAACATTGTCAACATGAGAATACATTGTATCATCCACCATTCCAGAACTTCGACTAAAGCATTCACACCTGGACCTGCATGATTTCTGAATGAAACCAGTTCAGACGATAAACTGAACCAAAAAATAAATCTGGAGCAGATATCAATGAGATAGGCCACCCATAAATAAGAGAAACAAATAAGGAGGAATACCAAAAATACAGAGGAAATTTCGCTTATATCTTAACTGTTTCGAGGACCTAAAAATTTGAAACAGGGTGGCCTCCTCTCTGGTAAAGACAACATGAAATATAAAAATAAAAAATTAAGAGAACTGCTATTTTATCTTTAATTTAAGGATCATTGTAGAGTCTAGACATTCAATGCAAGAGCTGATTTCAAACCACACCCCATCCATTGAACATCAACAACTGACACCTCACTATGGAACCAAATCATCTTCGAATTCCCAATACATATGTCCAACTCCACATAAAACTGAGACTTTCTAGAAACATTATAATAGAGTGCATATAATTATTCACTATTGCAGAACTTAGACTACTAAAATTTTCATGCCTGCAATTTATGTTATATCCATGGAACAGCCCACCCAAAAACAAGACAAACAAATAAGAGGGAATGACACACATACAGAAGAACAGTTCCCTTAAGAGTACCTGAAAATTTGAAGGGTGACCTTTTTTCTGGTAAAGACAATTTTAAAAAAAAGACAAAAAAAAAATTTGAGGGAATGCCTATTTCACCATTAATTTGAGGATCATTGCGCAGTTTGAATGTCAGAGTTGCTTTTCAATGAAACCTAGTGCACTGCATACTACTGACTGACATCTGATTGTGGAAGAAAAGCCCCTTCAATTCTCAATACTTTTCTCCGACCCCATATAGAACTGAGACTTTCTAGGATCATTATCATAATGACCGTCCATGGAACAATCCAGCATTTCAGAAATTAGACTGAAGTATTCACGTCTGCACGTTTTCTGAACAAAACCAATTCAGATGATAAATGCAACCGAGAAACAAGTCACCCAAAACAGGGCAAAAAAATCAGAGGGAATACCTCACATACAGATGAACAACCTCCTTAATCTTGACAGCTATGAGGATCTAAACATTTGAAACATGGTGGTCTTCACTCTAGCAAAGATAACTTAAAAAACAAAACAAGAGAATTAAAAGAACAGCCATTTCACCTTTACTTTGAGGATTTTTGTGGAGATTCCATTCAAGGGCTGTTTTCTCACCAACTCCATAGACTGCACACCTCAGAGACTAACACCTTGCTGTGGAACAAAAGACCCTCCAAATCCCCAATACATTTCTCCAACCCCACATAAAACTCAAGACTTTTGAGAAACATTAATATCATCATGAATGATGAAAGTGCATGGAATCATCCACCATTTTAGATCTTAGACTGGAATACTCATGCCTGCATAATTTCTTAACAAAAACATATGACAGATGTGACCAAAAAAAAAACTCGAGAGTAGATTAATGATTGAATTTATATAATATCCATGTGATAGGCCATCCAAAAAAAGACAGGTACAAATAAGAGACAATGACTTCTATACAGAGGAATATTCCCTTAACCTTGACAGCTATGAGGGCCAAAATTCTTGAAACAGAGTGGCCTTTTCCTTGGTAAAGGCAACTTCAAAGCAAAGAAAAACAAAAAGATTGAATGAACTACCATGTAAACTTTACTTTGAGGATCATTTTAGAGATTCAATGTGAGAATTGTTTTACCATGACCCCCATACACTCCACAGTCCACACTATCGACTGAGACCTTGCCGTGGTTCAATAGTCCCTTCAAATCCCCATAAATTCTCCAGCTCAACATAAAATTGAGACTTTCCAGGAAAATGATCATCGTGAGAGTGCATGGAACCATCCAGCATTCAGAACTTAGACCAGAGTTTCTATCCCTGCGATTTTTGAACAAAACAAGTTCAGATGATAGATGAACCAAAATACAACTTTAGAGTGATAAAATATTGAATTTATATGACATCCATGGGACAAGATACCCAAAATCAAGACAAACAAATATGACGGGATACCTCATAGAGCAACAGACCCCTTAATCTCAACAGTTATGAGGACCTGAAACTTTGGAAAAGGGTATACTTTCTGGTAAAGACAACTTAAGATTGAAAAAAGAAATTTGAGAGAACTACCATTTTAGCTTTAGTTTGAGGTTCATAATAGAGATTCAATGCAAGAGTGGTTTTCACACCAACACTCATACACTGCATACCAACAACTGCCACCTCAATGTGGATTTGTGGAACCAAGGTCTCTTCAAATCCCCAATATGCTTCTCTAACTTCAAATTATCTTAGATTTTCCAGGAACGTTATCATCATGAGTGCACGGAATCATCCACCATTTCAGAAGATAGGCTACAGTATTCACTCATGCTTGACTTTTGCACAAACCAGTTCAAATAACAGCGGTGACCAAAAAATAACTCTGGAGTAGAAAAATGATTGAATTTGTATCTCCATGAGATAGGCCGCCCCAATGTAAGTCTAGAACAAATAAGAGGGAATATCTCAATGGAGAGGAATAGCCCCCTCAATCTTGAAGATATGATGACCTAAAAATTTGAAACAGGTGATCTCTCTGGTAAAGATAATAACAAAACACAATTGAGGGAACAACCATTTCACATTTAATTTGAGAATCATTGTAGAGAGTCAATGTGATTTCCGACCACCTCCCATATGTTGCACACCAACAACCGACACTTCACACTGGAACAAAAGCCCCTTCAAATGCCCAAAAAATTTCTCCATCTTAACACAAAATTGAAACTTTCCAGGAACATTGTCATGATGAAAATGTGTGGAATCATAAACCATTTCAGAACTTAGACGAGAGCATTCATGCCTGCATTATTTCTGAACAAAACTAGTTTGGACAATTGATGAAACCAAGAAACAACTCTGAAACAGATGATTGAATTCATATGATGTCCATGGACAGGGCACCCAAATGTAAAACAGACACAAACAAGAGGGAATACCTTACAAACGGAGGAAAGGACCCCTTAATCTTGACAGTCGCAAGGACCTAAAAATCTGAAATAGGGGCGGCCTTCTCTCTAGTAAAGATTTAAAAACAAAAAAATCAAAGAGGGAATCACCACCCCACCTTTAATTTGAGGATCATTGTAGAGATTCGATGTGAGAATTGCTTTTCCACCACCTCCCATACAATGCACACCAACAACTGACATCTCACCATGGAACAAAATCCCCTTTAAATTTTCAATACATTTCTCCAGCTCCACATAAACTGAGGCTTTTCAGAAATATTATCATCATAAGAGTGCATGGAATCATTTGAGAACTTAGACTGGAATATTCATGCCTGCATGATTTGTAAACAAAACGAGTTCAGACAATATATGCAACCAAAAAACAACTCTGGAACAGATAAATAATTGAATTTATATGACATCCATAAGATAGGTCAGCACACAACAAGACAAACAAATAAAATGGAATAACTTACACACAGGAACAGCCCCTTAATCTTGAAAGTTATGAGGACCTACAAATTTGAAACAGGGCAACCTTCTCTCTGGTAAAGACAATTTAGAAACCGAAATAAATTGAGGGAACTACCTTTTTACCTTTACTTTGAAGATCACCGTTGAGATTGAATGTAAGAGTTATTTCCCAGCATACATTGCACACCAACGACCGACCGCTCATCGTGGAACAAAAACACCTTCAAATCCAAATACATTTTACCAACCCCACATAAAACTGAGACTTTCCAGGAATGTTATCATCATAAGAGTGCACGGAATCATATACAGAACTTCGAATAGAATATTCATGCCTCCCTGATATCTGAAAAAAAACGGTCCAGACAATAGATGCAAGTATAAAACAACTCTGGATTAGATTAATGATTGAATTTATATAATCTCCATGTATGCAACCCAAAAACAATACAGAGACGAATAAGAGGGAACGCCTCCCATACAGAGGAACAGTTCCCTTAATCTTTACAATTATGAGGGCCAAAATATTTGAAACAGGGTGACCTTCTACTCAGTAAAGACACCTTGAAAACAAAACAACAAAATTGAGAAAATCACCATTTCACCTCCAATTTGAGGATCATTTTAGAGATTCAATGTGAAAGTTGTTTTCCCAAGACGCCCCCATACGTTGAAAACCATTAACTGAACCTCGATCTGGATCAGAAGTTCCTCGAAATCCCCAATACGATTCTCTAGCTACAATTCTCTAGCCCAACATAAATCTGAGACTTTTCAGGAAACTTATCATCATGAAAGTGCATGGAATCATCCAGCATTTCAGAACTTAGAAGAGAGAATTCACGCCTGCATCGTTCCTTAACAAAACCAGTTCAGACGAGGAATCAACCGAAAAACAGATCTGGAGCGACAAATGATTGAATTTATATGATTAGGGGATAACCAAAAGCTAGACAAACAAATAAGAGGGAGTATCTCACATACAGAAGAACAACCCCCTTAATCTCAAGAGTTATGAGGACCTAAAAATTTGAAAGAGGATAAATACAACTTAAAACAAAATTGAGAGAACCACTTTTCACCTTCAATTTGATGATCATTATAGAGATTCATGCAAGAGTTGTTTTCACACCATCAACGAACACTGCATACAAACAACCGAAAACTTACTGTGGAACCAGGGCCTCTTCAAATCCGCAATATAATTCCCCAACCCCACATATTTTCTAAGACTTTTCAGGGACATTAGCATCATGAGAGTGCATGGAATCATCCACCATTTCAGAAATTAGACTAGAGTACTGACATAGGCGCGATTTCTGAACAAAACCAGTTCAGGCAATAGGCGCAACCAAAAAATAAATACGGAGCAAATAAATGATTGAATTTAGATAAAATCCATGGGATAGGTCACCAAGGGCCAAAAGTAAGTCAGAAATGGATAAGATGGAATATCTCACATACAGAGAAACAGAGCCCTTAATCCTAACAGTTATGAGACCTAAAATTTGAAACTGGGTGAACTTCTCTCTGGTAAAGACAACTTAGAAACAAAAAGAAATTGAGGGAGCAACCACTTCACCTTTAATTTGAAGGTCATTGTGAAAATTCCATCTGAGAATTGATTTCCCACCATCTCTCATACAATGCACAAACCAATGATAACACCGCGCTGTGGAACAAAAGCCCCTTTATATCCTCAGTACATTTCTCCAGCCCCCCATATAAGACTGAGACTTTCAGGAAAAATACTCTGAGAACTTCGACTAGAAAAACCAGTCCTGCATGTCTTCTGAGAAAAATCAGTTCAGATAATGTAAGCAACCAGAAAACAACTATGAAGAAGATAAATAATTGACTTTTAATGATATCCATGGATAGATCACCCAAAAACAAGACAAGAACAAATAAGAGGGAATACCGTAAAGACAATTTAAAAACAAAACAATTTGAAGAAACCGGCCAGATGGAATGTGAGAGTTGTTTTCTCACCATTTCACAATGCACACCAACAACTGACACCTCGCGGTGGAACAAAAGGACCAAATCCAAATACATTTGTTCAACCCCACATAAAACAGAGACTTTGTAGGAACATTAACATCACTAGAGTCCTTGTCATTCCAGACCTGTCAATAAAACCCAGAGTTAAATGTGAATGTGACAAATGTCATGACAGATTTTAAGCTTTCTGATATTTTGATTTTGTTGCTTGTAAAGCTGCTGTACATTTCTTTTTGTAAGAAAGAAAGAAATAGCAAGTATAAACCGTGTGGGCCGCAATAAAAAGAATATACGGGCGTGAAATTTCCTACTGCGGAGTTCGTGGTCCCTGCTGTGCAGTTGGTTGAATTAAATGTCATGGGAAATACTAATATTAAACCAATCTATCAATTAAGCGATCTCTTATGTTCTTTTCATGATTTTGTAATAAAAGAATACTTGTGATGGCGGTCGTGCAATTTTTTTATTTGTAAAATAAATAAATAAATTCAAGAAGATTGTATCTCTATCTCTAGAAATAGGGTCGAGGTAGGCTGTCAAAATTTATACAGTTATTTTAATAGATAATTTAAAATTAAATAGACTGAATATCTCAAGAACAGCTTTAAATAAATTATCATTGAAAATTATTTGATGAATAATGTTGACTCTAAAATCTAGGTTGAATATGATTTTACATATATTTAATATCTTGTTATTTAAATTTGTAAATAAATTATTTAATTTTATATTTTTAAAAACTTCAATCTTTGTTTTATAAAAATTTAGCATGTCAATTTATACAATCTAATAAAATTTCAAGTTGTCATATATGGTCTAAAAGTGAAAAAATGGTCATTTGGACCATCAAATTATATGTTGATATTATGCATTTCTTATGATCTTAACTAAAATTTTCCCCTGGTTTTTTTTAGTCAAACTCATTGATCCATGTTTCATGAGTAGTGTTTCACAAGAACCCATTTCTCACAAAATGAATGGAACACTTAGCACTTATTGTGTCTAGGTGACACACCAAGATTTCCTAGGAGGTCACCCATCCTAACTACAGAGTTTCCTCCATGGTTAAGCCCACTTTGCTTGCAACCCCATTTGCAAAGCTTTCAACAAGTGTTGTGCCTTATGAACTATTCATTAGGAAGCCCTTAAGCTCATCAATTGATAAGTATGAGATATTTTACACACCAAGTCAAATTGTGATTTTGCTATTAGGATTCAATTGTGTGTTTTTTGAGTCAAACTCATTGACCCATTTTTCATGAGTAGTGGTTCACAAGAACCCATCTCACGTGAGTATAAATGGACCACTTAGCACTCATTACATCTAGTTGATGCTCACAAAAGTGAAGCACTGGAACTTCCTAGAAGGTCGCCCATGCCAATCATTTCTATAATCCATTTAGAAAATAGAGTAAATTTCTAAGTTAACTATGTGAGCATGACTCATCATCATAATGAAGTATATAAAGAGTACAGTCAAGGAAAGTATATACACTTCATCTAGTGATAAACGTCAATAGATCTGTATAAAAACCTCTATTAAAGAAAAGGTTATTAAAAAATAAAGTTATAAAATAGATTTTTAAAATGATAGGTGCAGGATACGTTTATTTTAATAGCATGCGTGTGTCCACAGACTGTTTATTTCCATTATTATCGGATGTCCTTGAATCTGCGCTCTTACTTTGTTTGGCGCAACAAAATATAGTTTAAATAATACGGTCATATTTTGGGACCACGTAACCTAAGTTTCAACGACGCAATCATTCTCCTTTCATTAAAGAGCCTAGGTACAATCTGGAATGCTCATCGAAAGTTGGTGACGACGCCATCTACATGGCGAATTCCTATTAAACGTTGACTTCTATATGTAATCCTCCATCTTCGTGGTTAGATCTGTGTAACTTAACACCATTATTCATCCGATGTAATTCCCGCCAAATTCCAGAGTCTCAAAGATGGCAATGGCTAAAGGTGCGAGGATTTGCACCTCGTTCCCCGCACCTTTACCGTCTGTTAAAGCCGTCCGTTAAGACGGTACCTGTACTCCTCCAACTATATCTGACAAAAATGTCGTAAGTACCGATTTGACAAGAATATGAATTTAACGATTTTATTTTAACGATTTTTATAAATATATAATACATATTAAATTCTGTATTTAGTTTTTTAAATAATATTTAAATGTTTAAATTTTATTGATCTTTTATAAAATTTTACTTATTTTAATAATATTTATATTATATTATATAATTTAAGATTTGTAAAATATATGTTAAAAAATATTTAAATAGTATCATTATGTAAATTTTAAAAAAAATATAAGCAAATAATAATAATTTTTTAATAAAAATATTTTAAAATTATATATTAATATATTTTAATAATAGATTATATGTTTTACTGATATGAATACATAAAAAAATATTATTAAAAATTATTAAATATATAATTTTAAAAATAATTATATTTATGAAAAACTTACTATTTTTTCATAATTTTAGAAGTTAAATAATAATAATATTAACGTTTTCATATAATATATATTCTAAAATAGTCATTTTGTTTTGCCAATATATATATATATATATATATATATATATATATATATATATATATATATATATATATATATATATATATATATTCTAAAATGACTTAAATATACATTATATTAGATAAATATTAATTTTAATAAATAACTTATTATTAAAATTTTGTAAATATATATTTTAATAATCTTTAAATAACTCTTTTCCCAAATGAATCTAAATAGATAAAAACTTAAAAGAGCGATTTGAAATTTTTACATAAGATTCAAATAGTAAAAATTTGGGAATACTATGAAATTTCACATAAGATTTAAATAAATAAATGAATTTTAATGATGTTACGAGACTAACACTAGAATTTAATAAGTCTTACCTCATAAATAATACTGTATGTTAATATTATTATTTTTTAAAAAAGTTACATAATGGCACTATTTAAATATTTTTAACATATATTTTACAAATCTTAAATTATATAATATAATATAAATATTATTAAAATAAGTAAAATTTGATAAAAGATCAATAAAATTTAAACATTTAAATATTATTTAAAAAACTAAATATAGAATTTAATATTCTATATTTTATTTATTATTATTGTAATATGAATATTATATATTTATAAAAATCGTTAAATTCATATTCTTGTCAAATCGGTACTTACTGCATTTTTGTCATATATGGCAGGAGGAGTACAGGTACCGTCTTAACGGACGGCTTTAACAGACGGTAAAGGTGCGGGGAACGAGGTGCAAATCCTCGCACCTTTAGCCATTGCCCTCAAAGATTCTTAACCATAGTCTCCTGAAAGCGACTGTTTGTCGGCACTCTTCCAAGTGGTTGACATCCATGGGTATGCAAAGGATAATTAAAATAAAAACTGTCCCCTTCTTGTAGTTTTCTATTATTCCGAAGCCTTGACCCCTTCGTTTCATTCTCCTCTCACATTGACATTCACCACACTCTACAAACACTTTTCACACTGCCAAATTAGTAGTTAATGAAAGCTGACATCATCTATCACTAGCAGTTGCATTTTTTTTTGGAATGCAACGATCAGCTATAGTTTAGTAGTTGGTGCCTGATTTGTTAGTTGCATGGTGCTTATGAAATAGTGGGAAAAAATATTTGTCATTTGTTAGTTTATATTGTTGTTGGATGTTGAGTGAAAGAATAGAGAATTGAAAGATGTCTTTATTGAACACAACAAAAGGAAGGTTGGTGGGATGTAGATATGATTACATAAAATAAAAAATAAAGTTTATTTTATTCGTGCAAAGAATCTATTGTTTTTCATTTAATCATTATGAAATAATATTTTTTGATGCACATGGTTGACTGCTCATTATTTAAATTTAAATGGGAGTTTTCACTGGCATCAGAAAACATAGTTCCAAATCTATACAATTGCAACACTTCACAGAAAATTGCCTCCGCACAAAAATAGCAAAGTAGAAATTGTATTAAATTCAATGTAAAAAGAGTATATGTACAGGGGCTGAAACATTAATTAGGTGGTGAATTACAAGAGTTTTCACTATGCGGATTTGCTCAGTACTTTTGTTTCCATCTGAATCAAAATTTGTAACAAGGTCAATTGAGTCTTCATGATTGCCATCAAATGACATAGGTAATTGGTGGTTCTCTGAGCTATTGGCATGCATGTTTAGCTAATACTCTTCATTTGGCTGCAGTTATAGATATTGCATGCTCAGGTGAGTCACTTAATTTTCAATTGTTGAAAACAACCATTCATAGATGTCAGAATGTATGGATTGAATATTGTTTGGACGTTCAAACTGTTGTAATTGCAGAAAATAACAACTTCAGCCAATATCGAATATCTGTTGTAGAGTTTGAAAATTGGCATGCATCTTTACGTAATACTCGTGAACTTCTTATCAGAATGTGTTGGATTGAATATTGTTGGGATGGTTCAAACTTTTGTACATGCACAAAATAACAACGATCAGGTGGAGATAAATCTAACAGAGGCCAATATGAAGCTGAAGGAGGACAACAACCTGTAAAATCAGAGAGGCAAATGTATAAAATAATGACCAACAGTTATTTGAAGACAATGCATTCTTCTTACTAGATTGCTTGCATTGAGTTTGTAGTGGTAACACTAATTAGAGAAGCGTGATGTGCAGTCAAATAGCAATCTGGTTCGACAGGGAAGTCAGTTGAGTTTCCTATAAACAATTAAGTTGACATAAACATAATCCTGATCTATCTAAATTTTATAGTGTGAAAGAGAGGTTACTAATGCGTATCTGAATATGGTCGCTCTGGCAGTGATATTGTATGTTAACTATGAACAAGTGCATCATGATAGGCTGAAACTTCATCCAAACTGTAACCATAATCATTTTCATCATATACAATTCTAGGTGAGGCAATCCTTGAATGAGTTTGAGGAATAGCTTCAAAATATTAATTTGTATCATATCCATAACCTGTGTATACAGGTCGTCTAGGAACTCCTTCAGTAGATCTGCTTGAGGTTAGACCTTGTCTCTGCTTTACATTGAAGAGCAATATTCTGTATGAAGTTGAAGGAGGACAATGTCCTGAAAAATCAGAGAGGCCAATGTATAAAATAATGACCAACACTTATTTAAAGAAAGTGTATTCTTCTTAGCAATTTGCACGCATTGAGTTTGTAGTGGTAACACTAACTACAGAAGGATCATGTGTAGTTAAATAGCAATCTGGTTATTAATTTCACTTTCAGTAGATCTACTTGAAGTTTGACCTTGTCTCTGCTTTACATTGAAGAGCAATATTCTGTATGAAGTTGAAGGAGGAAAATGTCCTAAAAAATTAGAGAGGCCAATGTATAAAATAATGACCAACACTTATTTAAAGAAAGTGTATTCTTCTTAGCAATTTGCACGCATTGAGTTTGTAGTGGTAACACTAACTACAGAAGGATCATGTGTAGTTAAATAGCAATCTGGTTATTAATTTCACTTACATACAGTGAAAGTTCAGAGTTGATTATGTATATATGCTCTATTTTTATATGATAGTAATCAGAAAAGAAATTTTGAATCAAGTTGACATAAACATAATCCTAATCTATCTAAATTTTATAGTGTGAAAGAGAGCTTACCAATGCAGATCTAAATATGGCCACTCTGGAACTAATACTATATCTTAAATATGAGTAAGTGCATCATGATAGGGTGAAACTTCATCCATATTGTAATCATAATCATCTTCATCATGTGGTTGAATACTAGAGTTGGCAAATGCAACCTTTGCTGAAACCTTAAAATAAAATAAAACATTTATTTCTAGAAGTGATTAAATGCATTTGTTGCATACTACAAATCGTCTATTGATGCCTTCATCTTAACTACGAACAGGTGCATCATGATAGGCTGAAACTTCATCGATATTGTAATTATTGAGGAATTGCTTCAGTACATCTGCTTGAAGTTTGAGCTTGTCTCTACTTTACATTAAAGAGTAATATTCTGTAAGTGAACACATAAGAATTAGAATGTAAATAAAGCATGCATATAATAAGAGCTCAAAAATGTATGGTATAAGTAACTGTTAAGAGGATTGATGATTGATTACCTGGGCCATTATTTCTTCATCTTGTTGAGTACCAGAGTTGGCAAATGCAACCTTCAGTGAAACCTGAACACAAAAGAAAACATCCCATTTCTGGAAGTTTGCATGAAGATGAGTGTTAGATTCCAAAGGTGCAAATCCTCTATGTTCTAAAATTAACAACTATTATAATATACAAATATTGTAGTCTTACAGAAAATTGTGAAGTAGAAAAACAAAGAGCATAAAGAGTCTTACATCATCCTTTGGAACTTGTTGTAGAATCTAATTCAATTGGGTTGAAAGTAATTGTAGTCTTTCTTCTTCCTTTTTGTGAATGGTTGTGTAGGAGTTGTTCTGCATTTTACAATATCTTTCAAAAGAGAATGGTGGTTGGATGTGGAGGTCTTCAATGGATTTTACTCTTGATATTGTTGTAAATGTCAATCCCTATCTTTTAGTTTTCCCAATGTCTATTGTAGCTTTGTTGAGTGTGAGCCTTTATGATTTATGGATTGCTATGGCCCAGACCATAGCCAATGGTAGTTGCGTTCTATTGCCTTGGGTTATTGGAGCAATTGGTACATTTTTGGGTTTTGTGTATCACATGGCGGACCATTGTAACTTTGAAAGTGGACAAAAACATAGTTTGGTAGTTCTGGGGGGCTAGAATTTTCATTGTAGTTGATGGATGTTATTTGTCCAAGTGATCCATTGACGAGGCCTATTTGTATCCATAAATTTTCCATCAACATGACATGTTGGCCTATACATAGTAGGATCTCTGGTTGTAGTTGGTTGTCATTGTTAGTGGCATTTGATGGTGCTGCAGTATTACGTGCATAGCTAAGTGCAATTGGAAAGTTCAATTTTTGGAGCATTTTTTTATTGTGGAGGTTAGCCAAGTTATTAGTAGCAAACAAGTGTGTGGCAATATTAAATTCTTCTTATTTTTTGGTGCTTAGCATTGTGTCCTTCTATTTCATGAGTGCCTCCTAGTCATGTTGAAGTGGTTGAGCCTTTCTTATAGTTTGCAAAATTCTATGAAATTGTTGTTGGGAGTTAGTTTGTCCTTGTTGACGAAATATTGTGTCCAAAGTAAGAACAGTTGTGAATGTTTTCCAAAGTAGGCATGTTGTAGAATGAGAGGCATATATAGGCTTGTCCATAATTGGTGGCAATTGGCCAAGGTCACCAACAAGAATAATGGACGGTCCACCAAAAGGTTGGTGTTTAATGAGTTGGATTGGCCTCACGTAGATGACTGTCCATTTTTAGTAGCAGCTTGGGTCCTATAAAGCTCATTTCATCAAGCAAAATGTATTTGACATGCTTGAAGTCTTCTTGGAGTGTTGTTAGTGCTTGGCCTTGTAAGGGGTGCATCTATTTTATGGGTATTCAAAGGCAAGCGTGCATTGTTGTTGCTTTAATGTTGTAAGAGGCAACTCTTGTTGGGGCAAGTGCAAGTAATGCTTTTTTTTGTTTGGTCCTTTTTGGCTTATGGTTTGCCTAATACAATCTATTAGGTACGACTTCCTAGTTCTTGTTATTCCTTGGATTATCATGCGCAATGGGTCTTTTTGGTGCAATTCTATGTGGTTTCGAGTGATAATCTCTAATGCATTTGTGTGTCCAATAGAGAGTTGGTAGGTGATGTTTGGCATTTCAACACTATCAATTGTTTTTGTGTTTCTTCCCCTTGAGAGATGAAGTGTGATACAGAGTTGTTTAACTCATCACCTAAATATTATTTGTATTCCATGGATAGTTGAGGTCAAAGTCTCGTATTCCTAGTATGTCTAGGTGGTATATATCAATTTTACTGCTTGCACCCATCCGAGAGAGTATCTCCCATTCGTATAGGTCAGTGATGTTTTCATCTTGGACTTCATCATTCTCACTTTCATGTTGGTCGTCGACTATGGAAGTTGATGTAATTCTATTGATGTGCCAAGGTGAGTATTTGTTTGTGTGCAATAATTTCTAGTTTGTTAGTATGACTTCTTTTGTGCTACCTATGTCTGTTGGCACGTGTTAGAACGACTTGTATAACAAGAGTTCACTCCAACAAAATGCCTCAAAAATTATCACTAGTTTCTTTAGGAATTATATTAAAGTTGGGGTAGACATTAACAATTGCATTTTTTTTTTCTCTTGCCATTGGTTTTTCTTTCATTGTGGTTGAAATGAGTATCTTTGGGTTGATTCTATGAGAGAGATATTTTCTAATTCAGGTGGTCATTGCATGTAGGAGTGGAGGTAGGTGGCTCCTAATTCTTATGTATTATTTAAATTTGTTATTTGATGTAGCACCCTCTTGTTTACATTTAAGGAAATAAAGGTTTGACTACAAGTTACGAGGGGTAACTTTTGAAGCATATGACATGTCTCTTGGGCACCAATGTCTCAATTGGCAATTTTTCTCATCATGAATTTTTGATATGCTAGTAGAGCTTTGTCATTAGAACTGGTTGTCTTGGCTATTCTATTTAATATTGTGATATAGATTTCAAATTTTTTTCTATCTTTGATGCATATTTTGAGATGTAGTCAAGAACAACTTTTTTGGGTACGACAAGTTCATAGTCAACATTAGCTCTCCATATTGTAAGCATCTGAGGGTTGTGTATGTTCATTATGCCATCATTTCTTGCTGCATTGTATGTTATGGTGTGGTCATTGTCATGTGTTAAGGTCGAAATTGTTTGTTCTATCCATGGAGCTTTGTAACAACATTCTAACATTTGTTTTTTTTTCCTTCAACATGTTTGTTCTATGCACTTGGTATGCCTTTGTACAATGTTTAGTATTTCTTCATAATCTTGTAGAGGGTCCATTGATAGTATTTGACCACTATTGAGGAGGCAAGGATCATCTTTAAGGCTATGATGTGATATGTTTTCTCTATTTATTTGGCTGTGTGGATTCCAAGCTAAAACATATTTGTCAAAGAAGTTTTTTGCATGATTTACTTCCTCTTGGTTGTTCCAATTGATTGTATCCATATTCGGTGCATTTGGAAGCCATATAAAATCGTGGATGTGTGCAGACCCTCAATGTTGCCACTCATACCTATACCAATAATCCTTTGCATAAATTTTTTTTTTGATGATTTCTTCACGGAAGATTGTAAATCGTTGGTGAAGGTATAAAGATGTTGTGTGTGGGTTCTGGATAATGTTTTCTATGAGGTCTTTTCTTCTATATTGTGTTTTTGGGTTTGTAGAATGTGGAAACAATGCATGGAGATCTAACCATTTTGTATTAGTTGAGCTTAACGTGGAGAAGAGTGTAGGTGTACCTAGTGATGAAAATTGTCATTGATGTCAAACAAAGAACATAAATTTATATAGTATATAAAGCAAACAGCAAAAATATAATAAAGATAATTAGAGAAATACATATGTATATATGTATATAATAAAGAATATATACATGATGAACAGTATATAAATAGTTTATATTTATGAACTAGATAATCTACAGTAGTATTGAGAATAGTATTACTGCCCTGTGAACAGAACAGAATCACACTGATCAAGGAGATATCATTCACTTGACACAGCGTAATATCCAGCATTGGCACAATAAGACATATATATATATATATATATATATATATATATATATATATATATATATATATATATATATATATATATATATATATATATATATATATATATATATATATATATATATATATATATATATATATATATATATATATATATACGAGGCATATTCTATCTCAAGCAAATCGATATATCAAGCAGATAATAAACTCAAAGACAAACAAAGAACAAAGATGCAGTCGCCCAGTCAGCATTTATAATAGTCTACAGCGAACAGAGAATGATAAATATAAAACATCAAAGATATCAAGGTGTCGGCATAGTGACTGCAGCGTAAGTCTTAATACATCCAACACTTACGTGGTTTGGTGAACATAGCAAATGGACACATATGCGAAGACCACAAGCAGCGGTCAACATATTAAGGTTGAGACGTTACATTCGAATGCATGCTCAAAGTTTCAAAACGGATAAAACATATTCATCGAAGGTTGATTATATATACACAGCGGTTTTGAGTTTTAATATTAATGCGCACGGCAATAGTTTTTGAAGGCTATCGTAAGATCCATATTAACAGACTTGCACAGAGCATGGACGGTTATTGAAGACAGAACAAATGCATTGAAGTTGTATAAAAATAACAGCGATCGAAGAAGAAGCTTTCTCAACGTTTTATAACAGTCAAACATTAATGTCAAACATATTAGTATCAGTGGTCTAATTTCTTATCGATATGCAAACTATTATCTGCAGTGTTTTAAAAGGGAGCAAAAGTATATATCAGTTGGAGACTTTATATAAAGTAGACTATTATCATTAAATGATAGCCGTAAAAGTATTGTAGAGCAGTCGATATTTCTTATGGAACTATATTAATCATTGTTAGTTTTAAAAAGGATATTAACTTATATTAAGTTAATAATAATATAATAAGGAGACACCTTTTCATTATTGAAAAGTCATGTCTTTATAAAGAGTCACAACGTTTTAAAAAATATGAGTATATATATATATTCAATCATTTTGGAAAATTAAAAAAATAAGTCAGCATGGAATAAATACAAAAGAAGAGCAGAGAAAGATATAAGAATTCAAGGCTTATATATTCAGAATATACAGTGATATAAGATATATTTTTGAAAATAAAAAGAAGAATAGCAATAGAGTAAAGGAGAGAAAAATTATAGAATTATATATTCAGATATTGGCTGACTTAAAAGAGCAGATTGCATCCATCATCAAGTTGAATAAGCAACTATATAAAGGTGGAATTAAGAATTATATTCAGAAGTGAAGTAGGTGCTTTGCTTCAAGGTTGGTGCCTTCAGATAGTGGGTTGGTGCTCACAGAACAGCGTTTGGAGGTTGGTGCTTCCAGTGGGTTGGTGCTCACAAAACAACGTTTGGGGGTTGGTGCTTCCAGTGGGTTGGTGCTCACATAAATTGTAAAAGAACATTATTATATAAATAAAATAAACTATTTGGAGAATTATTGTCTATGTGCACAATTGTTTATTTTCAAGTAAATTAAAGTTATGTTTGAATAAAGTTTTTTTAAAAGTTAAAAATAGTTAATATACTGATTCACCCCCCCCTCTCAGTATATTCGTGTGCTCTTCAATTGGTATCAGAGCGGGTTCCTTCTATATAGCCTAACCGCTTGAAGGTAGATCTAAAGAGCACAAATGGCTGAAAGTTTTCAGAACAAAACACCAATTTTTGATGGGACAAACTATGCATTTTGGAGTATAAAGATGGAAGCATTTTTAAATGCTATTGGATTCGATGTTTGGCAATTAGTACTAGATGGTTATACACCACCAGCAAATCCACCAACAGATACAGCTGGAAAGAGGAGAAGTGAAAATAATGTGAAAGCAAAACATGCTATTCTATGTAATCTAGCTGACTCCGAATTCAGAAAAGTTATGCATTGTAAATCTGCAAAAGAGATATGGGACAAGTTAAAAAATATATATGAAGGGACCAACAATGTAAAGAAGGCTAAACTCCAGACTCACCAAAGCACATTTGAAAGTCTAAAAATGAAGGAAGATGAAGACATAGCCTCATTTCTCTCCCGTGTTGATGAAGTGGTCAATGCAATAAAAGCCCTTGGAGAAGAAGTAGAAGAACAGCTAGTAGTTGAAAAAATCTTGAGGTCCTTACCTATTAGATTTGATTCTAAGGTGTCAGCAATCGAAGAGAGAAAAGATCTAGATAGCCTTACTAAAGATGAGCTACATGGAATCCTTACTGCCTATGAAATGAGAATTGGAGGCAAAGAGTCTAAAAAGGAAATATCTTTTAAAGTTTCCAAAAAGGGCAAGAATAAAAAACAAGTTTCGAGTGATAGTTCAAGTAGTGAAACCGATGAAGCTGAAGCACACTTCTTAAGAAAATTGAAAAAGGGAAGTGGAAAATATAAAGGAAAGTTTCCTTTCAAATGTTTTAATTGTGGAAAGATAGGACACTACGCCTCCAAATGCCCTCAAAATGAAGATAACTCAAGCGAAGACGAAAAGCAAGCTCACACAAAGAAAAAATGGAGAAGTAATAACAAGTTTAATAAGAAAAAATATCAAAACAAAAATAAAAAGAGTTTTTATTCAAAAAGGGACAGCTCTTCAGATGAAAGCAGCGAGGAATACCCAAGTGATGATGAGGATGAGATTCTATTTATGGCCGAAGTAGTTTCCGATAATAGCTATGAAGAAGAATCAGGTAATGAAGAAGAAGATATTGATCTCCAAGAAGAACTTCATTATGCATATAAACAAAATGAAAAACTAAAAAGAAAACTTGTAAGAGTCAAAGAGGAAGCTATGAAAGCAACTGAAGAGTCAGAACATACAATTGAAGATTTGAAGAATCAATTAGAAGAAGCTAAACAATCTGAAGCAAATTTAAAGCTAGAAATTGAAAAATTAGAAAGAGAATTGAAGGAATGCACCATTAACAATCTCAAGTTTAAAAAGGGCTCAGAAATACAAAATGATATCATTGATAGTCAAAGAACTTCTTTCAGCAAAACCGGTGTTGGTTTTGAAGAAAATTCAAACTCTACTAATACATTCAAAGGCTTCATAAAAGAAGGAAGCAAATCAGTCATAAATGAACCTTCAAAAGAAGACAAGAAGAACTACAAGAAGGATGAAGAAAATGTTCATAAACCTAGTCATAAATTTAATGGATATTGCTACTCTTGCAATTATTTTGGTCATAAAGCACTTGAATGTAGAATACCTAGACAAAATATGAATGAATGGAAAAGGCCATATTATAGACAACATTTTTCTTATCAATTCAATGGTTATTGCTACTCTTGTAACAAATTTGGTCATAAAGCTCTAAACTGCAGAAGCAAAGTGAAGAATGTTCAAAATCTCAGCATACATAATCCCTTAGCTCCATTGGTTAAATATGATATTTTATGTTCTAAGTGTAACAACTTTGGACATGCTGCCCACAATTGTAGAACTATCTTTCCTACAAATCAAGAAAAGAAAGAAGATCCTCTCAAAAAGAAAGTATGGAAAAAGAAAGAGAAATCACTATTTGTTCAAATAGCTCTACATGCTCAAAATAAAAGGGATTGGTGGTACGTTGATAGTGGATGCTCTAGACACATGACAGGAGACAAAAGAAAATTCATTTCTTTTGAACCAGCAGATGGAGGATCAGTGAGATTTGGTGACAACTCAAAATGTTATATAAAAGGAAAAGGAACTCTTAGTCTAGACCATGGCAAAACAAAAACAACTGATGTTTGGTATGTAAAAGGTTTAAAAGAAAACTTACTAAGTGTAAGTCAACTTTGTGATCAAGGACATAATGTAACCTTTTATTCTAAAGGTTGTGAAATTAAAAAGGATGGAAAATTAATAGCTAATGCTTGTAGGACAGCAAACAATTTATATGTTTTACAAGAAATGAATGATGAAAAATGTTTCTTTGCACAAGAAGATGAAAATTGGCTATGGCACAAAAGATTAGGACACTTGAACTTTGATAATATTGTCAAAATCAATCATAAAGGAGCTGTAAGAGATATACCTAAGATTTCAAAACCTACAAATATCATTTGCAAACAATGCCAACTAGGGAAGCAAACAAGAAACACCTTTAAAAACAAGGAATATTCTACATCAAAACCACTTGAGCTTATTCATTCAGATCTTTGTGGTCCAACCAGGACAAAAAGCCTACAAGGAGAAAAATACTTCATATTATTTATTGATGACTATTCTAGAATGACTTGGATAGCTTTCCTAAAAGAAAAATCAGAAGCTCTTGACAAATTTAAAGCTTTCAAAGAACTAGTTGAAAATGAAATGGATGCTAAAATAAAATGTCTTAGAACGGATAGAGGTGGAGAGTTTACTTCTCATGAATTTGATGAATATTGTGAAAAGAATGGCATAAGAAGACAACTTTCAACACGTAGAAATCCCCAACAGAATGGAGTTGTAGAGAGAAAGAATAGAACCGTGCAAGAAATGGCAAGGGCAATGCTAAATGAATCCAAGATAGCTGATTCCTTTTGGAAGGAGGCAGTACATACAGCAGTTCACATCTTGAACTGGGCACAAGTAAGAGTAAATCATGATAAGACACCTTACGAGCTATGGAAAGGAAAACCAGCATCAGTCAAGTATTTCAAAATTTTTGGAAGTATATGCTATATAAGACGAGATGAAGATGATTTGGGAAAATTTGAAGCTAGAGCAGATGAAGGAATTTTTCTTGGATATTCTTCCAAGAGTAAAGCATATAGATGCTACAACAAGAGACTTCACAAAATTGTTGAAAGTGCAAATGTAAAGATAGATGAAGGAAAATCATTTGAGAAGATAAATAATGAAGTGCCAAGCACATGTGAAGAAATAGAAGACCCTAAAGATGAAGAAGAAGAAGAATTAGAGCAAGAAGTTTCCAAGACCCCTTCAAGAGCAAAAACACCAGCAAAGACTCCATCAAAATTTGTTCAAAGAAACCATCCTGAAGACTTGATTCTTGGAGATCTAGATAGAGAAGTCCAAACAAGAAGGAGATTTGTCAATACTAATGAAAGTGCACATATCTGTCTCTTATCCAAAATAGAACCAAAAGACTTCAAAGAAGCAAGTGAAGACAAGTGTTGGGTGAAAGCAATGGAAGAAGAATTAAATCAGATTGAGAAGAATAATACTTGGGAAATAGTTCCAAGACCAAAAGACAAAAACATCATAGGAACCAAATGGGTGTTCCGAAATAAAATGAATGAAAATGGAGAAGTCACAAGAAACAAAGCTAGGGTAGTTTTTAAAGGCTATGCTCAAGTAGAAGGAGTAGATTTTGAAGAAACATTTGCCCCAGTTGCAAGATTAGAAGCAATCCGGATGTTCTTAGCATTTGCAAGCCATAAAGCATTCAAGGTCTACCAAATGGATGTCAAATCAGCCTTCTTAAATGGAGACTTAGAAGAAGAAGTGTATGTTGAATTACCTGAAGGGTTTGCATATTCAGAAAAGGAAGATCATGTATGTAGACTTAGAAAAGCTCTTTATGGGTTAAAACAAGCTCCAAGAGCTTGGTATTCAAGGTTGGACAGGTATCTTCTAGATCAAGGTTTCAAAAGAGGTATGGCTGATAGTAATCTATATATCAAATCTGAAAATAACAAACTATTGGTAGTAATAGTATATGTAGATGACATAATATTTGGAGGAGCAAATGACAAAATGTGTAAAGAATTTTCAATGAATATGCAACAAGAATTTGAGATGTCCATGCTTGGTGAATTATCCTTCTTTCTTGGATTACAAATTGAGCAAACAAGTAAAGGAATATTCATTTCTCAAAGCAAGTATATCAAAGAAATATTAAAAGAGTTTGGGATGGAAGATTGTAATCCAGTCAGCACTCCCATGATTACAGGATGCAAGCTTAGCAAAAATGATGAATCCCCCGATGTAAATCAAACTCAATATAGATCTATGATTGGAAAGTTGTTGTACTTAACAGCCACAAGACCTGACATTCTGCAAGCAGTTGTTGTTGTAGCTAGATTTCAAGCAATGCCAAAAGAATCTCAAGTTCTAGCAATTAAGAGAATATTGAAGTACCTGAAGGGCACTATGGATCTTGGTTTATGGTATCCAAGAGGTAAAGATTTTTCACTTACAGCCTATACAGATGCTGATTTAGGAGGGAATATTGATGATAGAAGAAGTACGAGTGGAGGAGCATTCTTTCTTGGTAACAGTCTAGTCTCATGGTTAAGCAAGAAACAAGGTTCAGTAACACTATCTATCGCGAAAGCTGAGTATGTTGCAGCAGTTGCTAGTTGTACACAAGTGCTTTGGATGAAGCAAACACTAGGAGATATCAAGATTGAATTTGAGAATCCCATTCCCATTTTTTGTGATAATATAAGTGCAATCAGCATTTCAAAAAATCCAGTCATGCATTCCAAAACAAAGCATATTTCAATCAAATACCATTTCTTGAGAGAACAGGTACTTGAGAAGCAAGTCAAGTTGGAATACATTAATACGAAGGAGCAGTTAGCAGATATCTTCACAAAACCACTTCCGAAGGAAACTTTTGAGTATCTAAGGGAAAAATCGGGAGTACTATCACTCTCATCCATTCATTGAAGATTTCATAAGAAGCATGTGTTCAAGGGGAGCTAGTCTTCAGCCTGGGAGACCCTTTGCCATTGATGACAAAGGGGGAGAAATTGAAGATGAAGGGAACAACGAACTAAGGGGGAGCCTTGCACAAACAAGATCATATATTTAGTTGCCATCAATGACAAAGGGGGAGATTGATGAAAATTGTCATTGATGTCAAACAAAGAACAGAAATTTATATAGTATATAAAGCAAACAGCAAAAATATAATAAAGATAATTAGAGAAATACATATGTATATATGTATATAATAAAGAATATATACATGATGAACAGTATATAAATAGTTTATATTTATGAACAGAATAATCTACAGCAGTATTGAGAATAGTATTACTGCCCTGTGAACATAACAGAATCACACTGATCAAGGAGATATCATTCACTTGACACAGCGTAATATCCAGCATTGGCACGATAAGACATATATATATATATATATATATATATATATATATATATATATATATATATATATATATATATATATATATATATATATATATATATATATATATACGAGGCATATTCTATCTCAAGCAGATCGATATATCAAGCAGATAATAAACTCAAAGACAAACAAAGAACAAAGATGCAGTCGCCCAGTCAGCGTTTATAATAGTCTACAGCGAACAGAGAACGATAAATATAAAACATCAAAGATATCAAGGTGTCGGCATAGTGACTGCAGCGTAAGTCTTAATACATCCAACACTTACGTGGTTTGGTGAACACAGCAAATGGACACATATGCGAAGACCACAAGTAGCGGTCAACATATTAAGGTTGAGACGTTACATTCGAATGCATGCTCAAAGTTTCAAAACGGATAAAACATATTCATCGAAGGTTGATTATATATACACAGCGGTTTTGAGTTTTAATATTAATGTGCACGGCAATAGTTTTTGAAGGCTATCGTAAGATCCATATTAACAGACTTGCACAGAGCATGGACGGTTATTGAAGACAGAACAAATGCATTGAAGTTGTATAAAAATAACAGCGATCGAAGAAGAAGCTTTCTCAACGTTTTATAGCAGTCAAACATTAATGTCAAACATATTAGTATCAGTGGTCTAATTTCTTATCGATATGCAAACTATTATCTGCAGTGTTTTAAAAGGGAGCAAAAGTATATATCAGTTGGAGACTTTATATAAAGTAGACTATTATCATTAAATGATAGCCGTAAAAGTATTGTAGAGCAGTCGATATTTCTTATGGAACTATATTAATCATTGTTAGTTTTAAAAAGGATATTAACTTATATTAAGTTAATAATAATATAATAAGGAGACACCTTTTCATTATTGAAAAGTCATGTCTTTATAAAGAGTCACAACGTTTTAAAAAATATGAGGATATATATATATTCAATCATTTTGGAAAATTAAAAAAATAAGTCAGCATGGAATAAATACAAAAGAAGAGCAGAGAAAGATATAAGAATTCAAGGCTTATATATTCAGAATATATAGTGATATAAGATATATTTTTGAAAATAAAAAGAAGAACAGCAATAGAGTAAAGGAGAGAAAAATTACAGAATTATATATTCAGATATTGGCTGACTTAAAAGAGCAGATTGCATCCATCATCAAGTTGAATAAGCAACTATATAAAGGTGGAATTAAGAATTATATTCAGAAGTGAAGTAGGTGCTTTGCTTCAAGGTTGGTGCCTTCAGATAGTGGGTTGGTGCTCACAGAACAGCGTTTGGAGGTTGGTGCTTCTAGTGGGTTGGTGCTCACAAAACAGCGTTTGGGGGTTGGTGCTTCCAGTGGGTTGGTGCTCACATAAATTGTAAAAGAACATTATTATATAAATAAAATAAACTATTTGGAGAATTATTGTCTATGTGCACAATTGTTTATTTTCAAGTAAATTAAAGTTATGTTTGAATAAAGTTTTTTTAAAAGTTAAAAATAGTTAATATACTGATTCACCCCCCCCTCTCAGTATATTCGTGTGCTCTTCACCTAGTTGGTGTATGATGGTTGTTAATGTTAGAGTAATCATACTTTATGCTTATTAATTAAATCACTTTGGTTTAATTAATTAAGTCATTTATTACTCTATTTACTTAAGCTATCTTTTAGGTGCATTATAATTAATATATTTATTAATTATAATGTGCAACCTAGCTTTATTTTTTTTGCTTTATTCCTTTAGGGTTTTGGTATCCTTTTATAAGGATTCCCTCTTTGTATTTCTTTCATTCACTTATTGGATCATAATAGAGATTGCTCTTTGCATGTCCATAAGATGTCTCTGGCTTTTTGGCCTCCATGATTTTTCTTGCTTCTGTGCTTTGCTTCTTCCATGTGACAGGGTTATGCATGTAGGTGTTCTTGGGAGATTAGTATTTCACCTAATCTAACATGGTATCAGAGCCATCTTGCTGCTCGTTGTTCGTGTTTTGTTGAAGTGTTTCAGAAGCAGGAAGTTTTCAAGGGTTTCAGAAGTTTTTTTTGTAGATCTGGGGGGAGCCAAAATTTGGCTCACCTTGGGCAAAAATGGACACCACCATTGTGTCCGGAAAGCCCAAGAACCCCTAAATCCATATAAAACTTATCCATTTTGGACACAGTGGCATCAGAGGCAAAAAAATTTAGCCTCAGGACTGCACGCATCCCGAAGCGGGCCGTACAGTCTGCACGCATATCAAAAAAATTTTAAAAAGTGCAGGGGCGCTGCGGCCCCCGCACCGCTCACCCTCCACTGCTTCCCACCACCTCCCAACCCGCCACCGGCCCCGGCCGCTTCCCGCGGGCACCACCGGCGCCGCAGTGTCACCGCCGGTGACTGCAGTGACCACCAGCGGTTACCCGCGATGTCACCGCCGATCACTGCGGTGACCGCTGCGGTCACTGCCGCAGGTCCCGCCTTACCCGCCGGGTTTTTTTTAAACAGCGGGTGGTAAATTTTTATGTTGGCAATTTTTTTTGCATGGCTTGTTTTTTAAGCCCGTCTGTGCAAGCTCGGCCTCCAGGGCCATAACTTCTTCATCTGGAAGCGTATTTGGGAGTTTTTTATATCATCGAAAAGCTCTTTCCAAGAGGAACGCAATTATGGAGGTTTCTTTTCAATTTTTTTGCTTCGTTTTTCATACCATGCCTTCGAAGGTAGGACTACTTTTTTGCCTTCCTGGAGCACCTGATGCTTTTTTTGGCATAACTTGCTCATACAGAGGAGTTAGTGGGCGAACGAGATATCATCGGAAAGATGATTCCGAGATGGTTGTTTTATATGCAGAGCTTTTTTCCAGATTCTTCTTCCATTTTTTGCACCAGGCTGTTGAATTCAGAGGTTTTCTTTTTCAGGTGCCTGCCAGAGCACCTGTCACTGTTTTTGCCGTAACTTGAGCATACGATGGCATTTTTTGCCAAACGAGATATCGACGAAAAGCTAGTTCCGAGACCGTTCTATTTTTTCAGTTTGGTTATTTGATTTTGCCATTTGCAGGGGTTTTCTGCCAGTCAAAGTCACGGGTACTTTTTGCATTCCGGACACTATATCTCTCATATTCGGGCTCAGTTTTCAGCAAACTTGGTATTTTCGAAAAGCTTGTTCAGTGTACTTTTGAGTTTCAGAGGTCTTATTTCCAGATTCTATACCAGGTTCTTCCTCCATTGAGTTTTGCTTTTCTGCACTCAGATGGACTACTTGGCTTTTACAGGTCCACGGATCTCCATTCTTGGGATGACTTCTGCTTCTTTTCTCACTGTTCCTCTTTCCTTCTTCTTTTGAGTATTGTATTTATCTCCACTGTTGCATTCTTTTCTGTAAACGCACTGAGATAAAGTGCCTGCTTTTGCATTTTGGGATCTTGAACACTATGTGTTTGTTTGTATACGCACTCAGTTATAAAGTGCCATGGGGGGGTTATGATGTTTTGCCTTTTGTGCTCATCCACCTTTGTCAAGTGAGTGTACCTTCCATGACATTAGCCTCATGTAGTTTGTGTCTATGACACCGCCCTTTATCCTGTGCTTGTACCTTCTTTTGCACATAGGTGTTCCTGTTTCTTCTTCTTGTAGATGTTTCTGGCATTGCATTTCAGTGTTCCTGTCACCCCATTCAGCATTATGGGGGGGTTCACCTATTGGCTCTATTGCTTCCTTGGTTCGGTTGAGTGATCTACGTATTCAGTTTTTGTTCCTATGTACTAGGCGGATGCAGTGGCTAGGCACCTATGCATTTCGGTGAGATGGATCATCTACTATATAGACACTCATTCATTCCTTTTTTGGAGGTCACCTCTTCGATTGATCAGCTCTTCAGACTTTGTCTTCTCTACCTGGTCATGCACTATTTCAGTGGGGGTTCCAGCAGTATTCTTCTGACAGTGTTTGCAGCTTCATGCTTCAGAGATGCTTCATGCTCTTTCTTGTTCCTTTCTTTGGGACATTCCCTAGATTGGAGGCTTTGTTTCCTTCATCTAGTTTATTTCTTGTACTTGGGTACCTGATCAGGCCTTGTTGCCGGGACCCATTTTCTACTTTTATAGCTGTGCTAGGTTAGCTTCCCTCTTGAGCTATGTTTAAGGGGGGGTGTTAGAGTAATCATACTTTATGCTTATTAATTAAATCACTTTGGTTTAATTAATTAAGTCATTTATTACTCTATTTACTTAAGCTATCTTTTAGGTGCATTATAATTAATATATTTATTAATTATAATGTGCAACCTAGCTTTATTTTTTTTTGCTTTATTCCTTTAGGGTTTTGGTATCCTTTTATAAGGATTCCCTCTTTGTATTTCTTTCATTCACTTATTGGATCATAATAAAGATTGCTCTTTGCATGTCCATAAGATGTCTCTAGCTTTTTGGCCTCCATGATTTTTCTTGCTTCTGTGCTTTGCTTCTTCCATGTGACAGGGTTATGCATGCAGGTGTTCTTGGGAGATTAGTATTTCACCTAATCTAACAGTTAAGTATGAGCTGCGTTTGTTCCAGTATGCACATGTGCCTTGTAGTGATGTTCCAAATCGCATCAGTTGATTTTCCAATTGGGTGTCAGGGAGTTTGTCTAGATGTTGTTGGAGGCTTTCTATTGTTTTGGGGATTTTGTCTTCTAAATTTTTTTTCATGAATATTGGTGTTGTCTGTCGGTTGTGGTGTCTCATAATGAGGTTGTAAAGGAATATCAAAAGTGAACATGTTTCCCAAATCATTTATCATGATACCTCGTTAAATGTAAAGCATATTCATGAAAGTGAACATGTTTGCTTCTTGATTGCAGTGGAAGGGAAATTCCATTTGGGAATAGAGTTGGGAAGGCCATGCTTAATAGGCCCTTCGTGGTGTATTCATTTATTGGTTTGTTTTGTATTTTTGGCCATGTTATAACGTCTGCAGCTATTTTTTGTAAACATAGTATTTCTTTGATTGTTTCTAGCTCACATTGTCTGTTTTCCATTTTTGGGATAAAGGATGATGTATCTTCAAATTGTAATTCATTATTGGGATCAGTGGTGGGTTCAATTTTGTCCATTTTTTCTTATGGTTTGGGTGTTAAGTTTGGGAGTAGGTTTGATACATTAGTTGTTGTTTCAGGTAGTAGATTGATTGTGGCATTATCAATGGTTACATCTTTATAGTGTGTCATTTTCAATCTTGTATTTCAGTGCATCCACTACATGTTTTTTGTTAATGTAGCAATTGTAATTCTATCATTCAAGATTGGTTTTGTGTATAATGACAATTTCAAGGTCTTGTAATTTTCATGGTAATAGTTGGGTAATGCTAGATATGTCTTGGGAGAAACTTATGGTATGTCCACTATACTTGTATTGTCCCCCCTTGCATGTGTAACTTGTAGTACCAGTGTTACTCTCACTATAAGCATCTCTTCTACTTGGGTGAGCTTTTTTAGCATGTCTGGTTGTGTGCCTAGGTCTAAGTTGTTTTGTGAGGAGAAGCGATGTATGCCTTTTTCAACTGAACATCTACTACACATGGTTTCACCTTTTTTTTTTAGTGGACATTCCACTATAGCTTTCCTTACATACAAAGCAAGTTTTGAGTACTAATAATGCATCGATTCATTTTTAGAATTGTCTCATTGTTGTACAAAAATATGGAGTGAAACAATTTGTTGTTTGGTAGATGTTCTTCTAAAATAGTGTAGTTAGTACTAACAGTAGAGTTATTGGATTCAGTTGTTGTGAAATGTTGGTTGTTGGCCTGTGCCTCATTGGTCTCTATTGTCTACATGTGTGCATGTGTTATTTGATTCTTTTGGTTTAACCTTTGCATACGATGCCTTACAAAAATCTCTTCCTTGTGATGACTGTAGTAGATTTGATTCCTTTTTCTCTTATCAACTTTTTTTCTTTCATCATCTAGAATTATTCTCTGCATTTTTTAAATATTCATAAGACCATTTCAAATGTACAGTTTGAAGTTTCTAATAGCACAGTAGACCTATGATAAATTAATTTAATTCTAAAGCCCTAAGTGCTTTCTAATTAAATTAAATCCACCCCTTTAGCTAATTACCCATAAAAAAAGGAATTAATAATTGCTTGATATTCGAATGGACACACCTTTTTGAATTAATAATTCAAGATATTCGAAAGGCCACCTGTGTGGCATTTTCCATTCTTTTTATTAAGTAATTCTTGTCTTTTTGTCTCAATTGGGAATGAAGGGTCAGGAGTTTTGAATCAAGAACCTCTTCATTCTCTTCCCGGGCTTGCTTATTTAAGGAACCTCTTTTTCTCATTCAAGGATCCAACTTTTAAGAGCACATAGATTATAGCGAAATTCTACTACATTTTGTGATTCAAAGTTTTTAGTGCATCATTTTAGTTAAATCTTTTTTAGCATAATTGCATTCATTTTCTCAAGCTTTTTAGATTGATCTCATTCTAGCTTTAAGATTGCATTTCTCTCATTTAAATTAGTTTGCTTACTTGTTCTTAATCTAGTTGCATTCTTATTTGAAAATAACAAAAAAATCTTCATTTCATATCTCTTTCAAAGCATTCCTTGATTAATTGCACTTCATCTTAGCTTAATTGCATTCTTTCTCATCTTTATGCTTTTGAAAATCCTCCATTGTTAGGTTGGTCTTATGGTTGTTGGCTCTCCAATCTGAGAGCAATTATACACCCCGCCTGCATAGGAGGAAACAGATCGCTTCACTATAGATTTCAGATTGAATAACTCATATTCTTTTATGTAATCTGATTATGTGAGTAATGATCATATTTCATGTGTGTTGAATTTTAGGTCACATTCACTCATACACATTTTGGTGCCCACCGTGGGGCAGAAAAGATCAATTTTTGGCCTCATTCTTGATTATTTTTTTAGTTTTAATGTTGGTTACAGGCATTGTACAGCCATTTACAGCCTGAAAACCTTGTAATATCATAATGGTTGGATAGAATGATGAATCCTCTTTCTTATTATTTTGGTTTGGTCCATTTTTATAAAGAAATGAATAAGTTATGATCATTTTGGTGAAAGTGGGTATTTTCAGATTTGAGATTCTCTAAATACAGTCAGATTGAAACGTCTGGTACGGACAAATTGTGAAGATTCAAGATATATAAAAATATTCATTGGAAATACATGTGAATTATCTTTCATTTCCTTTTGGTTTGAGTCATTTTTATGTAGATTTGTGAAAGTTATGGGCATTGGAGTGAAAACTGGTTTTTAACAATCTGTATTGGAGTTGCAGGCAATGATTTATTCTTAAAAAATGATTTATGAATGGGAAAAATAAATAGCTTACATATTTGGAAACTAGATTCATTAATAGTTACTGTGAAATTGTTTTGGTTTCATTTGGATTCTTTTTGAGAAAGATATATGATTCCCTAGGTAGGGCCTAGTGTTTTAAATCTGATTTTTGACAGAAAAATGGCAGTCTGAAAAGGTTATTGGTTGAGGAACCAAATTGAATCATAAGACCTTGTAATTTTTGGAAATGATAGTTCTTGATGTTGGCTAAAAACTTAATTCTTTCCATAAATTTTAATATTGTAATTTTATGGGTCAAATAAATCAATCTTTAAAGACTGTCTTGAAGACAACAATGTTACATATCTTACGGTTTGCCTTTGATTTGTCTTGATTATATACTTTCGGATGTGTGCTAAATGCTGGATTGCAGATCTTTGGACCTAAGGTGAGTTCTTAAAATCTCTATAACACTTGGTTTGGGCATAAAATTAATCTCTCATGTGTTTGGCTTGAGTGTTACATGCTTTCATAGAACACATTTCAATTGATGCTCTTAATGGGAAATGAAAGAACATAGATTTGTTTTTACAAGTTTGTGTAAGTGAATGCTTGTGTTTAAACCTTAAGTAATTCTTGGTTCTAATATCAAAAAAATCTCATTAAGTAATCTAGGGCATGGATTCATTCCTTGTTTACATGAAGAGTTAAATGCACCACTTTGTGGACTCACTTCATGTTTACTTGGAAAGTTAAATATTCCATGATTCAAACCCTCTTGCACTTATGAGTAGTATTGATTAGCAGTCTTAGATTAATTGTGATTGATCTAGATTGCTATCTTGGGTTATTGGACTCGCTAATCCGCCAGCCCCTCATTTCTGCCCCGTGGTTGCAAGGTCAGTGCCACATTAAAGGGGAGGGGTCTACAGGAAAGAAGTGTTAATTGCTCCACTAGGCAACCCTTTTGTGCTTTTTGGAACTCACTTGTTTTCTAAGGTGTGGAATCACTTTGAGTTAATGTGAGGAGTTAAATGTTCCACTTTTGGACTCACTTTGAGTTGGTGTGAAGAGTTAAATGTTCCACATTTGAACTCACTTTGAGTTGGTGTGAAGAGTTAAATGTTCCACTTTTGGACTCACTTCACATTCTCTTGAAGGGTTAAATGTTCCACTTTTGGACTCGCTTCACATTATCTTAAAGGGTTAAATGTTCCACTTTTGGACTCACTTTTCATTTACTTGAAGAGTTAAGTGTTCCACCTTTAGTGCTTTAAATACTTTTGATAGAGAATTACTTACTTTTTCATTTCTAGAAGGCCTGCTTGGGGATTTCATCACCTCAAGGGATGACCTTAACTCCCGTGTTCCGGCGGAGTATAAATATTGGGAGGTGAATCCAAAGACACCTCTCTTGGGAATGAGTTAGATTTCACTCTTGGCTAAGCCTCAAAGAACTTTATACCTTTGAGAAGTGAAGGAGGAGATTTGGGTTACCATCTCCCCCTGGCTGTGTGATTTTGGATTCTTCTCATCTACAGATTTGGGCCTCACGTACCTTGTGTATATCGAGGACTCCCTTTACAAAAACCATGTATATCCTTGTAGACAACTTGCTAGGATGTTGTTGTGTTCTAAGTGCTTGCTAAAACATTTTCAAGAACATACATAAGTAGAGTCCTTAGGGAGTAGAAATACTAGGTCACTATTCTTGTTCATGCGCAAGGTTGCTTTGTCCCTTGCCCATTGCTTGAAGACTGTTTGCTTGAACTCCTTGATTGCTATATTATGTGCTTGATCATTGACATAAATCTAATTTGCCTTTTTGTCTGTGATCTATTTTTCTATTTTCATGTTGTTTACCATCATAAACTGGTTGTCTCGAGTTAGGAATCGATCGATCTTTTCTTTGACTCACATTGTCTCTCATCTATTCATCTTATCTCTTTATGCCTTTTGTACCTCACATTGTGATAGTCTTATGTCGACTGTTCTAGCCACTCCTCTTTTGACGAATCATACCAGGTTCATCTCGCATCTCGGCTATTCTAGCCATTTATCCTCTTTTCATTATCTTTGAGACAGAGTCTAGCTTTATCCCAAGTTCTTTTCTCATTACATCTTTGTTTATGACTGTCACAACTCGAAGTGGCAAGACTTATCCCGTTCAGAACGCTGATCAAGATCAAAGTAAATCTCATAATCAAGACATAGGTAATCTCGAATCTGTTATGAAATCTAAACTTTGTGAGGGATCCTCACATTCCTCTTCATTCCAAGAGTATTACAATCCATTGTTTCAGATACAGTCTAACTTCCAAGAATATTATAATCCATTGTTTCAAGACCAGCAAGACTCTAAAG
The DNA here is from genome assembly GCA_027943335.1 of Chamaecyparis obtusa. Taxonomy (NCBI): domain Eukaryota; kingdom Viridiplantae; phylum Streptophyta; class Pinopsida; order Cupressales; family Cupressaceae; genus Chamaecyparis; species Chamaecyparis obtusa. The sequence goes on along the minus strand of BSBK01004046.1, from coordinate 1,070,454 downwards.
GGTCACTTTCTAGAATCAATCCTATCAATCCTCTTGAAACTATTGACTCTTTCGATCCTATTTCTAAGATGGGAGCTCCATTCCACTTCCCTAGGGGAGGAAAATTCAACAAAATTCATGAGCAATCCCCAAATGACCAAGGTCATGGTTAGTCTCGAAATCACAAGAGATATGATCAATCCCACAAATTTCAATATTCGGTCAACATCTAGGACCTTTGTAATTTGAAACAGCGACAAGGGGAGCCTCTCCTAACATTTCTCCAGAGATGGAGACAACTATGCATGAAGTATCCGCATGAATTACCGGAGTTTGAAAAGCTCGATATCTTCTTGGACAATCTTGTCCCAAACTTTGGATACCAAGTACGATTATGAGGTCCCCTCACTTTTGACAATATGATTAGGTGGGCTGTGAGGATAGAAGCATTTATGGTTAAGAAGGGAGAATTGACTTTGAACAAAGACAACAAGAAAGGACCTTCCCCCTCGAACAAGGATAAGGATAAGATTGTCAACAAAAACATAGATGTTATGAATGACAGGGTTGTTGACAATGTGATGCCAAAACTCTCAAAGTCTGTCTTTAATCTCAACTCTAGCATGCAAACAGTCAATGCCACTGAGAAGGCTGCAACAGAAGCTCAACCCCCTTCCAGATTTTCTAGAAACAAACCTTGGATCTCTCATGGTGACATGATCATTGCTCCAGGGAGCAAGGATACTCCTAAACCCAAAACTTCCTTTATCTTGTGAGGCCATGTGCCTCCCTCTTATAACTCTACACAATCTCCAGCTTGTGCGAATGCTATCACTCAATCTTGTGTGAAGATTGTTCTCAAAGGTCCTGAACCTTCAACATCCAAACCAAAACTATCTATGGATAAAGCCCTCACCAAGGAAAACATCCCCAAAGATCTCAATCTCGACAAGTTCCAATCTATGGGGGGTCATTTAACCTTGCCTCATTATTTGTCCCTCTTTAAAGAAGATGATCACTCTCCAAGCCACCTGCATAATGCTCCCCTGCACAGTGAAGTTATGGAAGGTCCCGACCATGTCCCCCGCATCCTCATTAACAATAGTGCTAGCCTAAATACTTGCTCTGCTAAGATGCTTACCCAAATGACAGACAGCTTTGTTCCTGCCGATAGGGAGTCCACTAAGTTCTATGATGCTAAGCTAAAAGAAATAGAAAAGACCTTGAAGATCAAAGATATTGGCATGGGGGAATATCAGATTGAGTCTGTCTTATCACTGATAGCTCTCCCCACATCTCTGCATTCCTGTGAGGAACCTTCTGAAGATGGATTTGGTATTGGCTATCAGGGCCATGAGCTTGACCAACCTAGCTGCAGCTTGCACTCACATGCAGATTCAGATGATGAAGAAGAAAAAATTCAGCCTATGACACATGAAATATCTTTGAATTTTCAAAATTCTGATTTAGACTACCAGAAAGAGTCTTATCTACCTTCTCAAGTGCTTCAAGAACATGATTTTGGTCCTCACCAGGAGGATTTTATACACTCTACTGAATAGATTTCTACTATTGTAGCCACTACTGAATATGTCACTACCTCTAATGGCACACATACTGATTGGAAGCAACTATTGGATGCTTCCCTTATCTTGGATATGCCTATTCTAGATTGTTCTACCATTTCTACTTTTGAACAGACTCCTACTGCTGCCAACTCCAATGGCACACATACTGATTGGGAGCAATTGTTGGATGCTTCCCTTATCTTGGGTATGCCCCAAGGTATGCCTATTTCAGATTACTTTGCTACTCCTACTACTGAACAAGATCCTACTATTGAAGAAATATTTCCTTTGACAGATGATAGTGATGAAGAAAATCTGCCTCCGACTATGTCTCTAGCTGAATGGGACTTCATATCAGATGCTACTACGGAAATACCAGTTGATGCTATGCACCTATATGCTAGTCTTAACAACTTAGAAAGAGGAGAAAGTTATGATCCTCCAGATCAAGCTATTGATGATGATCCTTTCCACCCTCCTGTGGAGATCATTCTTATGGCTCCTAGGCCATCTGCTCCAAGTTATACTTCTACTGCTCTAACAAATCATGGGTATCTGAGACCCCATCTTGTTACAATCTCATGGAATCCTGGTATATCCAGAATAGAATTGGTTCCTACTTGTGCATTCTTACCACCTGAAAGGGGACCTGACTCTTGGAATAGACCATCTTGATTAGGCTCACATAATATTCCTCCAAACTTGTCTGACTCTTCTAAGATGCCTCACAATAAAAAATGCTCTATGGAAGATTACTTTCTTGATCTATCTGATGCATTCATGAATGATGAGGATGATATTGATATATTTGCACTTGAGCCCATCCCATCTACTTCTCTTCCCTCTTCATCTCCCAGAAAAGTGGCTTGTCCACTTCCATTTCCACCTCTCCACCTGAACCAGTCATATAAGCCTCTTTCATCCACCATTCCTGAGTCTTTTGGAAGTAACTTGGATGTGCAACATAAAAATAAAAATAATGAGAATCCACTTATATCTCAAGGTCACCATGTCCCATCTAATCGACATGTGACTACAAAGAAAGGAAAGAAAAAGAGGTGTTCAAAAGACCGCAAAGGTCCTAAAAAAGAAGAAGACAATCAAAACCTAGAAAATAAAATGAAAAATGGATCTCAAAATCCATTCTATAGGCATTGTCATCAAAAGTACCTCAAAGTAAAGAAGAAAAAAATTCAAAAGCTATGTGGATTCCAAAGAAAGGAAAAATCAAAGTTGTCATTCGAGCTTCCAAAATTCTCATACTTCCCTCCATTCCATCACCCTTGCCTCTCATACTTTACCCTCTTCACTCCATCTTGCCTTTTCCCAAAATGCATATCAGTATCTCCTTATTGCTAATGGCATGACTAAGAAAAATATAGAACGTACTCTTCCTAAGTGTTTAGAGCCTGGGAAATCTGACAAAGAGTTAAGGTGTGTCCATGAGGATATTTGTGGGTCTCACTTAAGTGATCTTTCCTTGACTATGGATCTCTTCATGGTTGGACACTACTGGTTGGCTCTCCTGTTACTGCTACAACATCTGGTTCTGATTCTGCAACTTCTCAGCTGGCTACTACTATAAGTGACTGTGTTTCCAAAGATCACCACTGAAGGAGAGAAACTCAAAGAGCCAATCAATGCTCTTCATCTAAAGAAGTTCTACAGTTGACATTCTCTATGTGCTCAAGGACATACTTATTGGTCCTGAAAAAATCCTAAAAATTGATATATTCTCAAAAATCCTAAAAATTGCAAAATGTCCTGAAAAAATGATCATCTTAGTGAAAACCTGGCAAACAGGCACTTTGATGTATCTATTATCCTGGTGAAAACCTGGTAAATAGGCGCCTTGATAATACTAAAAAAAAATAGAAAATTTGAAAAAAAAAATACAAAAAAAATAAAAAAAAGAGAAAAGTACAAAAAAATTGAAAAAGAAAAAATGTGCTATTGATGAAAACCTGGTAAACAGGCGTCATGGTAGAAAAAATAGAATCTCTACCAAGATGGTGAAAACTTGGTAAACAGGCGCCTCTTGTTTCCTGAAGCAGCATCTTCTCTCAGCGTCACTTGGCTCTTAGTTTCTTGCTTTAGTTTGCTTCCCTGCCTTAGTTTGCTTTCCAGCTTTAGTTGTTTCCTTTGTTTCCTGCTTTAGTTTGTTTCATGCTTTGGTTTGCTAGCTCATGCCTTTGCTTTCAGTGCCTTCAAGATTTTCCTTGACTCTTCATAGATTGGAACTGGTTCACACTTGGGGGCACCCGTCTAGTCTAGGGGGCATTGTCCTATCGCTTTCAAAAACTCTTTTTGAGCATTAGTCACCAGTGGTTCTCACTGCATCTTCCTGCTGATGCCTAGCTACTTTTGAGATCTCTCTCTTTGTGGATCTCTCGCATATTGATCGCCAGTGGTTTTCCACTGTGCCTGCCTACTGATACCTAGTTTTCATTCAACCTCTCTCATTCAAGATTTCTCCCTTACATCAGTCACCAGTGATTCTCACTGCGTCTGCCTACTGATGTTTCGCTAGTATCTCTGAGATTTCTCACCTTGAGAATCTCTCTCTCGTATCGGTCAACAGTGGTTCTCACTATGTTTGCCTACCGATACTTCGTTAGCTTCCTGATATTTTCTTGAGATTTTGTCTCTTACGATGGTCACCAGTGATTCTCACTGCGTCTGCCTACTATCGCTATCTCGTTGAGACTTCAAATGTTATCTTTCCAAATCAGTTTCAATCTACTTGAACATGAACATGAACATGAACTAAAACTAAAACTAGATTTGTGGTTCTCTAAGGCATGCTGAGCTTTGTTTTCTTTGAATGCTTGTTTGTTTGCTTTGTTCTTTCCTTTGCTTCCTGCTTGTTGGTTTAGTTCCAATGATCCAAAGAATTCATATAAGAGGGGTGTCCGTCTGTAAGAGCCTCCATCTCATATTGGATGGCCATGCGTACCTCGACTCCTTTTATATGGACGCTTTGATGAGGTTGGTTCTTCTCCTTGTCTTTTGAGTGACTTCTTTTTGCTACTGGTGAAATTGTAAACGCTCGTCCTGTTAAGTGAACGTAAGGGTCACTGCGAGAAATCTTTGGCAAAAGAAGGAACTCCTGCATGTTTGGTGTGTTTGTTGCAAGCAACATTCAGGTCATTCTAGCATCTATGCTCTAATGCTTATGTTAACTTGCTAGATCAAAAGGAATAAGTGTTCAGGTCATTCTGGCTTCTTGTGCCTTAATGCTTACATCTTATTCTGACAAACCTAAGACTTATGTCATATTCATATTCTCATGATAGTGATATTAGTGAGGATTGTATGAAATCTTGTGATTTTCCGAACTTAAAAGGCTCTATGATGATAAAATGCGGGGAGTCCAACAACCAAGTCCTAGGGTTTGCATTTTCATTTTAGGCTTGCATCTTTAGCTTAGGCTTGCATTCGCATTCTCAGCTTGAATTTGAGATGATATCTTGTTGCTCTCTTGATTTCTTTCTGTTCATTAGAGGTTCTCATCTTTAGTCCTAGTTTCATCACGATTGCACAAGTTTTCAGGATCGAAATCGAAATCTGACATCTCTAGATAGCTCGAAATGACATTTTAAATTTTGAGACCCTTTGGGATCGGACACTTGTGCAGTCAGCCTTTTGGCGTCATTTTCCTGCCAGACTCTCATCTTTGCATCATATTCTTGAGATCTTTGTTGTTTTCATCAAAGTCAACTCTAGTCAACCATGGCCAAACTTGGTCAACAGGACCTTTGGATCGCTTCAAATTGCTTCTGATCTATTTTATCTTCTGGATCTTTGATCTTATCTTTATCTACAACCTCTTGCTGTCAATCATCTTCTGACGTGTCATCTTTCAATTTCGCTCCCGAGGGGGCAGGATGATTGCATCATTGAATCTTGTCGAATCAATTCTTGAATCAGTCTGATCTGAATCATCAATTCTCATTGCTTGGGGCATCTTAGTGTCTCACATCTTGCTATCTTATCATCTATCTCTTAGGTATCTGAGCAATCTAACTCAGATCCTCAAGGGCCAAGCTTCATTCTAGAGATGGTTCTCGAAATCTTTTAGGTATTGGGGCAATCTAACCCTAATTCCTGGGAGTCAAGCTTCATTCTAGAGATGGCTCTCAAAATCTCTTTTAGACCGTTATCTGGGCAATCTAACCCGAGTCTCGGAGGGCTAAGCTTCGTATTGGGGCAATCTAACCCTGATTCTGGAGATAATCCTAAATCTGCATCTTCATCAATTGGTATTGGGGCAATCTAACCCTGATTCTAGTTCTCTTCTAAGACCGTTGTCTTCGCAATCTAACTTAGACTTCGGAAATTCTCTTCATCTGTCACTTCAGACTATTCTTTGAATCAACGCGCTGTTTGCACATCAATTCAAAGAGGGGCAAATGTAATACCCCAAAATTGGCACCTATTAAATTCAATCAATTTTGGTGCATTTCTCAAATTTCTATGTCATCAAAGTCCTAGTTCACTAGGCAATTTTCTCTCTCCTGCTTGACTTGACTCGACTTGATGTCAATTGCAAAGACCCTAAATTGCAATAATCAGATATTAAATTAATTCCTAAAGTCTTTTACTTATATTAGCTAAATTATCCCTATGATAAATTAATTTAATTCTAAAGCCCTAAGTGCTTTCTAATTAAATTAAATCCACCCCTTTAGCTAATTACCCATAAAAAAAGGAATTAATAATTGCTTGATATTCGAATGGACACACCTTTTTGAATTAATAATTCAAGATATTCGAAAGGCCACCTGTGTGGCATTTTCCATTCTTTTTATTAAGTAATTCTTATCTTTTTGTCTCAACTGGGAATGAAGGGTCAGGAGTTTTGAATCAAGAACCTCTTCATTCTCTTCCCGGGCTTGCTTATTTAAGGAACCTCTTTTTCTCATTCAAGGATCCAACTTTTAAGAGCACATAGATTATAGCGAAATTCTACTACATTTTGTGATTCAAAGTTTTTAGTGCATCATTTTAGTTAAATCTTTTTTAGCATAATTGCATTCATTTTCTCAAGCTTTTTAGATTAATCTCATTCTAGCTTTAAGATTGCATTTCTCTCATTTAAATTAGTTTTCTTACTTGTTCTTAATCTAGTTGCATTCTTATTTGAAAATAACAAAAAAATCTGCATTTCATATCTCTTTCAAAGCATTCCTAGATTAATTGCAGTTCATCTTAACTTAATTGCATTCTTGCTCATCTTTATGCTTTTGAAAATCCTCCATTGTTAGGTTGGTCTTATGGTTGTTGGCTCTCCAATCTAAGAGCAATTATACACCCCGCCTGCATAGGAGGCAACAGGTCGCTTCCTCAAGAATTTCAAATTGAATTATCCATATTCTCTTCATAATTCGATCATAGGAGTAATGACTATGTTGTGTTTGTGCCTGATTTAGAGGTCACATTCAAGCACACATAATTGTAACCTATGTTGAAGTGTAGTGTAAACCATCCACGGAACTGAACAATTCATGAAATGAATAACAAGTACAAATAATTGATTTCGACTGTCATTAAAAATGTTCAAATTAAATAACTTTCTTGAGTTCCATTTAATCTATCGTATAAAAATGGCACAATAATTACAGTACTCCGCAATCAAAGGGAAAAGATATTTAAATGTAGGGGATATGGATGCATTCTCATGTCAAAATTTGGAAGTTGAAAGATCAACACTTTAGTCTACATAGGAACCTCACCCTAATTAGTCCTTACAAAGAGTTAAATGGAAATATATATTGATTTTTCAACAATCATAAATAGTAGCTTACAATGGAGTTCATTTGAAATATTTTGTAAACAGTAGCAATAATCTTGTAAGACTACCCAAACATCTTGCATACACATGCACATAATCTGCTTGTTCTCTACATTAAACCATTGCAGGAAAGAATCTCAAATGCAGAAATGAGACTTTATTGATAGGTAGAATGTAGACCCTAGCATATTTACCAGCTAGTTTCATTCTTTATTAGTGTTACTACCTCTCATTGAACTAATTTCCATCTCTAGGTCAGAGCAGCAGACTAAGCAAAGATTATCTAATGTGGGATCATCAAATTGTATTTGAGGGTGCAATCTACATTTTTGTACAACAATAGATAGAATGGTGTAGTCATGATGAAGACCTTTTTCCTTTCTTTTTCTAAGAAATAATGTAGATATAGGCGATAATCAACAATGAAGACATTACCAAGAGACGTGTAGAGTTCATGCAAAATAGCCAATATAAGTTAGTCTAGAACTCCTAGTGAGATCTTGTAGGTGCACATCCTTAGTTTCCACAAACTAGCAATAATGATTTGAGAACAGAGAGATCAACAAGAAAAAATGATCTTAAGTTAGTTACCTATTCGAACTTAGATATATGGTGTTAATAATTTTTGTGAATTCATTGAAGTCTTGAGTTTATTTGCATAAACGCTAAAGTTCGGATTTCAAGTTTCATGTTGGGAATGAAGTATACTATCCTTTTGATGATGGTAATAAATTTGTTAGTTCTTATGTTATTGAATAAATCCCTAAGATCATATATTTTTGTTGTTTTATTTGTTCATTTTACTTTAAATCTTTAAGATTGAGTTAAAATATTTTAGTGGTATTAGAGCTTAGCTTCCTGTTAGCCTGAGGGTATTTGATGAGTATTTGAACAATGCTCCCATGTATGTGAAAAGAATGTGGGAATGACCATGGGAAATAAGGATAAGGATAATAAGGAAGCTTTTGTCAATAGAATTGATGAATACCAAAATAGCATACCAAATCTATGAGAGAGATGGTTTTAAGTATTTTGGTGGGGATTGGTAAATGATATTAAGGATTGGATATACTCTAATTTTATCTTTTTTATTCAATTTCATTGAAAGTTGATTGAGTTCTCTTAATTTTTGTAAAAATAGTTAAAGCCCTCAGTAAGATAAACAATGACCTAAAAAAATGTGAAAGGCCTCCATTCCACATTGAGAAAGGGATAAAACTTGGTGGGATGGAGGGAAGAATTATATATATATATATATATATATATATATATATATATATATATATATATATATATATATATATATATATATATATATATATATATATATATATATTCCATTTGGTTGCAAGACTCCAGACAAATTTTAGAATGTGCTAGAGGAGACACAAAATCAGATTTTGTGTCAGAGAAAATATTTCCAGAATTGGCAGTCAGAGAATATGTTAGTTGGATAATGTATTTAGATAGTAAAACCCTATAACTTGGTGAGTAGAAGGATGAGGATGTTACCAAAAAACTTTATTTTTAGCAGAAAATTTAGTTGTGAGTTTTAGGGGGTCAAATAATACAATTTCCATAAACTGTCCCAACAAGATTGTACATTTGGACTATCATAGTTTGATAATATATGAAGACATTGTTTTGTGCAGGGGTAAGAACAAGTTGTTGAGTGTATTTGGAGTCAAGCAAGAGTTAGAAATTCCCCCCATAATTTCAAGCACTTGGAGGACCAGTGTGTGGGAATAGTCTTTGCATCAAGGAATATTCAAGAGTGGACTATCATGAACAAAGTGAAGGCCCAGTATGACAGTAAAGTGAATATTTTGTTTTTGGACAAGGTTGGTGGAATGAAGACACACATTTGGAGTTTGAAACCTTGAAGGAGACCTAGTAGGTTGGACAAACCCTTTTGATCCATTCAAGGGTGTAGAACCATTGATAGGTGTGTTGAGTTGTGACTGTCCTAATAGGGACATAATGTTATTGCAGCATTTGAGAGGGGGCTGATTGTGGGAGGTCTCATTATGAGACATTATTTTTTATGTCCCATAACCCTTTAGTAGAAGGTAATCATCCCTCTAAGTTTCCTCACTTATGATGATGGTAACTGCTTTCAAGGCAATACTAGTGGGAAGAGACGAAACGACACTATGGAATGTGTCAAAAGAAATCATATCATAGTGTTAGCTTGTAGTGACTGATCAGGAAAGTATAGTACACTTTTCCTTCATTTTTTTGAGGCTGACATATTTTCAGCTATTTTTGGGTTGACATATTGTAACTCATTATAACCCTAGAGTGGAAAAATATTGTATAATACGGCTTAGGGTTAGGGATTTCATTATGTATGATTTTTAGTACTTGCAACATAATTGAGCTCTAAGGGATTACGAATTGTAATCAGGTTGTAATCACTGGATAATAATAATATTGGACTCGTTGTTGGTGGACTTAGCCCAGGGATTGGGTGAACCATGTTAAATCTTTGTGTATTGTGTTCTCTTCCGTGTGGTTTATTGTTTTCTATTATTGGTTATATTTGCATGTAATTGTTATTTATGTCTTGTTAATCCTAACAAGTGGTATCAGAGTGAGGTTTTTTTTTTTCAGTTATCCTCTGTAGGAAGATCTCACGGTTTAGGGGGAGTCTCATAGTTGAGTGAGAGAAATGGCAGATGAGGGTAGGCTAAAGGTTGACAAGTTTAATGGGCAAAACTTTCAATTATGAAAAATGCAAATGGAGGACTATCTCTATCAGAAGGATCTATGGCGGTCGTTGGAAGGAAAAGCCAATAAACTGGCAAACATTTATGATGAGGACTAGACAATTCTTGATAGAAAGGCTCTTGGTAGTATTTCATTATGCCTAGCACAATCAGTGGCATTCAATATTACACAAGAAATGATGACTGAAGATTTGATGAAAACCCTAGCGAAGTTGTATGAAAAGCCCTCCACTTCAAATAAGGTATTTCTCATGAAGCGTTTGTTTAATATGAAAATGGTGGAAGGTGGGTCATTTGTTGATCATTTAAATTAGTTTAATACAGTTACCAATCAATTACCTTATGTCAATATTATTTTTGATGAAGAATTCAGGGCTCTCTTGATTTTGTGTCTTTGCCTGAAAGCTGGAATGGCTTGGAAATGGCTATTAGTAATTATGTTTCTAGTTCTAATACCCTAAAATATGATGATGTTATTGGTGTTATTCTGAGTGAGGAAATTCATAGGAAAAGCTCAGGTGGATCCACATCAAGTAGTGTCTTAAACACACAAAGTAGGGGTAGAACTAATGAGAGAGTAAACAACTCTGGAAATCATGGGAAATCAAGAGGAAAATCAAAGGGAAAGAGGTCCAAATCCAAAGGGCCAAATGATTGCTGGTACTGTGGAAAACCAGGTCATAAGAAGAAAGATTGCTGGTCTTAGAAGAATAAAGAAGGAGACAAACAAGAAGGTAACAAGGAGGTAAATGTAGTAAGTAATAAATCTGAAGAGGATTCTTTGATTCTTTCTTTAGAAAGTATTGATGATTCATGGGTTTTAGATTTTGGGGCTTCATTTCATGCTACACCCCATAGAGTTTAATTTCTTGATTATGTCCAAAGAGATTTTGGTCTAGTTTATTTGAGAGATAATGAACCTTGTCAAATAGTTGGAAAGGGAAAAGTTAAGATTAAGTTGCAGAATGGGAATCATTGGCCACTACAAGAGGTAAGACTTGTTCCAAGGCTGAGTAGGAATTTAATTTTAGTAGGGCAACTAGGTGATGAGGGTTGCACAGTTACTTTTAGTGATAGAAATTGGAAGGTTTCAAAAGGTTCCTTAGTAGTAGCAAAAGGTGTGAAAGTAGGCACCTTATATCTTCGTACAGGTCATCTTGTTCCTTCTACTTTAATTGTTTTAGAAGATAATGAATGTTTGGGAACAATGGCTGCAGTTGAGTAGGAAGAACATCAAATCGTTGCTCTAGATTCTGACATACCACTATGGCACAACAGACTCGGGCACATGAGTAAAAAAGGTATGAAATTACTTCATTCAAAGAAAGTTTTACCTGGTCTGAAATGTGTCAATATAGATTTTTGTGAGAGTTGTGTGTATGGAAAACAAAAGAGAGTTAGTTTTGTGAAGAGTGGGAAGGAAAATAAAAATAAGAGATTAGAGCTTGTGCATACAGATGTATGGGGACTAGCTCAGGTATCTTCCCTTGGTGGCTCTCTGTATTATGTTACATTTATAGATGATACAACAAGAAAAGTATGGATTTATTTCCTTAAACAAAAATCTGATATATTTCAAACTTTTAAGAAATGGAAATGCTTGGTTGAGAATGAGACTGGTAAAAGGTTAAAATGTCTTAGATTTGATAATTGTGGTGAGTATTGCAGCACAAAATTTGAATATTATTGTTCCTCTAATGGTATTCATAGGGAGAAAACCGTACCAAGGACTCCACAAGAAAATGGAGTGGTTGAACGCATGAACATGACAATAATGGAGCGTGCAAGGAGTATGAGGTTGCATGCTAGGCTGCCCAAAAACATGTGGGCAGAGGCTATGAACATTTTTGTTTATTTAATCAATAGAGGCCCCTCTACTCCTTTGGATTATGGTATTCTAGAGGAAGCATGGAGTGGTAAGAAGTGTATACACCTAAAAATGGTCACCTAGACTATTAGCCCCTTTTGCTAAATCATAAATTGCTTGTTCTTGATCAAATCCTAGCTCTATCATTTATTCGATTATTTGCCTTGGGCTAACCATCTTATTCCTAAGTCTTTATTTATTAAAAAGAATATTTCCTCCCCTTTTAATAAATAAAAAGCCCTCACTTTTCCTCTTATCCTAAGTTGCACAAATAAAGCATTATTCTTATTTTATAAAAAGGAGAAAAGCACTTTTTGTCTCATATGGACACAAAAGTCAACTCCTATTTTCCTATTGGAGGATACTTGTGCACATGGATTGCTCATCTTTCAAGCTCCACCGTTGATTAAATCTTTTTCCTCTTAATCTTCATGGTCCATTCCTTCTCATTTCTTATAAAAGGAGAGCTCTCTTCTTCATTCTAGATCCCCAACTTTTTATGCTAACTATATGCTGCAGGATTTCTAGGTCACTTTGGAGCTTCTAAAGATTTGGAGCATTCTTAGCATCTACATCTCATACTTGCATTCTTAGCTTAGCTTCATATTTATGCTTTCTTAGATTAGCTTCATTTCTATGCTCTAGATTAGCTCACATAGATTAATTAGCTTGGGTTGTAACACTTGCATATTTCCTTTCATAGCTTAGCTTGCATTTCCATTTCTAGCATAGCATTGCATTACATTTTCATTCTTGATTCTTGAGGATATTGGCATTCTTGCCGTTGTCTTCATTGAATCTCCCATTGCATAGTTTACTAGCAAGGTTATAGGCTAAATAGCTCTAGCTGAGAGCATTCTTAAAACCCTTGCACTCCATGCCTAGGGAGCTTTGGATCGATTTGTGAGGGCTCATTCTTGAGTTTCCTTGCATGTAATGATCCATAGAAGTGCACCATTTTAGTGTGTACAAGAAGGTGAGTTATTCTTTTCTCAAAACCTTTGGTTGTGAAGCTTTTGCACATATAGATTTTGAAAATAGAACCAAGCTAGAAGCTAAGTCAAAGAAATGTGTATTTGTTGGATATAGCATTGATGAATTTGGTTATAGGCTTTGGAATTTTGAAAATCATAAAATTGAAAGAAGCATAGATGTCATATTCAATGAGAAAGTATTGTACAAAGATTTGTTGCAACAGCATGAGAAGAAAGAAAATGACTATGTAATACTGGATGATACTCCAAAATATGATGTTCCAGTAGTTCCTTCTGCTCCGCAACAATAGTAACAACAAATACCACACACCCCAGTGAATGTTGGATGGTTAACAAGGCTAAGTAGACCTCATGAAAGATTTTCTCCATCTTTGTATTCTATTTTGTTAACATATGCTGGTGAACCTGAATGTTATAATGAAGTTGTGTAGGTGGATACAAAGATATAGTGGGAGTCTACAATGATAGAGGAAATGGACTCCTTGCTGAAAAATCACACTTGGGATTTATGCAAGTTACTTGCAGGTAAAAGGGCTTTACAAAATAAATGGGTTTACGTGCTAAAAAAAGAGGATGGAGGTAAGAAAAGATTTAAAGCCAGGTTAGTTGTAAAAGGATTTGCACAGAAAAAGGGTATTGATTTTGATGAGATATTTTCTCCAGTTGTTAAAATGACTTCTATCCGTACAGTTTTAAGTATTGTGGCTACTGAAGATTTTCATTTAGAGTAGCTTGATGTTAAAATAACTTTTTTTCATGGTGATTTGGATGAAGAAATATATATGGTCCAACCACAAGGATTTGAGGTCAAGGGTAAGGAGAATTTGGTGTGCAGATTGCAGAAAAGTTTATATGGCTTTAAGCAAGCACCTTGGCAATGGTATATTAAATTTGACACTTTTATGAATGAGCATGGATACAATTAGTGTCATTTTGACCATTGTGTTTATTTTAAGAGGTTGGATGATGATAGCTATATTATTTTATGTTTATATGTTGATGATATGCTTGTAGCTAGGTCTAACATGGATCACATTAAGGGGTTGAAACAACAGTTAACACATCCATTTGCTATGAAGGTTTTGGGGGTAGCAAAACAAATCCTTGGTATGAAAATTTGTAGAGATAGGAAAAATAGGAAGTTGTCTCTATCTTAGGCTGATTATATTGTGAAGGTGTTGCAATGTTTCTCTATGGAGAATGCCAAAGCTGTCAGCACACCTTTGCTTGGTCATTTGAAATTGACTAAGGAGATGTGTCCTAAGACATCAGAAGAAGAGAAAAAAATGTCTAAGGTACCTTATGCTTCAACTATAGGGAGCTTAATGTATGCTATGGTATGTACTAGGCCAAATATTGCACATGCAGTGGGAGTCGTTAGCCGATATATGAATAACCCTGGTATTGAGCATTGGAATGTAGTCAAATGGATTCTCAGATATTTCAGAGGTACATCCAGTAAGTGTTTACACTTTGAGGGTTCTACTACTACTATACAAGGCACTGTTGACTTAGATTTGGCAGGAGATATAGATAGTAGGCAGAGTACTACAGGTTATGTATTTACTATTGGTGGGACAATAGTGAGTTAGATTTCTCGACTACAAAAGGTGGTTGCTTTATCCACTATAGAGGCAGAGTATGTTGCTGCTACAGAGGCAACCAAGGAGATGATATGGCTTCAATTCTTCATGGAAGAATTGGGACATCCACAGATGGATAATTTTTTGCATACAGGTAGCCAAAGTGCCATTCATCTTGCGAAGAATTCTACTTTGCACTCAAAGACAAAACACATGCAGTTGCGGTACTATTTCATTCGGTCAGTTTTGGATGATGGGAAGTTAAAGCTGGAAAAGATTCATATAGATGATAATCTAGCATATATGTTTACAAAGGTAGTAATAAGGGAGAAGTCGAACTCATGTTCAGCTTCAATTGGTCTTCTAGACTGAACAGAATAAAGGAACAACTGAGTCTAAGGTGGTTCGATCCAGTGGGAGCCTCATATGGTAGCAGTATTTCTAAAGGATCAATCTCCAAGTGGGAGGTTTTTTAGTGTGGATACTGATCAGTCACCAAGTGGGAGATTGTAAGCTTGTGGTGACTGATCAGGAAAGTACTATACACTTTTCATCCCGGCCTCGCCAGGGTATTGTAACTCATTATAACCCTAAAGTAGAAAAATATTGTATAATATGGCTTAGGGTTAGGCATTTCATTATATATGATTTTTAGTACTTGTGGGAGAATTGAGCTGTAAGGGATTATGGATTGTAATCATGTTGTAATCATTGGATAATAATAATATTGGACTCGTTGTTGGTGGACGTAGCCCAAGGATTGGGTGAACCACGTTAAATATTTTTGTATTGTGTTCTCTTATGTGTGGTTTATTGTTTTCTGATATTGGTTATATTTGCATGTAATTGTTATTTTTGTCTTGTTAATCCTAACATGTAGCTGCCATTCTTTTGATGTGATATGCTACAAACATGAGCTCTTTCCTTCTAGAAAAGAATGTTAAAAATTAGATCTTATATGTTGTTAACATGGGCTCTTTGCTTAAGTAGAGAAGAATGTTGAAAAGCAGATCTTACAGACAACCTGTTTGGAAGCCCTTTGGTTCTCAACCTCAGATATTGCTATTCTAGCATTCATAACCTTTGAGGTATTGTCTAGAGAGACAAAGGATGTAGAGCCTGAAGACTCATTTATGGTTGTAGTGAACTCTTTGAACATGATGCCAAAGGAACCAAATTCTTTTGGTGGGAGAAACTGGTAAGGCAGTCTCCAGAATTTGAGGCAATATTGATAGGGATTTTCCTCATTTTAGTTGTCTACAAATCGCTTATTGGTGCAGGAAGATTGATTGCAAGGGTTAGATGCATCCCCCATATGGACATTAGTTCTAGAAGTAGAATTAGAGGATGAACTTGAATTCAAAGAAGGGATGTGTATCCTTACACAATCACTGTATCATTTTTCTTATGCATGTATTGAATGAAGACACTTACAGTTAAATTCAAGAGTCATTTTCTTTCCTTACATAGCTACTATATCAAATTCTCTTATTGATCTACCTTGTTGATATCATTATTTGAGAGGCTGTAGATTATTTTGCAGAGACAAAATATCTACATGATGCAGCATGTGCATATGCTAGAGGTAATATTTCACCATGAAAAGGATTCCATGTGTATGGTGAAATTTGACAAAGAGATTCGAAGATTGCAAATATTGCTTCCCTTTCTTGCCAAGGATGTCGGGATAGAATATGGAAAGAAAATTATTAATAGTTTCCAAGTCCAAGAAGAGAATATTAATGCAGGAATAGGATAGAAATGTACATTGAGTGATTAATATTATTTTGTTACAACAAGAGAATATATAATTAAAATAGGAGTCCAAATTATAGAGTTATTTCAGAATTCTTAGCTCATTGTACATGGTAGATATAGTTAGATTTTACAATGTGTCATATCTTTCTATAATCTAATTACAATATTGCAGATTCCTCTATACAAATACATCTTTATAAGGATTGTTTGAGGCAAATTTAGTTAGGTAGAAGAGGATATTTCAGAGATTGCAACAAGAAAATTGTCACATTTAGTGTTGAAGTTAAGTTCTGAGCTTCTGGTGATAGTGGCTCTTATTTTGGTTTGAGAATCGTAACTTTCAATATTGACAGACAATGTGAATGCATACTATTTTGAAATCACATGTCTCAAACAATCTCTTCAGAGGTGGTTCCACTAGGTGTCTCATGTTCAAACATATATAATTCTTTTGCAGGGATTTGCAGTAGCTTAGTTGCTACCAGATCAAAAGCAATAGCCCAAATAATGTCCGTGTGGTCTTGGAGTTTAATTTGCAAGTGATAGTTGTAGTTACATTCTGGGATGTTTGTGTTACACCTACTGCAATGCCATGTTGCATGATTCATTTGCAGTAAGTTTTTCTTGCATTTTTTCCCATTTATGTTTACCAAGCATGCAAGATACCTAAGAGAATCTAGCTTAATGAATCTGATGGTTTCTTTTACAGTGACCTCCACTTGCTCTTTCCTTGTTGCACAATGCTCTAATATAGTTGCAAGTGTGACTCTAGTATGTGTTGCACCAGTATGGGGAGGTTTGGTAGTATCAAAGGCATATGAATTTGTTCTGCCTCGACTTGAGAGTGCAGCATGTCAACCTCTGCTATGGGGGGTTGTATAGTTAGGATTGTTGAGGGTGTAGTATTTATTACTTTTCCTTTGAACTTAGCAAAACATCCATTCCTAATGGCAAGAATGACCACTCTCTAGGAGGCCTTCAAGTTCTGTAACTCTTCTCCCTCTTTTTTGCAAGATGGTCCCCACAAGTTGATAGCCCTGGTTGACAATGGTGGCTCAACCAATCTTAAAGTCCTCTAAAGGAATTCACTTTGATCCTAGTGTCAGATTGTGGAGACTTGTCTAATGCTGACCACAAGTCTAATAACATCAACCAAAGTATTGTTCCTTCTATTTGGGATGTCTGCAATTTTTTTAAAGTGGTATTTCTTTCTTGCAGATAAGTCATCAACACAATGTTTCAATTATGATGTTTCATCCATGGTTATTTCTAAGCAGCTATTGAGCTTGTTGTACATGCTATTTTCTTCTTTGACAGTACCCCTTGAAATGGTATACACTGCACCCACTTCCACTCTATTGTAGTGTTATTCAACAATAGCATTGAAGCAAGCTATGCGGATCTTTGTTCCCTCTTCATCTATTACATCAAAGCTAAAGACCTACTTGGGTCTTTGAGTTTTAAATTTCTGCATATTCTTTTTAGTTGTAACATGCCCTTTAATTATCCATCAAGTTTGGAAAGGGTTCAATTCCTTTAAAGGAGTAATATTATGAGGTAGGCTTTGACTTCATGCACCTAGATGTATGCCAAATTAGGTGTGTTGGCAAGATGCAATGCTTTGGCAATGGGTAGGCATCACAATTTCCTATTCTTGCGAGCACTCCTATTGCGATGGGAATAAATACTTTGAAGTCCCAAGTAGCATGTACTCCCTTTGGTTGACATGTAGCTCAAAGATTATGATGGTCTTGTTTGTAGATGTTATGGTTAGTCAAGTTTATGATCATAGGGAGTTTGAGAAAGGATTAGTGGAATGCAAATTTAAAATCTTAGGAGTACTAGTCAATCATTATAGGATAAATCTAAAGCAAGTGGAGTATTGTAAAGTATGAATTCAAAATCCCACCTTGAATCTCTGGTGGTTTGACAAACATAGCTTGAAAAAGTGATTAGGGATCCTATTTTGAGCTCCGCTAAGAAGAACACGTCATTATATTTTTCTAGAAGGATGGCAAGTTGTGTGTATTCACCATCAGACAAGACAACCCTGTACTTGTCATGTTGACTTTGAGCAATGGAAAATATTTTGAAGGATAAGACTTGAACTAATGGATTTTCAATTTTGTCTCTTATATTCATAGATTGTATTACGTTGGTAGTCAAGAAACCCTCCATTTTAGTTGCCTACAACAAAATTATTGAATAATGTTGGTTTCTATTCTTATTTTACAAGATATATGGATGTAATTGTATGTAAACACTACTTTTCATAAATATATTTTCCACCTTATAAAGGAATCACTACTCATAAAAATAACTAGTCACCGAACTTAGAAGATGAAATAATATAACTACCATTTTCATGCTTTTGTCTGCTAGGCAATAAGTTCATCTTATTCTGACTAAGCCACTATGACAACTCCATCTCATATTTCCTATTCAAAACAACAAATCCTAGCCTAATATGAATATGTTTCACCTAGTGTACTAACTTTTAGCACATTTTGATAATATTATCCAATGATGATGGTACTTGCATTCAGGCTTGATTTTTGTGGAGCATCAACTTGTTTATGCATGTACACAAGAAACATTTCATACAAATTGGTGAGAATGCATACACATTTGCAAGTATGCAGCATCATTTAAACTTACCTTTGCAACAACTGTTAATATTGCAAGTAAACCAATATGCTTTGTGTTATTTATGTCATTTTCAATTTTGTTTTGAAAATAGTCAATAATGTAGAAATTCAGCTAGACCAAATGAAGAATCGTTTGAAGACAATAGGGTTGTAGGGTAGCTAAGTTCCTACCAAAGATTGAAATAACAATTTTGACTTTTTTTAATTTTGTTCACCAAATTTCATCTGATAAATTTTCCATCTAAAATACAATTTTGAATACATTAAAATTCATAGTAAGTATGAACTAGTTGTTGTCCTTTCCAATAAAGGCTTCAATTATAAGGAAATTTAGTATAATTGAGTGTAATGACCAATGTTGTTTGTGCTCCTTGAATAAATTTATTGTAAAATTTGACTGATACAAGTTTGCAGGGTGCTTCTATAGTACTTCACTGAAAATGGATTAACTTGTAATTTGATTGGTAGAGGGAGGGATGACCCTAGGGATTTCATCCAACCTCAGAGTTCAAATTATTTATCAATTCTATTCAGAAATAATAAATCTTGAAATCTTTCTTCCAATTGTGGAATTTAGAAACTTATTTATTTAAACTATTATGTTTTTTATTCTTCTATTAGAAAGTAAGTTCCAATAGGAAATTAGCAGTCTTTAAATTGTTCAGCACTAGCACCAACCATACAATTTGGCTTTATTATAATTGTTTTATCTCCTATTTGTTATAACTTTTACATAAATAAGCAGTCAGTAAATTATTGAACACTAGAATGACCATATAATTTGGCCGTGGTATAATTGTTTTCTCCTTTTTGTTGTAACTATTATTCTTTGTATTTAATGGTATAGATTTAGGGGAAACTATAGAAGATGAAGCACAATTCTTGGAGGAGAAAGCCCTAATCAAAAGAGGTTTGGAGAAAAATATAACTTTGAAATTTAATATGAGAGAGCACATTAAGCATTACCATGAATTAGAAGTTTGAAAATAACAACATATATTCTTTGTTGTGTAGGGAACTTAGAACAAAGGAAAGCATCAGGAAATGTTATAGGTTTGATCTGAATTTGAAACTTACAACATTTGTATTTCCCCCCTGTTTTGAATCTTCAAATGTCATTTGTGTTTGACCATTCATATTCCTCCCTCTCGAGTTTCTTGAGAGGCCATCTGTATACTTGAAAACACAACAAAAATTTGTAATGAATACGAGTAACACATATAAATGAATGATAAATCAAGCACATCACAAAAGGAGTGCAGGGTAATAGTCATTGTATCTATTACACAACAAGGTTGAATGAAGTGGTGCACTAATGCTCTACTGAGCCAACCAAATTGAAATTGAAGAAATATTAGCATGCGGTAGCGGTGCACTAATGCCCTACTAAATCAACCAAATGAAAATTGAAGAAATAAAAATAAATCAAACAGAATAGGAGGAAACAATTTTTTAGGAACAAAACAAAGATTGAATCTGGACACACCTCTACAAGCACAAGACAACTCTTCAATCATTAGCAAGAAAAGGAAGGTTCAATCTACACAAACATCTATAAGCATAGGACAACTATCTAGTCAGTTGCATAATGTTAGGGAAGACTACCGCATATATACCTCTCTTTGGCGGTTTCTTGTGAGGCGGTTTGGTACGAGGGGAAGGACACCATGGTGCTTCTAGCACATAGTGGCATAATAGAGGAGGCACAACCATTTGTCCAAGAGAACTTGTCACTAGTTGTGGGTCATTAGTGGAAAAGTGCTCAGTGGTAGGGCTCTCTCAGTCTAGGTGGTGGATGTGCAGTTGTGGATCTATGTTGTTGGTGACCTCCTCGCTGGCTCTATGGTGCCAGTGTTAGGTTTGGGTGGCATCGAATGAGAGTTTTTAAATGGCGGGAGAAGACAGGAAAGAAAGGAGGATGAAAAATTTTCTAGTGTGTGTGGGCTTTCAAGATTGCAGCAAGAAAACTGTCGCATTCAATTTCGAAGTTAAGTTCTGAGCTTCTGGTGATAGTGGCTCTTATTCTGGTTTGTGAATCATAGGTTTCAGTATTGACAGATAATGTGAATGCATAGTGTTTGGAAATCTCATGTCTAACAATCTCTTTAGAGGTGGTTCCACAAGGTGTCTCATGTTCTAACATATAGAGTTCTTTTGTAGGGATTTGTAGTAGCTCAGTTGTTGCGAGATCAAAAGCAACAACCCAAATAGTGCCTGTGTAGTCTTGGAGTTTAATCTACAAGTGGTAGTTGTAGTTACATTCTGAGATGTTTGTGTTGCACCTACTCCAAATTTTGCTTCAATGGAAAAGAATGTTAAAAAGCAGATTTTATATGTTGTCAACATAAGCTCTTTCCTTAAGTAGAGAAGAATGTTGAAAAGCATATCTTATAGACAACCTTCTTGGAAGCCCTTTGGTTATCAACCTTAGCTATTTCTATTTCATCATTCATAACCTTTGAGGTATTTTCCAGAGAGACAGAGGAGGTGGAGCTTGAAGACTCATCTATAGTTGTAGTGAACTCTTTGAACATTATGCAAAAGGAACTAAATTCTTCTGGCCAGAGAAACTGGTAAGGTAGTCTTTAGAATTTGAGGTAATATTGATGGGGATTTTCCTCATTTTAGTTGTCTACCACTTTCTTATTGGTGTAGGAAGATTGATTTCAAGGGTTAGATGCATCCCCCATATGGACATTAGTTCTAGAAGTAGAATTAGAGGAGGAACTTGAATTCAAAGAAGAGATGTGTATCCTTACAAAATCACTGTATCATTTGTCTTATGCATGTATTGAATGAAGACACTTATAGTTATAATTCAAGAGTCATTTTCTTTCCTTACATAGCTGCTATATCAAATTCTCTTATTGATCTATCTTGTTGATATCATTGTTTGAGAGGTTGTAGATTGTTTTGTAAAGACAAAATGTCAGAATGATGCAACATGTGCATATGCCAGAGGTATTTTTTCATCATAAAAATGATTCCATGTGTATGATGAAATTTGACAAAGAGATTCAAAGATTGCAAATATTGCTCCCCTTTCTTGCCAAGGATGTCGTGATAGAATATGGAAAGAAAATTATTAGTAGTTTCCAAGTCCAAGAAGAGAATATTAATGCGGGAATATGATAGAAATGTACATTGAGTGATTAATATTATTTTGTTACAACAAGAGAATATATAATTAAAATACGAGTCCAAATTATAGAGTTATTTCAAAATTCTTAGCTCCTTGTACATGGTAGATACATTTAGATTTTACAATGTGTCATATCTTTCTATAACATAATTACAACATTGCAGATTCCTCTATACAAATACATCTTTATAAGGATTGTTCAAGGAAAATTTAGATAGGCAAAAGAGGATATTTCAGAGATTGCAACAAGAAAACTGTCGCATTTAGTTTTGAAGTTAAGTTTTGAGCTTTTGGTGATAGTGGCTCTTATTCTGATTTGAGAATCATAGCTTTCAGTATTGGTGAACAATGTGAATGTGTACTATTTGGAACATGTCTGACAATCTCTTCAAATGTGGTTCCACTAGGTATCTCATGTCATAACATAGAGAGTTTTTTTTGTAGGGATTTGTAGTAGCTCAGTTGTTGTCAGATCAAAACCAACAACCCAAATAGTGTTTGTGTGGTCTTAGAGTTTAATCTACAAGCGGTAGTTGTAGTTACATTCTGGGATGTTTGTGTTGCATCTACTATAATGCCATCTTGCATGATCAATTTGTAGTAATTTGTTCTTGCATTCTATCCCATTTGTGTTTACCAGGCATGCAAGATACCATAGAGAATCTACCTTAATGAATCTAATGGTTTCTTTTATAGTGACCTCCAATTGCTCTTTCCTTGTTGCACAATGCTCTAATATAGTTGTAAGCATGCCTCTATTATGTGTTGCACTAGTATGGGGAAAGTTTGGCAGAATCAAAGGAATGTCAATTTGTTCTGCCTCAGCCTGAGAGTGTAGCATGTCAGCCTCTGCTATGGTGGGATGTATAGTTAGGATTTTTGGGGGTGTAGTATTTATTACTTTTCCTTTGAACTTAGCAACACATCCATTCCTAATGGAGAGAACGAACACTCTCTGGGAGGCCTTCAAGTTTTGTAACTCTTCTCCCTCTTTTTTGCAAGCTAGTCACCACAAGTTGACTTCAATGGTTGACAATGGTGGCTCATCCAATCTTATAGTCCTCCAAAGGACTTCACTTTGATCCCAGCATCGGATTGTGGAGACTTGTCCAACGCTAACCACAAGTCCAATAACATCAACCAAAGTATTTTTCCTTATGTTTGGGATGTCTGCAATTTTTTTAAAGTGGTACTGCTTTCTTGCAGATAAGTCATCAACACAACATTTCAATTCTGATGTCTCATCCATGATTATTTCTAAGCAGTTGTCGAGCTTGTTGTACATGTTGTTTTCTTCTTTGACTGTGCCCCTTGAAATGGTATACACTACACCCACTTCCACTCTATTGTAGTATAATTCAACAATATCATTGAACCAAACATGAGGGTCTATGTTCTCTCTTCATCTATTACATCAAAGCTAAAGACCTACCTAGGTCTTTGAGTTTTAAATTATTGCATATTCTTTTATTAGTAACACACCCTTGAATTGTCCATTGAGTCTGGAAAAGGTTCAATTACTTTATAGGAGTAATATTATGAAGTAGGCTTTGACTTTTTCCACCTAGATGTATGCCGAATTTGGTGCTTCGGCAAGATGTAGCGCTTTGGCAATGGGTAGGTGTCACAATTTCCTATTCTTGCTGGCACTCCTGTTTGGATGGGAATAAATACTTTAGAGTCCCAAGTAGCCTCTACTCCCTTTGATTGACTTGTAGCTCAAAGATTATGATGGTCCTATTTGTAGATGTTATGGTTAGTCAAATTTATGGTATAGGGAGTTTGAAAAATGATTAGTAGAATGCAAATTTAAAATCTTAGGTGCATTGGCCAATCGTAATAGGATAAATCTAAAGCAAGTGGAGTATTGTAAAGTACAAATTCAAAAGCTCACCTCGAATCTCTGGTGGTTTGACAAACATAGCTTGACAAAGTGATCAAGGATCCTATTTTGAGTTCCTCTGAGAAGAACAAGTCATTATATTTTTCTCGAAGGATGGCAAGTTGCATGTATTCACCATCAGACAAGACAACCTTGTACCTATCATGTTGACTTTGAGCAATGAAAAACCTTTTGAATGATAATACTTGAACTATTGGATTCACAATGTTGTCTCTTATATTCATGGATTGTATTGTGTTGGTAGTCAAAAAACCCTCTATTTTAGTTGCCTACAACAAAATTATTGAATACTGTTGGTTTCTATTCTTATTTTACAAGACATATGGATGTAATTGTATGTAAACACTACTTTTCATAAATATCATATCATATTAAAATGGAAGCACTTCCATCTTGATAGGTTTAGCACCCTCTTTTAGTACATTTATCATGATATACTTGCATTTAGGATGCATTTTGCACTTCATTCCTTCATTCTAGGTGAAATTAGGGTTAGGATCCTGAGGATTCTCCTTAATTTCCCTCTTCCATGGCTCTATTTTCTAGGTAGGATTTAGAAATAGGTCCTCCTAGCCTTCATCACAATCATCATTGGATTTTGTGCCTCTGGCTGACATTCTATCCCACCGTGGCATCATTTTTAGGTCTTTGGGCATCCCCGAGACCTCCTATTCTGATTCTGGAAGGATCTAAGCCCACTGGATCAAGGACGAGGTCATCCCTAACCTAGGTCAGGGTTGAGGTTGTCCCTGATCTAGGTCAGTGATGAGGTTGTTTTTTACCTCCTCCAGAGTTTGTTCCCCTTTTTTAGATTTGGTCCTGGCGGGCCCCAAAATTAATGTTGGGCCCTTAGATCTAAGTGCAGAAAGGTTTTAATTCAAAATACATTTAATTATTTTCCCTCCTTAACTGGTTATTGTGATTGGACCATAATTCAAGGTGAAATTTGAATTATGGGTCCTCGCATTGTTCTAGGAGCCTCACCTTGAAACCTCTATATAAAGACTCTCATTTGCCTTCATTTTTACACAACAACATCAAGTGATTTCACACAAGAAATTGTATGAGAAGCAATTACATTTCAAGAAGATTCAAGAAAGCAAGGAATGGTGAAGTGAAGATGCAAGATTGCAAGAGGATGATATAGAAGATCAAGCCATTGTTGACATCAAGCATCTTTGTGAGCACACCATTGTGAACACATACTTGGAGCAAGAGAGATCCTTTCTTCCTTGATCCACCATTACCAACATTCAAGCATTCAAAGATACAATCATGGGGTAGCAATTACAGATTGTGAGTTTGGTAGGAGTACTTTAGCCTTGGGGGCTTGGTATGATTTCTTATCTCATTCAAATCTATGCATTGTTTTCTCATACATATTCATGCTAGGGTTTTAATCTAGAGGATTAGATCTTGGCATTACACTTTCAATACACACACATTCTATTTCAATCGACTATTCATGGAGGTGGAGGTCACCAAAATGAGGGTTTGACTAAGGCATAACCTTATATAGCCACCCCAAAAACACCATTTTTCAGATATCTACAGTCACTATTTTGAGAATTAGAGGATAGATCTAAGTACCCTTTTTAGAAAACTTTTAAGATCTGCGAACAAAGTCAAAGTCAACCTTTAAAATATTAATGTAGCCTTTGACCTTTTATCAGGGTCAAAGACTACCTGCTACCGGAAAGACGAAAGTTTTCTAGGTTTTCTCTGTTACAGTTTTCTGGTCCCGGATCTAGTTGCAGAATCTTCTGAAACTCCGCGTAGAATTTAGAAAACAAGTATTTCTAAATCTATTCCATAATGAGGTATGTATCTTATCTTAATTAATTTTCAAGCATTTCCAGATTTGCTTTACTCATACTATTCTAATTCAAAATACATACAAATGAATAGTGGTGAATGATAGGTGTATTGTTAAGGCTCCATTTTTATCCTATTCATTGACTTATGCTTTATGGGCCTATAGGACTAGTGTTCGTACTACCAAAGATACTTCTCCTTACAACCTTGTCTATGGTACTGATGCTATTATGCCTTTGTAACAGGAAATACCCTCTCTACGTGTTTCATTTCATGGGATAATTGATAAAGATACTTTTCATGAACAACACTTACAATAGCTAGAAATGTTGGATGAACAAAAAATACATGCATTAGAACATATAAAAGCTTATCATAAATCTCTTCAAAAATAATACAATCATAAGGTAATTGAACAAACATTTGCGGTTGGTGACTTAGTCCTTTATGAGAATCAATGAAATGTGAATGCTTTACCAGGCAATAAAGGAAAATTTAGCCCTAATTGACTTGGACCTTTTGTTGTTATTGAAGACTTTGGTTCGGGTGCTTATAAACTTGCTGATATGGATGGTGTTTCTTTTAAGGAACCCATTAATATTATGCATCTTAAATGTTATTATCCTTAAGTTATTCATTATTTCCTTGTGTATTTATGTATTCCTTATAAAGTTTATTTTATAGGTTATGTAGTTCTAGCAAAATTACAGATTGAATATATTTATGCACTTTCTTTCTTTCTATTAAGTTTTATATTGATGAAAACATAGTAATCAAACATAGAACTAATCAGTAGAGAAATTTTTTCATTCATCAAAAATAATTTTCAAGTTCTAATACATATGTGGCCAATGGCCCTATCTATCACTACACTCTGATGGCCGATGGCTTCTAGATCTCTCTGCCCTATGATAGGAAGATGAATATTTGTGTGTCCATGTGTGGCTCCTCAATATGATCATAACCTATGGATGCTCTAGGGCACTCTATAGCTCAGCGATTAGCTTCTCCTCCCTTTCTCTGCACAATCTTAGCTCTCGCTAGATGCATGCAAAGATATCGGCATGCATTCTAGGATCTCTGCGACCAATGGAAGAATCTCGCTTGTCGGTTGGTAGTGGGTAGGATATAATTGTATCCTTGAGAATATCAAATACAAAGCTCCTCCACTCCACTACGCTAGCTATAAAATGAAAACATTTATCAATCTAGCATCTTTTTATCTCAAATCAAATCACATATTCAATCAAATTTCATATTTCATACCTGGGTCTCCCTCCTGGACGTCACTAAAGTGTCTAGATGGTGGGGACATGGAGTGACTACTCTCTCCATGATCGCTATATCTAGGTCTTGATGGTGGTGTCTCTGTGTGGGGTCGTGGGGGCCATCGTGATCTTAGTGGTGATGCATGAGTAATGGGTATATCTACACCAATATCACTAGCTAGGGGCATGCCCTCAGCTCTCTCCTCCACTCTCTCTTCTCTCTCCTCCTCCATGGGATCTCCCTTAGAGTTGTGCTCCTCCTCATCTTTGATATCCTCATCCTCCTTTGTGGTACCACTAGCCCAGTGTGTCCTCTTTGTAGAACCTGGATCACCTATGGGATAATCCTTAGGAAAGATAGGATGGATCTCCTGTAGACTCCAGTACCTCATGTAATCCTAGCTCATGCCTACATAGGTCACATCTGATGGTACCTCTATGTCCTCTGTCTCATCTACATTGCTATCCTTTATGTCTACTATTGATGGTCAGCGCATAGCATTAGGTTTCTGATAGTACCTTGTCGGATGTACATAGCGAGGTACTACTCTAGGGACTCCCTATAATATGTCGAACTACCTCATCACCTGATCATAATAGTATGACATCACTATATGGCTCTGATGACCCTCTAGCAGCTTATGCCACTATGAATATCTCATCTGGAATCATGTATCAGGTCACTTTGTCATCTGGCAATAGGGTCTCCATATCACATCAGTGCTCAAAATGCGGTCTAGATGTACTCTCTAGTAGAACATATCTCAAAACTGTCAAACATCTCTCAAAGGATACGTGAAGACTCTCAGTGTAATTGCATCTACCATCACTAGAACTCCCTATGGATGTGTACATGAGAAATGCTTAAACAACCAAATTTGCAAGAGTGTGCATATTGATAGATTCTCCCTCTGATACCTCACTAGCTAACATAGCTCAAGGTATAACTGAGCTAACATGCTATGACCCCATGAGAACACGATCCTCTCTCTCTCTCTCTCCATCCTCTAAATGAGATGTGTAAGAGGTGTACAAAATATAGTACACTTTGAGTTGGGTAACACAACCAAGGCTACTATGCAAAGCATCACCCTCCATACTAAAGGTGTAGGGCCTGATAGTATGGATGATAATAGGACCTGATCTGACTGGGTCCACATCTGTGGAAGTCATCATGTACAATAATTTGCATCTACACAAATCTCTTCATAAGCACACTGTGCTCTAGGTCTGATAGTCTCACCTCATACTGGAAGCCGCATAATCCTATAGACATCCTCTAATGTCACTATGATCTTGCCAAAGGGAAGATGGAAGGAACCAGTATTGTCATCGCACCTCTCTATTAGAGTTGATAGCATGGCTCGGTGTAGTCTGATCTATGGAAGGACTAATACCTAGTATAGTCCCACATCCCTTAGTAATTGCATCTCCTTATTATCAAGCTCAGACAGTCTCTCTCTGACCATGACTAGAAACTCTCCAAAGGGATGCTCTCAGAAATAGACCAAGTCTTGCAAGCACAAACATATATCATATCAGTCATCTACATCATCAAATCTACAAATCTAACTAAACTAGGTCAAAGTCGACCTCAAATAGGTTAAGGATGACCTTATTGGGTCAATGTCAACTTTTCTGGGTTAGGGTCAACCTTTTTGGGTCAAGGTCTACCTCATCCCAGAAATAGGCAAAAACCCTTTGGTCAATGTCGACTTTCATGGGTCAAAGTTGACCTAGATGGGTCAATGTCAACTTAGATGGGTCAGGGTCAACCTAAGAGGGGTAAAGTTGACCTTTCCTATAAAAAATAGGAACTTGGAAAGTATAGAAGTAGATAACAACAAACTCACCTTAGGTATTGACCGTTTGGTAGCCAGACTGTGTCTCAGAAGCTCCAAGCACATCACTCGATGTTCCTCTCTCCTCGGCATCTTGCTTCCTCATTTTGAATCTACAAATGGTAATAATTAGTAAGTATCTTTCTATTTTCCTTATTTATAAGTTCAAATTAGGGTTTTATTAGGGTTTCTTTAGGGTTTCCTCAAGGTAAACTCAGATTTCTCTTCTTGTGCATTTAGACAAACATCCACTCTTTTCATCATAACTTGAGTTTGATAACTCTATTTTTAGTGCCGTCAGTGGAATTGGAATCTTGATTCAGATATCTAACTCCTTAAACTAGTTAGGAAGGTTAGGAATCCTTGTAATTGGTTTAGGAAAAGACTTTTCAACACACTGCATATCCAGTATATAGAGTCTTTCTTATCACCCTATTTCACCCTTCTAAAGTAGAAAGCCGAAATAGGGGGGCATAAGGGGCTCTATGCACTTCTCAAATTTTCATATAGTAAGCCTTAGGTGATTTATGGATTTTCATTAACCTTTTATGTTGCAGGTTCTAACAGTTTTCTGTAGGATCTTTACATCGAGGACTTGGCTATATCCTTTTTATTTACTATGATGTTTTCTTACTTTAGCTTGCATATTCATGTTGTGTCATATCTAAGCTAAAGTGGGGGCTAAATGTATCATCTTAAAATGGAAGAAATTCCATCTTGATAGGTTTAGCACCCTCTTTTAGTGCATTTATCATGATAGACTTGCATTTAGGATGCATTCTGCACTTGATTCCTTCATTCTAGGTAAAATTAGGGTTAGGATCTTGAGGATTCTCCTTAATTTCCCTCTTCCATGGCTCTATTTTCTAGGTATGATTTAGAAATAGGTCCTCCTAGTCTTCATCATAATCATCATAGGATTTTGTGCCCCTCCTCAGCATTTTGTCCCACTCTGGCAACATTTCTAGGTCTTTGAGAATCCCCAAGACCTCCTATTCTGATTCTAGTAGGATCTGGGCCCACTGGGTCAAGGATGAGGTTGTCCCTGACCTAGGTTAGGGTTGAGGTCATCCTTGACCTAGGTTAGAGATGAGGTCATCTTTGACCTCCTCTGGAATTTGTTACCCTTTTTTAGATTTGGTCCTGGCGGGCCCTGAAATCAATGTCAGGCCCTCGGATCCAAGTGTGGAAAGGTTTTAATTCAAAATTCATTTAATTATTTTCCATCCTTAGTTTTTTATCATGATTGGACCACAATTCAAGGTGAAATTTGAATTATGGGTCCTCACATTGCTCTAGGATCCTCACCTTGAAACCTCTATATAAAAACTCTCATTTGCCTACATTTTCACACAACAACATCAAGTGATTTCACACAATAAATTCCATGAGAAGCAATTATATTTCAAGAAGATTCAATCAAGGAATGGTGAAGTGAAGATGCAAGATTGCAAGAGGATGATATAGAAGATCAAGCCATTGTTGACATTAAGCATCTTTGTGAGCACACCATTGTGAACACATACTTGGAGTAAGAGAGATCCTTTCTTCCTTGATCCACCATTACCAACATTCAAGCATTCAAAGATACAATCATGGGGTAGCAATTATAGATTGTGAGTTTGGTAGGATTACTTTAGCCTTGGGGGCTTGGTATGCTTTCCTATCTCATTCAAATCTATGCATTGTTTTCTCATACATATTCATGCTAGGGTTTTAATCTAGAGGATTAGATCTTGGCATTACACTTTCAATACACACACATTCCATTTCAATCAGCTATTCGTGGAGGTGGAGATCACCAAAATGGGGGTTTGACTAAGGAAAAACAATATATAACCACCCCAAAACATAATTTTTCAGGTATCTACAGTCGCTATTTCGAGAATTGGAGGACTAATTTGAGTACCCTTTTCAAAAAACTTTTGAGATCTGTGAACAAAGTTAAATTTGACCTTCAAAATATTAATGTAGCCTTTGACCTTTTATCGGGGTCAAAGACTATCTGTTGTCAAAAAGATAAAAGTTTTTTGGATTTTCTCTGTTACAGTTTTCTAGTCTTGGATCTAGTTGCAGAATCTTTTGAAACTTCACATAGACTTTAGAAAACATGTATTTCTAAATCTATTCCATAATGAGGTATGTATCTTATCTTAATTAATTTTCAAGCATTTCTAGATTTACTTTACTTATACTATTCTAATTCAAAATACATACAAATGAATAGTGGTGAATGATAGGTGCATTGTTAAGGCTCCATTTTTATTCTATTCAGATATATTTTCTACCTTATAAAGGAATCATTGCTCATAAAAATAACTAGTTTCCAAACTTAGAAGATGAAATAATATAACTACCCCTTTCATGCTTTTGTCTGCTAGGCAGTAAGTTCATTTTATTCTGATTAAGCCACTATGACAACTCCATTTCATATTTCCTATTCCAAACAACAAATCCTAGCCTAATATGAATATTGTTCATTTGGTGTACTAACTTTTAGCACATTTTGATAATGTTACCCAATGACGATGGTACTTGCATTTAGGCTTGATATTTGTGGAGCATCAACTTTTTTATGCATGTACACAAGAAACATTTCATACATATTGGTGAGAATACATATACATTTGCACGTATGCAGCACTATTTAAACTTACCTTTGCAACAACTGTCAATCTTGCAAGCAAACCAATATGTGATGAGTCCAATTATTGCCTTAATTTTGTTATGAACTTCATGTTTTGTTGATACTCTAACAAACATTTTCATGACATTTATGACTTATACTTATGTGAACTTATCCTAAGTACAACTAAGCCACAAAATCTATGGGTAGCTTGAATGATATGTTTTGATAACTATTATAAATATAATGCAGTACTTTATATAGTTATTTCAAGCTGTGTTCTAACATTTATGTAGGAGTTGAAAATGTTGACTTGCAAATGTGTACCAAATGTTACTAACCTTTCAGGTAAACACGGAGCAGTGTGAAGAGTAGCGCATTTTCATTAAAGAAGGAGCGTTAGAAGACCAACCATGGTGGGAGAATCTAGCATGGTTCTAATGGATATGTCACGCTTTGAAGCAGCTACTGTTCTAGAGAATATAGGGAATTTATCCTGCTATATTTCCTCAGAACTGTTATTCTGTTGTCAGCAGTAATTGTATTATGTCGTGGTTTTTTTATCTCCTCCATATTTGGCAAGGTTTAATGAGACTTTTCTGTTATGTTTTCAATAAGCATCAATCCTTGGTATAAAGGGATTTTGACTAATTTAGTAGGTAATGAAGAAAGATAGAATTATGGATTGAATATAGTGGAAGCTGCTCTGTTTTGTTCTTCATGAGTTGTTCAACTGTTATGTAACCAGTTAAGAAGATTTTAATGGAAGAGTGATTTTGGATTATTTCTTGTGTTGAGTAGTTAGCAGAAGCCAACCAAGGGGCCCACTTGGGAGGTGGATTAGATTAAGTTAGAATAGATTTGCTTCCTATACTTTTTCTATTTTCAAATAGAGTTACTGTTTTACTCCTGCAGCATTGCCACTATGGTTGTTCCTGCAACATTTGTAGAGATGGGTATAGTGAATGTTTTGGGTTGTTAGACAGGCTTAGATTCATTTCATAAGTTTTCTATAGTAATTTCATTCAATAGTCAAGTGTGTTTACTTTCCTACAGCAATATCATAGATTCCTTTTATGCATTTTATCTTCCTGCAACATAAGTGTTATGACTCTTAGAGGAACTTAGTGCACAAATTGTGTTGTCCCATTTCAAGTCTACATCCCTTGGTTGACAATATAAATGCATTTCATGGTGGGGAAAGTAATCTTTAGTATGAGTATATCAATCCTAAGAGAGACAACGACATGATTATTATTACCTATTGTGAGACTATTCATTTTTGGTGTCATTGTCAGGGATCATGTCAAACTAGGAACCTTAATGAGTCATTTATTTTTCAGAATAGTTTCATGTTTTTAGTCAATACCAAGAAGTTGTGAGCTTTCTTCACAAGTCATCAACTTTCTTGTATGCATAGAAGAAGGTGAGATGTTCATGGAAAATTTCTTCCAAAAGAACCTGTTAAACTGAAAGAAAAGTTTGAAGAACTTGAGTTACCATTTCTTGACGTCAATCCTGAGTTTGTTGCATCATCTTCAATAGAAGAAGAAGAAACACAAGAAACATTTGACCTCCATCCTTTTGCAAAAATATTAGTCAGTTTCCATAACAATCCCAATCAAGGTCCACTTATTTCTCAAAATCTTCCAGTCAATAATAATTTCCAGCCATAGTTTCAATATCCAACACCCCCAGTAATGGCAGCTCCTACATTTCCATTTCCAATTCCAATTCTTATTAATAATCCTAACCTCAAGAACATACCTGCTTTAGCACTTCCAAAGTTCTATGGCCTTGTTACAGAGGATCCTGACACCTTTTTGTTCGAGTTTGACATACTGTGTCAAAGTTTTGACTATAATACTGATAGTCATAAGCTTAAGCTGTTCCTAGCAACATTGAAGGAGTCAGCTCTCAAATGGTTCATGGGCTAGGAGTGAATGTAGTAACTAATTGGGATGGAATGAGAGATTTATTTCTAAGGAAGTATAAGAAATACTGCAAGGGAAGTGATTCAAAAGGAGATGACATCTTCCGTATGTCACAAAGGGAAGATGAGACATTAGAAGACTACATATGCTTCTTCTTTAGTTTACAAAAGAACCCTCAACATACATTGCAAGAGGATTCACAGAAGCTGATTTTTCTAAGAGAAGTGAATGAAAACTGTCTTGAAGCTCTAGACCTCATGGCTAGAGGTGATATATCTCAGTCCTCCTAGGATGACCTTCAAAAGATTTGTCTGAACTATTCTAGAGTAGTGGTCAAGAAATGAAGGGGATTTCACTCAACGTTGGCCAAAGGAAGTGTCTCTGGTATTTCAAAGATGGAGATTTCAAACTTGCTATCATGCTTCAAGAAAGACATCATCAATGATGTTGCTACACACTTGGACATGATGACCACCAAGAAG
Source organism: Chamaecyparis obtusa (assembly GCA_027943335.1). Classification (NCBI taxonomy): domain Eukaryota; kingdom Viridiplantae; phylum Streptophyta; class Pinopsida; order Cupressales; family Cupressaceae; genus Chamaecyparis; species Chamaecyparis obtusa. The sequence continues at coordinate 1,036,522 of BSBK01004046.1, read as the reverse complement.
AAACATGTAGACACAGAGGATTGTCAGTGCAAATTAATCACAAACCTAGAGAACCAACATCTTCCAACTGAATACTTGAAGATAGAAGGAGAGGACGAGCAAGTATTCTTTGTTGCTCAACATCGGCCATGGGCCACAAGACAAGGTATGCCTCAAGACCCATTACAAATATCAATTCCATATAATAGTCAGTGGAAAAACTGAAATGTCCAAAGTCCTCCACAATACAATCAACCCACTTGGAATAATGCTTGGCCAAATAATCAATGGAATCAATGGTATCCTCCACATCAACCCCAATGGCCACAATTTCCAAACCAATGGCAACAACCACAAGGGAATTGGTAGCCCGCTAACCAGTGGAGAGGACCTCAGCAATGGCCTAATCCAAACCTTGGATATCCACCTCTACCACCTCCAACAAATATGCCTACAATAATGCCACCACCTGCAAATATAAATCCTCAAAAGCAAACGCAATTGCCTGCACAACTTTAACCGAATCCCAATAGTCAACCACCACAATAGAAAATGTATGATACTAATGCTCAGTAGTACCCTACCTGTGCACTTGATATAGCTGATATACACCTAAGATCAGGTACTACATTGCCAGCACCTGAACCACCCCTTATCACTAAAGTGCCAGACCTTCCCACAACATCAGTACCAATTCTAGAGAATGATTTGCCAAATACTGTTGCATCAGAAAATGTTCCCACCTGAACTAATGTTCATACATTAGTCAAACCACCTTTTCCCTAAAGGCTCGGCATGGAGAAGCCCATACAAAAGGAATATTAGCCATTTGATATCCTTGACTAGTTAAAGAACATGCATGTCCAGATTCCCCTGTTTCAAGCAATAAAAGATGTTCTAGTTTATGGAAAAGAAATTAAAGAAGCTTGTCTTAAAAAGCCTAAGAGGAATAAAAAGGATCCTACAATAGTTCATGTTATAAGATAATTGGCTGATATCATGCAAGGAAAACTAGTAATTCCAAAATATTCAGATCCAGGGAGTCCAGTTGTGAATATTATCATTAATGGTCAGTCTGTCAAAAATGAATTAATAGACTTAGGTGCTGCCATTAATGTAATGAATAAGGATTCTATGAATAAATTGAGTATTGAATGGTTGAGAGCTACTCCAACAATATTGCAATTAGCAGACAGCTCTACTATTACCCCTGATGGAATGATAGAAGACATAATAGTTGCCTTAGATTCTTGCGAGTACCCTATATTTCATGATCCTTTCACCAAAGGTCAACCTTGCTAGTTACCCTGTTATTCTAGGATGTCCATGGTTAGCAATAGCTAATGAAAACATAAGTTTTAGATCAGGGAACATGACAATTTCAGATGGGCAAGCCACTAAGAAACTAGCATTGTATCCTCTAGCTCAACTGTAGCCAGATTTGAGTACACTTATATGGAAAAATTTAGGAGATGGGGAAGAAGAACTAAATTCTATGGTCCATCTAATGATGTTACATAGGAAATCTTTCCTAAAACTCCAAGAGGAAGATGAAGTTATTTGGAGCATTCTTAATAATGACTGTGTTGTAACAAAAGATATATCTGAGACTTATGTGTTAGAGTTAAGTACATATGAAGATAACTTTGAGAACTGTATATTACCTTTAGAACCCAACATTATCCATTAATTTCTACCTATTGAAGTAAACACAAGTCCAATCCCTGAAGTGTCCATGCTTGACCTTACAACTACTGTAGAACTTTCTAAAGGTCATAATCTCCATGTGAATAATAAGCTGCCTCCACAACAAATGGAGAAACTAACTAAACTATTACAAACACATGAGAAAGCCTTTACATGAGACTATGGGGAAATGAAGGGATTAAGCCCTACACTATGTACTCACAGGATATATATATCAATGAAGGAAGCCTACCCCTTCGTCAACCTCAAAGAAGGATTAACCCAACATTAAGGGAGATAGTTAAAACTAAACTTCAAAAGCTATTAGATGCTGGCTTTATATATCCTATATCTGATAGTAAATGGGTATCACCTTTGGTCATACTACCCAAAAAGGGAGGTAAATGGAGGATTTGTGTGGATTACAGGGACTTAAACAAAGCTACCAAGAAAGATCACTTCCCATTACCATTTATAGACCAAATACTTGACACTATGGCTGGTAAGAAGTATTTTTCATTTCTTTATGGATATAGTGGATACAAACAGATAACTATTTCTCTAGAGGACCAAGAGAAGACTACATTCACATCTCCATGGGGGACATATGCATATTCAGTTCTACCTTTTGGGTTGTGTAATTCTCTAGCAACATTTCAAAGAGTTGTGATTAGTATTTTTGCTGACATTTCACATGATTGTGTGGAGATATATATGGATGACTTTACAACATTTGGAGTGACATTTGAAGAGGCTTTGAATAATCTTGAAAAGGTGCTAATCAGGTGTAAGGAACATAATCTATCCCTTAATAGTGAGAAATGTTTTATGATGATGTAGGAAGGATTGGTACTTGGGCATTTCATTTCAACAATAGGAATTCAAGTGTACCCAACTAAAGTTGAGGTAATAATTACACTACTTACTCCTACCAAACAAAAAGATGTAAGATCTTTTCTAGGACATGCTAGATACTATAAATGCTTGATTCAAAATTTTAGTCAAATTGCTAGCCCTCTGTACACATTGCTTACAAAAGAAGCTGAATTTATCTAGACACACACATGCAATGAGTCCTTCCTATAGCTAAAGAAACTCCTAACAACTGCACCAGTCCTAAAAGGACTAGATTGGTCTATTCCATTCCACATCCATATAGATGCATTGGATTATTCCATAGGTGTTGTGCTAGGCCAAAAGCCTACTAACCTTGAGAATGCAATTTACTATATCAGTAAAAGCCTCCATGGCCCTGAACTAAACTACACAATTATTGAAAAGGAACTCCTAGCTGTAGTTTATGCATTGAAAAAATTCTAAACCTATGTAACAGGCTATCTTATTTTTGTTCACACTGATCACTCAACCATAAAATACCCCATGAACAAACCTGCTATAATAGGAAGACTAGCAAGATGGCTTTTACTCTTGCAAGAATTTGATATAACAATAGTTGATAAGCCAGGAAAAGAAAATTTAGTTGCGGACTACTTGTCTATACTTCAAAATGCTAATGAAGACACTATTCAGGTTGAAGATACATTTCCAAATGAACACCTGTTCTATTAATTATATCTAGTACTGCATTAAATGTATAATATATACATTAAGCCAGTTTCCCAAACTCATGCTAAATTTAACAAGTGAGGACACTTGTTCAACTTTTGTAGGGGGCAGGGAAAGTGTACTAATTTCCAAGTGTCATTCCTAAACTAGCATAGTCATACCCCTATCACATCAGTGTTGTACTTAGGCTGTGTTCCATTGTTTTTTTTTATCCTACACACATTTTCCATACTTTCAAATTCCAATTTCCTAAACTTGACATGACTTAAAAAGGACCATAATTAAATTACAAGATAACTCTCACTTAAGACTCTGATGGCTTCTATGATTAATGCCATTATTATAGTTCATGTCAAGAAAAGAAAAGGTAATGCAAGCAAAAATATCAGCATTTTCAAGAATCACAATTGCATTTCAAAACAAAGGAATTTGCAGAGAGACTTAAAGCTTAGCAATGGGTTGGAGAGCTGAAAATTAGAGATTGAGCATTGTTAAGATGGGAAAACAATTATAGAGACATGAACTAGTTGTCCATGGTATTTTGCTAGTGGATGTTGAGGCAGTCTGTAGGTTCAATACATGTGGCTAGCTTCACTATTTTCTTCAGCTGACAAAGTTTAATGAGGAGGTTGCTATAAAATTCATGGGTACATTTGAAGAAGGACAAGCAACTGTATGGGGATTGATAGTTGTTGCTACTAAAGAGAGAATTGCAGAAGTTACAGGGTCACCAGTTGTTGGAGAACATTACCCTAATGAGCATGACACCGGGTCATCTCGAGCCCAATTCTCCACGCTGGGTGATCCTCCTCCTGAAATTACTAAGAAAGGTTGCAATAGATTGTCTCTTCCATAACTATTTCTAGAATTGGCTATGAACATTATAAGGCATTTAACTTGTGAAGGAAGATATTCAAACTTGCATGCTCATCATTTTAAACTACTTAGCTGTATCATACATAATCTTCAGGTCAATATTCCCAATTTTCTTTATAATATGATAAGTATCAATGTCGAAGAAACACAAAAGGGCAATGTAAATTCCATTAGTCACCATGCCCTAATCAAGCTCTTGGTTGAAAAATCTATTAGGGATGTTTCTCCCATGTCATGGGCAGAATTTGTCCAATTTAAAACCTTGCAACCCCAACTAAATCCTGTGGCCCAACCTCTAAAAGATGTAGTATAATCTTTCGGCCCTAATGAGGAAGTAGGTGGAAGAAAAAGAATTAGAATTACCCCTAGAAAACCAACCTCCTGAACCTACTCCAAAGAGTAATGTACCCACTTCTTCCTCAAGAAAAGTAAAGTAGAAAGTTAGAAATGAAATCCCTAACTTAGAAGGAGAAATTTCAAACCCTACAATTCAAATTAATAAAAGGAAATGAACGAGTCTTGCAGTGTCTGTTCCTACAACATCTACTCCTGCAACACATAAATCAAAAAGGTCTCACCAACCTAAAACTACAGTGGTTGAAGAGGTAACTATGTGTAGAAGCCCTCGCATGAGAGGACAAGTGTCTCCACCTTCTCCTCAAAACCCAAATATTCCAGCACCAAAACCTACTACAGAACCATCTGTTGAATATATTCCTAATGATTCCCCTCTCCAAGAAGAATTCCAACATATGGAGGAAACTCTTAATGAGCAAGAACCTAGGAGTGGCATGCCACAAAATGATCAAGGAAAGCTTGAGCTGAACCCTGAAGCAATGCAAGAGAGCATTCCTGTGAATGTTCAATCTGCTCCTCCTTAGTATCCCATATATTTTAATGTATCCATTATACCCTACCAATCAATGTGGTTCACTGACTTCTTTTAGCAAACTACTAAGGAGAAGAAAAATAAAGCTCAAATGCAAGAGTTCCCTTCATCAACAATTTAATATGTCCTCTTTCATCTATACAACCATTTTATCTTTTAGAAAATATGGTGGAAGTAGGAAACAAATCAAATGCAAATGGAGATGTTTGATAAGGATGAGGAGATTGAATTTCTCAAAGAGCAGCTAAGGAAACAAAAAGAGCAAATGGACAAGGCCTTAAAACTAGCTAACTAGGTGATAGCTTGTAGACCACCACCTAGGGTATATGCTATTTTCTTAAAGGAGCAATTTCTTTTGTTCCAGATTATGATGAAAATCAAGGATATTGATTGTAAAATCATGGCAACAAAACTTGTTATGTGAGCTTTCTTTACACAATTTTATTATCCCACATGAAACAGAGTGGAACCCTCTGCTCTATATAGGGGACATTCATTTAAGGGCCTTGATGTCATGGATGCATGATGAGACAAACTATGATAGACAGCTAAACACCTCCAAGGATTTGGAGAAATTTGAGCCTTTTCCATTAAGGGCCAAGTCACATAAGCTTGATGTTCTTTTGAGGGATTGGCTCAATTTGACTTATGGGAGACCAAAGCCTGAAATCAGGGAGAAAGTATTTGCATTAAGGGATAAATTTATAGAGATTATCAGACATTTCCAAATTTTACAGCCCAAAGAGCTCTTTCAAGGGTTAGGAGCAAGTTGAACAGATTGCCAAAAGCTTTCAGAAAAGCAGAGCCACATAGCCCAATTAACTATGACGCAGCTGTCCACAGAGTGACTAAATACATGCAGTTGGGGAGACAGTCTAGAAGGCAATTATTGATGCCCTTATCCTTCCATTCACCTACACTCTTTTGGCCCTTATACGACATCACTGCTTCTAGATTGGATCAGTTGGTTGAAGAGCATCAAGGAAATCATTGAGAGTGCACAAGGGGGTTTTACTACACTTTCAGAAGTGGAAAGAAGGGGAAGATGACCGATGGTGATTTCAAGACCATAGAAAGGAAATACAATGCTTGAGGACAAGTATTCTGTTAGTAGGGGGTAGATGACGAATCTAATTATTGCCTTAATTTTGTTATGAACTTCATGTTTTGTTGATACTCTGACAAACATTTCAAGACATTTATGACTTATACTTATGTGAACTTATCCTAGGTACAACTAAGCCACAAAATCTATGGGTAGCTTGAATGATATGTTTTGCTAACTATTATAAATATAATGTAGTACTTCATATAGTTATTTCAAGCTGTGTTCTAACATTTAAGTAGGAGTTGAAAATGTTGACTTGCATATGTGTACCAAATGTTACTAACCTTTCAGGTAAACACAGAGCAGTGTGAAGAGTGGCGCATTTGCATTAAAGGAGCGTTAGAAGACCAACCATGGTGGGAGAATCCAACATAGTTCTGATGGATATGTTGTGCTTTGAAGGAGCTGTTATTCCAAAGAATATAGGGAATTTATCCTGCTATATTTCCTCAGAACTGTTATTCTCTTATCATCAGTAATTGTGTTATGTCATGGTTATTTTATCTCCTCCATATTTGGCAAGGTTTAATGAGACTTTTTTGTTATGTTTTCAATAAGCGTCAATCCTTGACATAAAGGGATTTTGACTAATTTAGTAGGTAATGAAGAAAGATAGAATTATGGATTGAATATAGTGGAAGTTTCTATGTTTTGTTCTTCATGAGTTGTTCAACTATTATGTAACTAGTTAAGAAGAATTTAATGGAAGAGTGATTTTGGATTATTTCTTGTGTTGAGTAGTTAGCAAAAGCCAACCAAGGGTGCCCACTTGGGAGGTGCATTAGATTAACTTAGAATAGATTTGCTTCCTATACTTTTCCTATTTTCAAATAGAGTTACTATTTTACTCCTGCAGCATTGCCACTATGGTTGTTCCTACAACATTTGCAGAGATGGGTATAGTGAAAGTTTTGGGTTGTTAGACGGGCTTAGATTCATTTCACAAGTTTTCTACAGTAATTCCATTCAATAGTCAAGTGTGTTTACTTTCCTGTAGCAATAGCATAGATTCCTTTTATGCATTTTATCTTCCTGCAACATAAGTGTTATGACTCTTAGAGGAATTTAGTGCACAATTAAAATAGTCAATAGTGTAGAAATTCAGCCAGACCAAATGAAGAATCATTTGAAGACAATAGGGATGTAGGACAGCTAAGTTCCTACCAAAGATCGAAATAACAATTTTGACTTTGTTTAATTTTGTTCACCAAATTTCCTCTGATAAATGCTCCATCTAAAATATAATTTTGAATACATTAAAATTCATAGTAAGTATGTTAGTTGTTGTCCTTTCCAATAGAGGCTTCAATTATAAGGAAATTCAGTATAATTAAGTGTAATTATTGAGGTCGTTTGTCCTCTTTGAATGAATTTATTATAAAATTTGACTGTACAAGTTTGCAAGGTGCTTCTGTAGTACTTCACTGAAAATAGATTAACTTGTAATTTGATTGGTAGAGGGATGGACAACCCTAGGGATTTCATCCAACCTCAAAGATTAAATTATTTATCAATTCTATTCAGAAAGAATAAATCTTGAAAGATTTCTTCCAATTGTGGAATTTAGAAACTTATCTATTTAAATAAGCACTAGTACCGACCATACAATTTGGCCTTATTATAATTGTTTTCTCTCCTATTTGTTATAAATTTTATGGAAATAAGTAATCAGTAAATTGTTAAACACTAGAAAAACCATATAATTTGGCCTTGGTATTGTTTTTTTCTCCTTTTTGTAGTAACTATTATTCTTTGTATTTATTGGTATAGACTTAGGGGAAACTGTAGCAGATGAAGCAAAATTCTTGGAGGAGAAAGCCCTAATCGATAGAGGTTTGGGGAAAAATCCAACTTTGAAAAATATGAGAGAGCACGTAAAGCATTACCATCAATTAGAAGTTTGAAAACAACAACATATATTATTTGTTGTGTAGGGAACTTAGAACAAAGGAAAGCATTAAGAAATGTTATAGGTTTGACATGAATTTGAAACTTATAGCATTCGTATTTCCCCCTTGTTTTGAATCTTCAGAGGCCATTTTTGTTTGACCAGCCGTATTTCCCCCCTCTCGAGTTTCTTGAGAGACCATCTATATACTTGAAAACACAACAATAATTCATAATGAATGTGAGTAACACATAAAGAGGAATGATAAATCAAGCACATCGCAAGAGAAGTGCAGGGTAATAGTCACTCTACCTATCACATAACAAGGTTGAATGAAGTAGTGCACTGATGCTCTATTGGACCAACCAAATTGAAATTGAAGAAATATCAACAGGAGGTAGCGGTGCATTGATTCCCTACTAAATCAACCAAATGAAATTTGAAGAAAGATAAATAAATCAAACAAAATGGAATGGGAGGAAACATCTTTTGGGGAACAAAACAAAGATTGAATCTGCACACACCTCAAAAAGCACAAGACAACTCTCTGGTCGTTGGCAACAATAGGAAGATTCAATCTACACAAACATCTACAAGTAGAGGACCACTCTCAGGTCAGTTGCATTATGTTAGGGAAGACTGCCACATATATACCTCTCTTTGGCGGTTTTCTATGAGGTGGTTTGGTATGAGGGAAAAGACACTATGGTGTTTCCAGAGCATAGTGGCATGACACAGGAGGTGCGACCATTTGTCCAAGAGAACTTGTTGCTGGTTGTGGGTCGTTAGTGGAAGGCTGCTTGATGGCGAGGCTCTTTCAGTCTTGTCGATGGATGTGCAGTTGTCAACTTACCAAGTTTCTTCATGGGTCTGCATTGTCGGTGACCTCCATGCTAGCTCTGCAGTTCTGGTGTTAGGTATGTGCGACATCGAATGAGGATTTGTAAACGGTGAGAGTAGGCAGGAAAGAAAGGAGGGTGAAAAAGTTTTCGATGTGTGTGGAGCTAAAATCCCACACAAATAATGCCTATCAACTTAAATATAGACATCATTGACAAATTTGGGGCCCTCTTGTATTATTAAGAGGCAATTATACTACTATGTGAAATAAGTGGATTAGAAGTATTTAAAAAGTAAATTATTAGATTCTTAACGAATCGGTATTTTGTTTCAAATGTAACCTTTTCCATTTTCCATTATTTTCAATTGCTAGGGTGGATTGATTAGGGGAGACTTAATAGTTGAGCCTCTTAATTTAGGGTTTTTCAAAATCTTAGGAGGAAATTTCAAATCACTTCCAATTTTTTTATAGAAACATACTTGGTATGCTTATAACTAAGGTTTTAGGGCCACATCAATGTGCTTTTTATCCAAGCACTAGTACATTTTGCACTATTTTTTGACACACTATTGGTCAAAGTTTCTACCCAACTCGGTTGAATGGTCAACCAATTGGTTTGTCGCTATTATTTGAATCAAAATATTGACCCATTACTGAAATTGTTGAATGATCGACTCCACTATTGGTCAAAAATAACATTGGAAAGTGTTGGTGTATTGGTTGATCTTTCGACCAATATAAATTAATATTGGTCAAAAACTTTGGTCACTCTAACCAAGATGCCAAACTTGCAACGGTTATATTTACACCACATTTGGTCAAAATATTTAGCAGCTCTGACCAGGATGCCAAACCTACAATGCAACATTTTGACACAGAATGGTTGATTTTAGACTAGACTTTCGACGAAAGTGGGTCAAAATTTTGATGAAACACGGAGTTTTAAAAAAAAATTGAAGATAAATATCTAGAATAATCACCAATGGCATCCTTATCGATGATTAGTCTAGATATTTATCTTGAGGTGTCCACACTCATTTTGCTGCTTATTGCTAGCAGGTCCCTGCTCGTTCTATTTTCCAGACTACTTTGGGCTCTAGCAATCCATCTACTCTGCTCTGCGTGAAACTGTGGGTTTTTTCATTTTGTTTGAACTATTTGAGAGATAGGCTCTGACTGGTGATGCATGAATTGGTAGACCTTCCTCTTAGATGGCCACAACTCTTTAAATCTATTGGTGTGAAGCCCCCAAAGGGTATTATGCTCTATGGGCCTCCTGGTTCTGGGAAAACCTTAATTACTAGGGTAGTGGCAAATGAAATCGGTACCTTATTTTTCTGTATCAATGGACCTGAGATTATATCAAAGTTGGCTGGAGAAAGTGAAAGCAATCTCTGGAAGGCTTTTGAGTAGGTTGAGAAGAATGCCCCGTCCATTATATTTATTGATGAAATTGATTCTATAGCTCCCAAGAGGGAAAAAACCCATGGTGAAGTTGAGAGGAGAATTTTTTCTCAACTTCTTATGCTTATGGATGGACTTAAATCACATGCCCATGTTATTGTTATGGGAGCAACTAACTGACCAAATAGTATTGATCCAGCACTTGGAAGGTTTGGAAGGTTCGACAGGGAGATTGATATTGGGGTTCTGGATTAAGTGGGCAGGTTGGAAGTGCTTCATATCCATATAAAAAATATGAAGCTCTCTAATGATGTACATATATTGGGGCCTTATATTTTGTACTTCTATATCTAATGTTAAATAGTTCTTGGATTTTGAAAGCATTTATTAATCTTTATGTTTCTTGATGGAGTATCTATTTATCTTTAGTTTTATTGTTACACATTGATCTTGAAAAGATTGCTAAGGATACCCATGGATATGTTGGAGCAGATCTTGTTGCTTTGTGTACTGAGGTTGTACTTTAGTGCATTAGGGAAAAGATGGATGCTATAGACTTAGAAGATGAGACAATAGATGATGAGATTCTAAACTCCATGGCCGTTAGTAATGAGCACTTCCAGACTGCCCTGGGCTCTAGCAATCCATCTTCTAAAGCCATTGCTAACAAATGTCAGGCCAATTTCATCAATGTGAAGGGTCCTAAATTGTTAACAATGTGGTTTGGAGAGAGCGAGGCTAATGTGAGGGAAATTTTTGATAAAGCTAGAGGATCAGCTCCTTGCGTCCTATTTTTTGACAAGCTTGATTCTATTGCTACACAAGTGTGTTGATTGTTTATGAGTGAAGTTCAAGTTGAGGACGATGAATACAATGAGTATTTGAACTATCTCATATCCATAGTTTGACATAGCCTATAAGCATAGAAATGAATGATTGAATCATACTGCATTCAAATTTCATTTTGTTTGATATTTAAGAGATATTTTACAGTAATCAATTGACAATACACATCAATAAATAAATGAAACTGATATGAATATATCAACCTTTTCAAGTTCTTCAACAACTTTAGCAACCTCATTCTTTTTCTCAAAGATATTGTCCAGATTCATCTTTGGAACACTGGAACGAATAACTGTAAATCATACATGGAAATAAGGTAGTTTATAAGAGCAAAGATATTATATGATAATACAAATCACATTAATCTAAAAGTCTACTACACCATTTCAAAGATCATATCAATCAAATTAATTTGAATCCTCACAAGGAAAACATAACATTTAGGCATCCAAAAAAAATGGACACAAATTCACAAAATAATTTTCTAAAATCAACATTTCATCATATAAGAGGAACTGCCAATATTAATATATTATCTCAAAACTAGATGCAAATTCACAAATTAAGTTTCTAGATTCAGCATTTCATCATATAAGAAGAACTTCCTCAGACCTTTTGTGAGGGTATCAAGCATGTTGCTTGACTCCAAATATTTCCTGAAAGCTTCCTTCTTGGATTCATTTGCCTACCATATAAGGATGACAAGCATTATCATAGAGCCTAAATGTTTAGTTCTTGTCATTGAATTCATGCATACAATCATCTATAATTGCAGCATTAAAACAACTAATTTTTGAGCACATAAGGATTGATTGCTTAAGTAAATCCTAAGGGGACAACAAGTAAATTTATTCACGTGGGTGTATTAGGCTATTAGCTATAGAATATCTATGCTACTTATAGATCCAACTAATATCTGATTTAACACTTCACCTACTCAAAAACACAAACCAATGAAATAATCCACATTAGGCCAAGAGAGGTTGACGCATTCAATACAAGAATACTTACACAAAATGAAGTCGAATCATGCCAGACAATGACAATGAGAAGTTGACTATTGGCCCTTCTAGTTTTTTATTTGATAATTGCCTAACAATGACACATTCAAAATGCACTTATGAGCAAAAACCTAGAATGAATGAAATTGATTAAATAATGAAGGTGTGTTAGTTTGAGCTTCACTTGGTTTCGATAATACTTTAATATTCTCTACTTAACAAGGCCAACCACGTGAAGGTGGAAGATCATATGGCCTCACCCCCCCTCCCCCTAACATCAATCTAAATTCCCCATTAACATCTAATTACACACTTCATTCATCCATTTATGAACTATAACATTCAATCAATACAATCACATAACATTCATTACTATGATATAACATTCATTAATATGCAACACTAATCAAGAATTCATTAACATGACATATAATTCAATATTAATACACAACATTTATAGATAATTACTTAAAACAATGTTCTTTCATTATCCAACAAAGTTAATCAAACAAGTTTTATCAAAGAGCATATTTAAGAAATCATTTCTTTTTTGGGTTTTTCTTAGATTTCTTATTTAGGTAAAGGCTGACAGGAGCATCAATATTATCTTCCTCTTGTGGTTGTGATCTCAAATTATGATGCTTCTTCATGTCTCGAGGAGGACGACAACGCTGCACTAAAGGGGGGCCTGCTGCAATAACAAGTAAATGGGTTAAATTCGCATACTTTTTTTTACTATTACATGCATTTCATTAACCAGTAGAACATAAAATACATTTTTCTTTACCTGACAATGTCACATCATCATGTACAATAACATTTTGATCTTCTGCCACCTCAACATGCTTGCCATGCTCTAAAATATTCAAAAAAAGGTTACACGACCAATTGCAATTAAAGATGTTAAATTCTATTAATAATTACGTAATTTATTTCCAATAGAAAATTAATACCTCCAACACCGTGATGCACATCATGGCCTTCGTCATGCCCAAGTTCTATGGCAGGATTTGAAGGCTATAGTGAAATGTCATGCACATTGTTATCATGAAATAGTCAATTTATGTTCAAAATTAACTATTCAATTTGATTTACTTTTCATTTGACCAATTTACCTGTGTCTCATCTGGTACAATAGATTCTTCATTATGTCTTTGGGATTCTTGTCATAGGCATGCAGCCACAATTGCATAGCCTTCTTTCAAGGCTATTCTCTTATCTTCATTTGTGGGCTCTACATTGAATTCTGTACCCTGTATTTTTTGTTTAATATCGTCACTTTTACATGTATGATTTGATTAAACAAAATTGTTTGCAACCTTATATATAAAAATTTGATATGAAAGTCCAATGCTGCTACTTACAAGTTGAGAGTGAAGTTTCATATAGCCACTAGAGCCAAGTTTGTGTTGGCCAACCTTTGTTAATCTTGCTTGTGTGGCTTTTGATGTGTCTTGCAGTCTATGAAAAGTTTGAAACATGTTACATTATATATTTACAAAGATCACTAATTAGTGCATGATTACATTCTATTTAATACTATCATGACATACCTTCTTTTTTCATCTTTTGGTTGAATTTCACTACCCTTTAGCCTTTTCTCTTTTGCATCTTCCATTATTTCATTCCACTCCATCGGTGGAATCATAGGAGGATGCTCATACTTTGGGTTATCCTTTAGAGACCTTCTATATTGGTCCCTCACAGTCTTTATATGTTTGGCTACTCTTTTAAGAATCATGCCTATGTCAAAATTTTTAATTCCAAAGAGGTCCTCTAAAGATTTAATGAGCTGATTTTTTAAGTCAGCATCCTAATCATTCCACCTTTTTTGAAAAAACAAAATTGTTAGATATCATAACTTTAATATAGTACAATAAATGGAAGATAAGAAAAATATTGTACCAATATTATGAAGCTACGTACCTTTTACGTATGGTGGGCCCAAATAGCTTCAATGTCATTTCAAAAAGATGATCATTAAAAACATCATTTCCTACAAAAATAGCATGGGATTATCAGTCCAAAATGAGTTATGTATAAGTAAACTACAATTACACTAAATAATAACAATTTTAAAGCACCTAGAAGCTTTGGTACTTTTAATAGAACCATATTGTTCTTTTTCATCAACAATGTACCCACACATGAACCAGTACTAGTAACACAGGCTGATCCAGGAAATGGTTGATCTTCACTAGTACTAGTCTGATCTATTCTTGTACCAGGTGTAGGTGTATCTATTAGTGCACAAAATAGGTCCATACAGTGTATAAAGTTCACATAAGAAAAATAATCAATTCATGATTAGCACATAACAAAATATAGAAAAATAAGGTTTTACCAGTTGTAGATGGTACAGAGGAAAATGTTTGCAAGCACCTTGTTGTAGACAATGCAACCATCAAATGCAAAATGACCGAAGGAGGCGTATGTACTTCATCATGAGCTGAAGAATACATTGTTAGCAAAGACATTTGCAATGGATAAATATTAAATGGGGTACTAGAAGCATCCCAAACATAGGTTGAGTCAATAATGCATACAAAGGTTAAATCAATGGTTAAAGGTTTAAGGATTATTTACATGAAGGCTATGCGGCACTACAACCCTCACCATGTTGATGATGTTTCACATGTGTCAAAAAATTATGTAAGAAGAACACAACATATTTTAGATCATGATCCATAAGATAGCATAAAATATAAACATCTATTGAAATTTAGTTCTTTCTTAAGATTAATTACTGCTTACATCAATAGAATTGACTCTACGTGTCAATTCTTCTTTGAGTTCCTTTGACTCCTCAGTTTCATTTGCTTCCATTAGAAGGTTAAGAATTTCATTACCATATTTATTTTTTATTTGAGCAGCCATGAATACATGGCTAGATTTAGATTCTATGTCATCTCTAAATGTTGTGTCAACTTCAGATTGAAATAGATCTGCTGCCTCTTTTTCTTTTCTCTATCAATAAGTATCAAGTTCTAACATCACTATCAGTAAAATTATATCAAAATAATTCCAAAGCCATAAAGAAAAGAACATAATAATATGACATTTGTTTCTATATAATTTTTAGAATTACACTAATTAAGGTTTACCTTTGTTGAAGAAGGTGTACTGTGAGGAACATCCCCGCCTGTATCTTGAGGTGGAATATCCATGTCGCCATGTGACAAAGATTAGTAATTCTTAGCAATCAGAATCGATCGGAGTTAATATTAATTGGAGGCAATTGGTTTAAATGTTATACTTACCAGTCCCATGATAGGGAATTTTTTTGTATCTACACAATTCAAATTGTAATCTATTAGAAGCTCTTCCCTTGCACTTATTGATTTTATCGCACATATAAATACATGATTTCACTCACGTGCCTTGAATATATAATTTGATTGCTTATTAGTTGACACAGGTCGAGAAATATTTATAAAACCTACAATATTCCTTGTTTCTTTTGGCCTTCCATCAATATACATAGCAAGGCTTTTAGTTTGATCATTTACTTTGCATTGTATATAATTTCCTAACAATGCATACCTACACATACTTTTTTTATATTGCACAATCCGCATCCAATTCTTGTAATTGCAACAAGGTCCTACATACTCCATCAATTCAACAACTTGATTATAACTAACCTTTATGTCATCCATGGAAAATAAGCCCAAACCATGTAATGAAGATGGAGCTATGTGATATATCCTTTCGTTAATAGAAAAATTAGTATTAACTAGATGATGCAGGAGCATCCCAGGGTAGTTGTCTATCCTGCATGTTTGGGAGATTTGATGGAGTCATCTAGACTTATTTTCATATGTGAGGGGTTTAGTAGAGTTTGATAAACCTACTTTGGTCTTGGGTAATTGGTTTTGATGTATTTAATGGAACTTGGCATGGTCTTGGTTGCTCAGCATGGCCTAGGAGGAGCTCAACCTTGCTTAGGAATTTGGTGCCTATTACAGGCCATATAAGTAATTTTCCACAAAGAGTTAGAGGATTAAAATTTTAGAGGTTGAAGAGGGCCTATATTTATACCTATAGTTTGAAGCACGAGTTCTAATTCATTTGGATCTAGGAGATATCATGATTTTACTAAGACAACAATTTTGGGAATTTAATTGTTGTTGTTGGCCAACTTGTGGCATTTAATTTATGTGTTTGTATTTAATTTATGTTTAGGGATGACCTATGGCTTAGATTGGTATAATTAGGGGTTTTAGGGGAAGTCTTTAGGCATTATTCATCCACCTGGGAGAAGAGGAGGTGGCTATGGAGCGAGTTTTGAGGAGAGCTAGTAGCTGTGGCTTGGGAAACAAGGAGATTGCTTGGTGGGCTTGCAAGCACAAGTTTAGATCTTCCTTGGGGGTTCCTACCAGTGCATGGATCTGGGCTAGCTATGGTTTGGTTTGGATCTTGTGAGATCTTATGGAGTTTCTATTGTAATTGCATTGTATTTGGCCGTAACCCAAAAGGCCTTACAGTTGGGCATGTTGGATGAAAATATGATAATTCTATTATGAGTTTTGGTATTGTGTGGTTCTAAATATTTGTATTGTTATTATATTGTATTATGTGGTTATTTGTTGGGGGCTAGGACATCTCCATTGGGGATTCTCCTACCTTTCACTGCATCAAGTGGTATCAGAGTGAAGGTTGTTCCTGAGTGTGTGGACAGAGTGCCGAATGTGAGGCAGTTTGCACCAGGACCTTGGGTGGAGTTTATCATAACACAGTTGTTCCTGAGTGTGTGGATAGAGTGTCGAATGTGAGGTAGTTTTCATTAGGACTTTGGGTGGAGTGAAGGTTGGATCTAGTTGGTGATTCATTGAAGAGGGTTTGCAAAGATCTTGCAAGATGGCTCTAAGAAGATTGGACCTTGTGATGATTGCAAAATTCCATGATGTGGTGGAGAAGAATATTTCAAAGACTTGTGCTCAGTTGGAAGCTAGATTGACTAATCGAGTTAAGGAAGGGATGGTTGAGAGTGACCCATCTCAGGATAAATTTCATAAGAGAGTTCGAGAGATCTTGAAACCATGGAGTTGGAGTCTACCGATCAGGAAGCGAGTTGTCTAGCCGATTAGAAGACTTGTTCGAGAGAGAAGAGGGCATAGCAAGGTTGAGATGGAAGTTGGTTTTGTTGATCAGTGTATGGAGTTTGATTTGGAACCTATAGAGAAACTTGTGGTTGTTACCGAGGAGCTTCCTAACCTTGTTGATGATATGGTCGAGATTGGTTTTCATGATCAATTGGTTGAGTATGACATGGAAATTATGGAGAACTTGGTCATGGATAATCAGGTTGCTAAGGGTGATGATCCATATGTTGGTGATATGGATGTTGTTGATATGGCTGTTGCTGGTGTGGATTCACTAGTTGTTGATGTGGTTAAGGATCTACATGATACTGCGGATCTGTATGTTCCTGATGTGGACCTATTGGTGGTTGACATGGTTGAGGATTTACATGTTGCTCCTATTGTGGATTTAAGCTTACATGTTGCTGATGTGGATTTCATGCTCAAGGAAATTGATGGTTTTGATAAGTTACAGAGGTTATTGGTGAGGTATGATGTTTAGTTTGTTCCTGGGAGTGAGCATGCTAATTGGATATTTGACATTCTAGTGGTTGATAGATGGATGCAAATCTGGATGATTTACATGTTGGTTCTATTGTCCTTGTTGGAGTGGAAGCCTTTGGTGAAGATGAAGATGGTTGTGAATGTTTCATCTGACATCAATGTATGAGGCATACTTCTTTTCGCACCCGAGGAGTCTGATGCGGGAGCATCCCAAGTTAGTTGGCTATCCTACATGTTTGGGAGATTTGATGGAGTCGTGTGGACTTTTTTTCATATGTGAGGGGTTTGGTAGAGTTGGATAAACCTAATTGGGTCTTGGGTAATTGGTTTTGATGTATTTAATGGAACTTGGCATGGTCTTGGTTGCTCAGCATGGCCTAGGAGGAGCTCGGCCTTGCTTAGGAATTTGGTGCCTATTACATGCCATATAAGTAATTTTCCACAAAGATTTAGAGGATGAAAATTTCAAGGATTGAAGAGGGCCTATATTTATACCTAAGGTTCAAAGCATGAGTTCTAATTCATTTGGAGCTAGGAGATATCACAATTTTACTAAGACATCAATTTTGGGAATTTAATTGTTGTTGTTGGCCGACTTGTGGCATTTAATTTATGTGTTTGTATTTAATTTATGTTCAAGGCTGACCTGTGGCTTAGATTGGTATAAGTAGGGGTTGTGGTGGAAGTCTTTAGGCATTATTCATCCACCTGGGAGAAGAGGAGGTGGCTATGGAGCGAGTTTTGAGGAGAGCTAGTAGCTGCGGCTTGGGAAACAAGGAGATTGCTCGGTGGGCTTGTGAGCACAAGTTTAGATCTTCCTTGGGGGTTCCTACCAGTGCATGGATCTGGGCTAGCTATGGTTTGGTTTGGATCTTGTGAGATCTTATGGAGTTTCTATTGTAATTGCATTGTATTTGGTCGTAACCCAAAAGGCCTTACAACTGGGCATGTTGGATGAAAATATGATAATTCTATTATGAGTTTTGGCATTGTGTGGTTCTAAATCTTTGTATTGTTATTATATTGTATTATGTGGTTATTTGCTAGGGGCTGGGACATCTCCATTGGGGATTCTCCTACCTTGCACTGCACCACTAGAGGTAGTTCCTTGGGTACCCATTCTTTCTGAAGATGTGTGTACCTTAAGGGAACCTTCATGTCGCCTTTGGTCTCATTATCATAAGAACATGACCCCCCCTTAGCAAGGAAAAATTTCATTCGTTTATCAAATTTTCTTCTAATCTTTTGACCTCTAGTTGATCTCCCTATTTTAGACCTACTAGATGTCTCACTTTTGTCTTCTATTCCTGCATTTTCCTCACTTGAGGAAGACAGATCTAACAAATATCTATTTGGTGATACCTGCAATCCATCAAATGAGAGACATAGTAGTATCTATATATTTTATTGACTAAAGAGAAGGAGACCAAATAATAAATTATACCTATTGATCCATGTCAAAGGCGTTAAATTTCTTGCATATGTAAATCATTTATCTTAAGTTAGCCAAAATTACATGATATGTAAGCTCAAATTACATAGAAGACAAAATTTACATGATGCAAAATATACTCCATGACTATAGAGTTCAACACATAATAACTTAATTCAAATTTCTATGAATAAATCAATACCTCATATGTGGCATTGATCATACTTTGACATACAATTCATTTATCATGTTATTCATCATCCTCCTCATCCATGTCATCATCATGATTATCATCATCATCATCATCATGACTACTATCATCATCACCATCATCATGACTATCATCATCATAACCATCATCATCATGACCATCATCTACATCACCAGAATCATCATCATTTTCTTCTTCTTCTTCTTCATTATGTAACAGTCGTCTATGATCATCATTTACTTCATCTTTTGATTCTTTAGTATCTTCTTCTTCCATCACATTATACTATACCGACCTTCCTCTTGGATCATGTCTAACAATAAATTACCAACTTGGTTTATGTGGAACCACAAAGTAAAACACTTACTCACATTGGCTTGGAAGAACATAGGGCTCATCTTCAACTGGCTCAAATGACCTTGTATTAATCATTGTAAATCTACTATAATGTTCAATAACAGTCCTATTAGGATCATTTTGATTTAGTTGTAGCCTACACCATTTGACGACAAATAGAACTAATTTGAATGAATTAAAGTCGTACTCAAGTATATCATCCAAAATTCCATAATATCAATTTTTAGATTGTTGAGGATGTATGTCATTTCTAAATGAAATATTAGTGACCTCGAAGACTACACTTATCCCAGAATCACAAGTTTTCTTTGTGTTGTCTATCTTTTTTATGTGAAATTTACGGCCATGGTAGTACATAGCTTTGTGGTGTTTGATCTGTAATTATTCAAACATGTCAAGATTATGTGTATCTATTCGTGTGTTGATATTAAACTTATGGGTCATGGTTAGTAAACTTATACATACCTTTCTACCTCTTAAACCATATGCTAGATCAAGTACCATTGGCGTAACATTGGGATCTCCATTACTATGAGCTTCTTTAACCAATGATGCAACACCATCCCATGTTAATAAGTGACCATTTTCTTGAGATTGTTGAATCTATACCATCATCCAATCAAGATTGTTTACAATATACAAATGTAGTGCATCCCACTCACGACCAATTGTAAAGAAAATAAATAGACCGCTTAGAAACAACTTATATTGAAGATCTATAAGAATTAATAAACTACAATAACATCGTATAATTACCTCTTACTTTCCTCAATCTACCTTTCCCCATCAAGTACTCCCCTTCAAATTTGTTAATAGAGTTGGGATCCCAAATGCGATCTACATGGATATTTGTTGCAAACTTGGGAAGATATTCACTAATATACATCATGGTCTGGTATACCATATATCCCTCCACCATAGAACCCTTAGGACATGCTCTTTGTAAAACCAAACCCTTCATAAATTTTAAGTGCCTCTCAACCATCCACATTGACCTAGTTTGTACAGGTCCACACAATTCAATCTCCTCAACTAGATATATGAGGTAGTGTTCTTGAGCATTGAAAAAAGTTAGAGGTAGACACTTTTGCATTTCACACATAAGCTGAGAAATTTTTCTCTTCCAATATTTTATATCTTTTTAATCAATTTTTTTAGATGATAACCACCTAAAAGAGATTCAACTCGCAAGAACATATAAACAAGACTTTAGATAAAAATATATAATAAATTACATAAAAAGTAAAGCAAGTCATAAATATAATAACACTTCTAACCTCATGAATTCTCCCAAATCATATATAACTTGTTTAACATTATTTTCAAATTAATCTGGGAGGGATAGAGGTAGGACGTACTGCAATGATTAAAAAATGATCTTTTCAATATATTGTAAAATAATATGATAAAAAGTACATGCAATTTTACAAATATATTGTAAATAGAGAACATGACTTACCTTGACGAAGGTATGCCAATCATGTGTTTTCAACCCTGGCCCAAAATCACCTTTCTTTGATACAAGACTGCTTATATTTGTAGCAAATCCTGTTGGAAATTTTGTTTTTTTATGACTTCTTTTAATGCATCACTTTGCTGCTTAGTTAATAACCAAGGAAGGGCACTCATATTTATGCGGTCTCTATTGCTATTTGATTCAATGAAATTTTTTAGTGCATGATTAGATTCATGAATGTCATTACAAATTTTGGCCATTTTTTCTTTGTTGCACCTTCCATCTAATATTTTCCATAGTGTCTCTATTACATTATTTCCAATATGCATAGGATCAAACAAATGCATGATTGGGAGATCCTTGTAGTACGACAACTTGCTAAATTAACTAGGATAACTTTTTATTCCTCTAGGAAGTTACTCATTGATGTCTTGATGACCTTCATGAGCATCAATAACATCATTAGTAAATAAAAGACAATACCAAAATCTAAATTTCAAACAAAAATCATCAAATAGAATAACATTACCTCGGCGATTTAGTCTATTGTATTCCAACTTCCATAGATGAGGTGTCATTCTTCATGGCCTTTATGTCGTCTCTTCTTTCCCATTAAAAAGATGTTTTTTGATAGTTTGATACTAATGATTATTGTGGAGAAAGTGTCTAAACTCATCGAACACCTACTTTCCTAAACTTGTTGAATGACAAGATTTCATCTTCGGACCACAAAGTGGACATGCAAATTTACCCTTTGTCTGAAGACCTAAAATATATCATACAATTGGATCATGTACAATTATCATGCGCAACTTAAACATACAACAATAATGTGTAAGCACTATAACATACCAAAAATACATGACCTTAACATGAATATATAACATACCGCAAAAATGAGTTAGCCCAGGGGTATCATGTATTGTCCATACAAGCATTGCATGGAATTGAAATTTTCTTTTTCCTATTGGTCTAGAGATGCCATACATAGTGATCCCATTCCATAAAATCAAAAACTTGTCAATAAGGGGCTCAATATACACATTCATATCTTTAACTTGGTACTTACCTAGTTGAATGAACAAAAACATTACATAATTATTATGACCATCTTGATGCAATGTTTATAAATTAATTTATATAATTATTAAATGAAAAAATACCTGGTACAATCATTGACAACATTATGTGCTCCCTCTTTATGGACATCCAAGGAGGAATTTTATTGTTAATAAGAAAAATAGGCCACATTGAGTAAGTAGATCTCATATCTCCAAATGGATTGACACCATCTGCTGCCACTAAAATCTTAAGATTACGAGGTTCTTCTTTAAAGTGTGGCCATGTTGTTTCTATGTCTTTAAATGTAGAACCATCCGCAAGCATTCGCATAATGTCATCTTGACTTCTATTGCGTGCATGATAATCCATAAATTATGCCAAGTTAGTGCACCTGAATAATCGTTGAAGATGTGGAATAAGGGGAATGTACTGAAGACTTTTGTGAGGCACCTTTTTTGTTATTTGACCTATATCTACTAGTATGAAAAATAGGGCATTCTGTTGCAAATTCATGTTGTTTATGATATAGAATGTGATCATTGGGACATGCATGTATTGTTTGATATTGCATTCCAATTTGATTCATAATGGTAGATAATTCTCAGTACGAATGAAGCAAAATATTTGATGGTGGTAAGAAAAACTCACCTATCAACCTACACAACAAATATGAATTGTTAATATAATGAATCGTAATGGTATGCTAACATTGAAGATGAAAAAAATGGCATACCTTAGCATACGTGACATTGCTACATTGGATAAACCATTCATAACCTTGAAGTTCACCAACAACACTATAGCAGAGAGAAGATTTGTTTGGGAGCCTTGGTATAGGGGCTTGTATGCCTTCTCCATTATAGCTATATCAAGACCATCTTCATCATCATTATCAGATGCGCTAGTACCATCATCATGATCATCTTGATCAGCTACGCCAATACCATCTTCTTTAATTGTGTTCTCTGCCATAGGATCATCTTCTTCCATGGGAGCATTATCATCGGCTTGGATATTCACACCTCCATGTTCCTCCAATTGGAAATCCACATTCACCAATCGATGAAAATCATGCCCCCCTTCAATGTGACCATATTGCCTATAATGACTCTGGGTTGTTTTGATTAGAATTCTTTGATTCTTTAAGCCCTTACACTTTATGCAAGGACATTAACATTTTTCAATGTCTTTTCTTTGGAACTAAGACCACAGTCTATCAAGTGTCTCATTATTTTGTTCTGGGTTCATATTGCCAAGTGTGGACTTTCTTCATAGGCTATAAATATACAAAATGTAAACATACAAACATTAGTAGTATCTTGTATATAGTAAAAAAAATATATTATAAGATTATACAAGATTTACAAATACACACACAAATCATGCTCACTAGACCACAAAATATTCAAAAGGATAAGTATTTTGGGAGTTACACAAATCTCCTCACTAGAATACTGAATTAGAGATTATAGAGAATATATTTTGGAATTGTACAGTCACATTGTCTAGTCTGTAAAGATATACAATATATTTTTGCAAAAGAAACTTGCAATTGAAGATAATAACACATCAGAATTTGGCATTGTAGTGGAGGTGATTCCATACCTAGTACAAATTATTTCCTCTAAATCTTCTAGATGGCCTTTCTCTGGGAGCTGCATTAAGGCATTCAATTGAGCATTAATGCATTAATGCCCATCTATATCTAGGTTTGCATCACACATGCTTAAGGAAAAAGTTCCTAATACAACTAAAGAGAGTAATTAATATGGAAATTGAATCAAATGTAAGCAACGTAGGGCATTAATTTTTAAAGATAGTGACAATTTTAAAAAATTAGAAAAATATAGTGTACAAGCAATGATAGTGCACCATGGGATGTCTGTTGGAAAAATGGTTAGCGCTCCCCTCGGGATTTGTGACATGGTTTAACCACCTCATGTGTCTTCTATAATTCTAGTGGTTATATCGGGCATTAACAGGTCGATCTTTTGGTGCAATGGCAACCACTACTTGTAACAAGTGGTATCAAAGCTTGGTCATAGGTTCGAATCCCCTCAGGTAACACCGAGGGGGAGATTTTTGGAAAAATGGTCAGCGCTCCCCTCAGGATTTGTGACATGGTTTGACCACCTCCTATGTCTTCTATAAGTCTAGTGGTTGTATCGGGCATTAACAGGTCGATCTTTTGGTGCAACAGCAACCACTACTTGTAACAAAGTCACAATAAGTATGAACCCATAGAGGATTTTCATTATTTCCTAAAAGAAGATCATTTTTAGAGTGAGATTTAGCTACATAGAGGTGAAGCCATGACATACAAAAGGTAAGAGAACCTCAAAGTTTATGACATATAATGCTATCATGTCAAAAGGAAAACAAAGTATAGTTTTTAGAACAATGGAACAACCATCTCTCTTAAAAGGAACAACCATCATGTTATAGAGTTATTGAATATGGCCATTATCATGAGATCATAGGGAAAAATAGATCTATCTACTATTAATGAATAATTTTGAATTCTATGCTCATGTGCATAGGAAATGTCACTCAGTTTTATGTCCTAATAGATTAAATACAATAAGAAGACATTGACATATCATGCCTTAAATCAGAAACAATCACAATAATTAAGAAGATGGAACAACCACAAGGTACAAGCATGTGCAAGTGATTGTAATCATTTGAGATATGTTTAAGGTTAAGTATAATGGTAGAGCACAACCATGATACAATTAATGAAAGTGCCATAAAACATCATGATATTTATAATCAATCATAGAGAAAAGAGACAGTGTAGCAAATGTTTACATATTCTGCTTAGTTTGCTCAAGATTATAGTTTGTTCAACCTCTTCCCGTAAAAACTGCATGTATACTTTAGTTAAAATAGTTTAGTTTTAGAACATGAACAATAACTGATTTCTGATTTTCCAATAATTTTTTTATTAATAACAAGTTTACAACAATGCATCGCCTTTAGTTCTACTTCAAAAGTTAATATGTGAAAGTTTGTCAAAAATTTAATAGTACGTAAAGTACATCATATTCTTGCATGAATTGAATTGAGAATACAAATCCACTTAACAATGCTTATACTTGAGTTGATATTATTGATTTTTAAATTAAATTTACATAACATCAAAATAAATACACTCTAGAAACTAGAAATTAAAAACTCCATTGTTCTAGATTATAGAGATCATAACAGTGAATGTAAACTATGTTCAAGCAATGAAAATGTAAATTCATTTGAAATCTGTCAGTCACTGCCTATGAGGGTACAGTCTGACTATATTGTTTAAAAACATTTATTTTTATGGTTGATATGGATTCAAATGATTTCTAGGATACGGTGTTACATTTCATTGGAGTTTTGAGTAGTTTTGTGCATGTTTGGAAGGTGTAATATTTTCACTTTTATTACCTAATCTGACTTCAACATTATTTAATGAGATGTAATATGAATTTTTTTAATGAATTTAGACATGTTTTCATATCTCGAGTTGGCTGATGTTTTTTTGAAATTTTTGGTTTGGACTCAGACATCCAATGCCAGGATTGATTCTTGGGACAAGAATCCTTTCAAAGGTGGTGAACATGGTGCAGAGGCACCTAGAACATACAAAGACTACCAGGAGTCCATGATGACAACCATGCACCTAATGACATCTAAAGACATCAATTGGAATGTATTGGCACTTATAATGGCCTATAAGGTCATTCCATGCAATGCAAATGGCAAATATGTAATAAGTCTTAAAAGGCCTAATAGGCCTTCGGACCAAAGTAAGAGCCTAAGATGGTATTTGGTGTTACAAGTTTATAATAGTTTAGATTTGATTTTAATAATGCTTAATAAGTTCATTTGGGTCACATTTTAAAGTCTTAAGGCTTCATTATCTTTAAAAGTTTCAAAAACTCCAAATTTGTAATGTTGCAAATTCAAAATTTTGAAATGCAATGGTTATTAGAAAATGGAGGGAATTGGATTTTGTTATGTTTTAGTGCAAAGTAATCCATCCAACTGATTGGAATTGGTTGGGGTAGTTTCTAGGAGTTCATCAAATATGCCAAAGTTTCATTGTATAGCAGAAGAGGCCTGGTGTACGGATTGTACTGAGTTTTTAATAAATAAACTTCTTTCAAATGCAATTTCCTTGAGTTCTTAGAGTGATTTTGCATTCATTTTGTCATTGTCTTACATTTCAATGCATTTGGAATAGTTAGATATTGACCCTAGACCACATCTATGCATTTGTGAGGTCTTTATTTGTATTTTTACTAAATTAATTATGACTAGCAGAGTAGTTCCAGCCATTCCTTTGACAGTTTTGTGAGTTTCCAATTGAATATGGTCATTCCATGACCTCTGACCACTATAACACATGGAATGTGGTGTAGGGGCACCACCTCCACCTTCGAATTTCACATCATTTAAGTCATGTCAATAAAGGATACATTCATTAAAGTGTTAGAACCATGGTATATTTGTTAAATTACATTATAATGATTCAACAAAGAGAATATGGGATATTTGTAAGCAAAATTCCGAATAGGAATATGAATGGTCATGGAAGACAAACCATTTTGTAATGGTCCAATATGGTCTTAAATAGACCATAGTATGTAATAGAGAGGAGGATAGTTAGAGAGAGTCAACAGACAATAGAACAGACAAGAGAGTAATAATTGTGGAAAAGTATCGGGCTCTCTGGCCTTTAGCCAAAGAGCCATGAATGTTTTTTCTACCTTGAGTATGAATGAAATGTATTTTAATTAAGATTTATGTATTCCCTATTGGTGATTTTGTATCTCTGTTACGAAGAACATAACAGTGTTAATGAATTGACTTCTCCTTATTGTTATTGTGCAAAGAAATATAAATGATCTATTTTGTTTCATGACAGTCCCATAAGGAATGGTTTTGGGTTATTAGTCTCTTTATGAAAATCCTATAGGGGAGGATAGTAATCAATTTTTTTGACAGAGAAATGTTTTGAAACCATTTGGTAAGCCAAGAAAGCATTGATGTCTATAATGGTTTAAAAAAAATAGTTTTCAAGAACTCATTATTAATTGAGTTTATATATATTCCTACTATCGATTTTTGATATCTTTTGTGAATAACATAATAGTGAATGATATTGGTTTTGGTTGAAAGAGTTTCATAGTGGAATGTATCGGGTTCCTTAAAAGATTGAATAGTGTAACGGATGGGTGTTTGAGGCATCAAAAACTGATGGTCATGTTTTTGTTTATGAGTTCTGGTTTGCAAATAGTTTTGATTTAGGATATATCCAGATTATTCCTGGGATGCTTCTGCAAGCATTTTCTTACTTTGTTGGTTAAACACATAGCATATATCTAACTAGGGCATCAATCTTGAAGCAGTGTAGCTACTTCCCCCAAATCTTAGCACTTGGGTTATTAAAATTTATTTCCTTGGCTTGCTTCTCACCCAATGGCGACCAATGGAGAAATCACAAGTCAAGGTATACTCTCCATGACAAAGCCGACTGAGGAGTTTCTGGGTCGGTTTGATAGAGATTTTAGTGTCTCATGGGCACATCACAAAAGTTTCAATAAAACATTTTCAGAACTAACAAATGAACTTCAAAACTATGGATGCATCGAAGGTTAAACTTGCAGAGATGTTCAATCTATCCACTCACTTCACAAATTGACAAGGCATGATATATAAACAACCTAGAAAATACCCAATACATGATGCCTTGGCACATTGCACATGGGCCCTAAGTAGGTAACCAATAAAATAATGCTAGACAGATGCAGAGTAAGAAAACTCTTATAGGTGGTCCTCCTTTTACACCAAATCACAATGGCAACCCTCGTAGGCAGGCGGTCCTCCTTTTACACAAAATCATAGTGGCAACCCTCGCAGGTAGGTGGTCCTCCTTTTACAACAAATCAAAGTGGCAACCCTTGTAGGGAGGTGGTCCTCCTAAAACTCTCACCAAATAATAGTTCAAACAATCACATGCTCTAGCTCCTTCATGCACTCCAAGTGAAAACCAAACAATGAAATGAGATACGAAATAGTTTTTCTTTTTAAAGTTATGCCCGTGTTGGTCAAAATTTTGACCTACATGGTATTGGTAAAAATTTTGACTGACACGGGCATGGATTGAAAAAAAAACAAAGTTTTCCTTCTATAATCTGACCAACCTAAACCTTTTTAATTGATGGTCAAAAATTTTGGTAGAAAAATGAGGTCAAATGTAGTAGTGAAGGTGTCCAAATAGCACCCCCAAAAAAATGAGATTGATACTTGTGCAAAAGGAAGACCAATACTCGTGAAGTTGATGTGGTATCACATGATAGGAATATATTTCATTCAATTATGGGTAGTCATCATCAATAATAAGGACTTAAAGTCACAACTATTGTTGCAATATTGTCAAAACTATTGGTTATTTAATCAACAAATGCTATTATAGCCATTGGAATGTGCTCAGCTACGAGTTCATTTCCCCTAATCGCAAGTCTCTCTCACTTACTCCCTTGCAGCACACCTCCTTTCTGTCTATCACATGTCCTTTCTAGTTTACCCTCTCTTAGCGAAGTCTCCATGCAGTTGTTAAGCTTATTTAGGCTAGTAGGCACTACTCAACATTTTTAGATCAATTTGTGGAGTTGGTGGCCCCATGGATAGAAAAATTTCTGCTTATTTTTTAGCAGCACTCTAAATAATATTTTAAAATAAAAAATTTAACGATATTTGTTACAAATAAAAGTTGGAAGCAAAATTTTAGGCCAATAAAAAGGAGAGAGAAAAACATGGTGAAGACATGTGGCATTTTTTTAATAAGCAGTTGTTGCTTATTTTCAGCCCCTCCTTTTTTCAATGCTTATTTTTAATTTTTAAATAGTTGTTGCTCCATTAAAATAGGAAAAAATTCCAATCTATCATTTCCCCCAAATAATTTTTTTACATGAGAACACTACTTCTACTTAAATTTAAGCAAAAATTGTGAATAAGCAACTACATGGGCACATGGGGTTACTCTATTTGTCTTCCTCTATTTTCCTTTGCACTCTCTCTTCCTCTTTTGTTTCCACATCACCTCACTCTATATAATTTATGACTAGTTAACTAATCTTTTTATGTTGTTATGAGGAAGTGAAGATATCAAGAATATTGATGACAAATATGTGATTTTTTTAAAATATCACATTTTAAGATATTTGGATATATTGTATTTACATTACTTTTTGGTGACTGATCAGGTAAGTATTTTACACTTATCATTTATTATTGGGGAAAATTTCTTTTTGGGGTTAGCTCATCAATCTTTTTTGAGTTGTCTCGTCAATCATTTCCCTACGTTGACTCATCAAGTATCTTTTAGGGTTAAATTGTTAACCGACATAAGTCTTGTTAAATATGGCTTAGGGTTTTCTTATAATGAGAATTTCATAGCTTCTTGCAGTGGTGTTGAGTTGCAATGGATCACAGATTGTAACAAGTTGAAATCACTGGATAATAAGATTGGACTATCTATTTGGTGGATGTAGCACGAGATTGAGTGAACCACGTTAAATCTTTTTGTCTTCTTGTTCTATTTTGCGTGTTTTATTCCTTTGCATTATTGGATATATTTGCATGTAACTGTTAGATTTATGTCTTCTATCCTAACAATTTATTTAACTGCCACATTTAAAAGTATTTTATAACCTTAAATA
Source organism: Chamaecyparis obtusa (assembly GCA_027943335.1). NCBI lineage: Eukaryota > Viridiplantae > Streptophyta > Pinopsida > Cupressales > Cupressaceae > Chamaecyparis > Chamaecyparis obtusa. The sequence continues at coordinate 1,006,626 of BSBK01004046.1, read as the reverse complement.
ACAAAGATACTATACATTATACCCTAGATTTCTACTTTATATTATATTACTTTTAACTAAATAACACCAAAATTAAATTAAATCAAATACAAAAAAAATAAGCATAATGAAAATACTACACTTAGTTAAAAGTAAAAATGAGAATTAAAAAAAAAAGAACAATAAGGTAACGACTCTCTGACATTAATTGAACATAAGTTAATTTTTAACTTATTTATATAAAGTCTTTTCACCCTTTTCTTTCTCCATAAATACTTTTTTAATGAGTAATGCTTTCGACGTGAACCTTTTAGACTTGTAGATAGTAAACAAGGTATGTCTTGTATTTTTTTATTGATTGAATGCAAATCATGTCTTATATCTTTAATATAATAATTTTAACTAATAAGGCGTTGAGGTGTTGCCTCGCCTAATCTCTATTTAAACTCTTTTTGTCCCCTTGATTTTTAATATAAAAAAAAAATCTCTTCCAAGGCTAGAACTAATGGTTCTCGATTGTTTTTTTAATTTTACACAGTATTTTTATAATTTTAAATTTTATTGAGTTGTATAATTTAACTTTCTATATTTAATGTTGATAGGTATTTTATAATGACAAAAAAAGTGGAGTGGCATAGCATGAATTGTTAAGGTTAACCAAATTTTTTTATCTTTTAGCTTAAATTTGACAACCATTTATAGATAAAAAAATATTAATATTAATTATAAACTTAATGTTTTGAAAATAAACATAGTCTATAAACAAAAATATGTCTTTATCAAAATTATAACTTTTAAATAAATATATAAATATACTAGCAATTGCAGCTTGGTGTGCAATAGGTACACCAAAGAGGTATGAAAGATCAATTTGGAAAAAAAATTGGTATATTTTTGGATAAATTTGTGTAGAACCTTATATTAATTGGTAGGCAATTTATTAAATGAATTTATTTTTGCCTTAAAAGGCCTTAATGGAGAAGTGATATATTTAACTGACTATGCATGCATTTACTTAGGACACAATTGAAATAAAACCTTCAGATTAGGAATATATATATTATTAAAATAAAACCTCTAAATTAGGAATATTAGAAAAATAAAACCTTTGAAATAAGAATTTTATTAAAATATAACCTATGAATTAGGAACAATATTAGGCTCCATTAGCAACAAGCTTATGGCATATTTGTAATAGAGAAAAGAGGAGATGAATATTTTATTTTCAAGCATTATTTTCGTGCAGGGGCAATATGATTTGTGAGTCATTTGTTGCATGTTTACGAGAAAGAAGAATACATATCAAATCTTTGAGTTTGAATGTATTTTTCTGATAGAATTTAATTTATGAATTATTTCAATCACCTTTAAATGTTTTCCTATTCCATTTTATCAAGTGTATGTGTTTGTTATAAAATCTGTGAGTTTTATGTATTCACATGTGTACAATGAAATCTTAATCTCCCTCTTATCCCTCTGTAGTGGGAAGATTGAGTAAATGGTTTGTGTTCCATTCATTTATTTATTTCTTTATTTATTAAATTTGAAATCACATTCATTCCATGTTGATGGGTGAATGGCAGTGTTCCTTCTTTGCCTTCTGGTTAAAGGCATAATCAACATTTATTTCATTGCAAATTCAATGAAGGGAGTTATACCTTCAGATCAAAATTTAGAGAGAACTTGCACATACCATTGCAAGTGATTCAAGTATTAGTTCCACTTTCGCCTTCCAACTTTGAGAATTTAAGAATATTTTGTGAAGGTATTTTGAGGAGGACAAATTTGTTCGCTAACAAAAAGTTACTTTTCTTATCATTTAGAGCTTCTAATTTGAGCTTCAAACTTCTTCATCTCTTTAGGAACCTTTAATTTCCTCCACCTACTTAGCTTTTCATTATATGAAAAAGGGAACCTTTGTTCTTTTATGATTAGTTCCAAGTTGCACGTCGATTTCTAACAACACTTCCTGCACACTCAACTTTCTCCACTTTCTTCTATTTCCAAATTACTTTTCTCTAGCTAAGTGTTCTATTTCCTCTTTTAGACTTTGAATAAATTTCTAGAACATAATTTTTATTCAAATGTCTTGACTTCTTGCTTCTCTTAATCCTTCCTTAGGCTCTTTCCAATTGTTTTCCATCTTCAAAACTTGACAATCCTTCCAGTACTTTAAATTTTTCCAAATAGAAGTTCTTGATGAGCCACTCAACTTTCCTTTGTTTTCCTTTAGTTCCATCTGCACCTTTGGACTCCGATGATAGTTCTGGAAGTGCCTTCTAGGCCCAATGTTTACTTCATGAAAAATGATGGACTTTTGACTTGAATTTTATGACCAAGAGACTGACTCAATGAACACAAAACAAAGCAAAGACAATTTAGACCAGGCAATGAATTTCTTACAACCATTCCCAACTGACGCTTGAATCTTGATTATCATAAAAATCACTAAGGAAAGGGAGTTTCTAATAATCACATAATTTAATTTAGACCATTTTTTAACTATAGGTACCAAAAATGGGTAGCTTTGAACTTCTTACATAGCTTTGTAACATCCTTATTTTTGCAAGGGGAACTATTATCACTAATGATATACTAAGGAACTCCATAGGACAGATAATGTAGTTTAGGATAAACTTTGAAATCTATTTTTATGTGGTATAAGTAAGGTGAATGACTTTTACCCATTTAGTAAAGTATTCAATAGAAACAATATGTATTTGTGGTTGTTGGATGAATTGAGAAATATTTGGCCAACAAGGTTGAGTCCCCATTGAGAGAAAGGCCAAGGTGTGATAGTGGGATAAGGGATTAGGTTGGTGTGTATCAAATTTCCATGTTGTTGACAAGGTACACATCTCTTCACATAGTGATAGGAATCCTACTGCATGGTCAGCCAATAGTAACCTATGCATAACAGCTTCTTTGCAAGAGTGAGTCCACTAGAGTGAGCCCTACATATTCCTTTATGAAACTCTTCTAACAATGTTTGAAATTATTCTTATCCAAGAACCTAAGGAGGGTTCCACAAAAATATTTTCAAAAGAGGCTATCACTGAGGATAGTGTATCAAGAAGTGCATCGAGTGAAGGTTTGTCATTGGTTAGGTATGAGGTGAAGTGGGATGATCTCATCATGGATCTAGGAGTAGATCTCTCGGTACCAAGGAGAATCAGGACTAACAATATCATGTACACTATTTTGGATTCTAGCATGTCATAAGAAGGGACCATAAGATTATCAACAAGAAACTCTCACTAATGATTGTGTTTTGTCATGATACCAAGGATCCAATGGTGGTCATTATATCAACAAATTTGTTGTCCATTCTAGGGATCTATTGGAATACAATATATGTGAAGTAATGTTTTATATCCTCAACCATTCTACAATAAGGGATAAGTTTATCATTCTTTATCTAGTATTTATCATTAACTTGTCTTATAACCAACTGATATTTACCAAAGAAAAGTAGACTAGTGATTTTCCATTAGATAGCTAAATGAAGTCATATTACCAAGGCCTCATTATCTACAATGTTGTTTGTGAATGTAAATGCCAACTTATAAGATTTAGGGATAAGGTCTCCATGTAGTGTCATAAACAAGATTCCTGCCCCCAACCCTTTTTGTGTAAAAGATCCATTGAAATATAACTTCCATTGTATGCTCAGTGTGACAGTCATGATGGATTCATCTAGAAAATATGAAACTATCAGATGGTCTCCTTGGATAGGAGATTCCACTTACTATTCTATGATCACTTATCACTTGATGGATTTCCTATCTACATGCACAATGTTGAACTCACTTAGGATCATAACCCACTTAACCATACATCTAGTAAGAGCATCTTTAGACACTAGGTATTTCAATGGATCAATCTTTATCAATCATTGGGTCTTATGATTAAGCATGTAATAATGAAGTTTATGCATACTAAACACAACATCCAAGCATGCTCATTCAATATCTATGTAGTTTAAATCATATCCAACTAGTGTTATGCTCAGATTGTAAATTTATCATTCTTGTCCATTTTCATCTAGCCATACTAGGAGAGAAGCCAGTGCAATAGTAGTGGTTGATATCTATAGAATTAAAGGTTGGCCTAGATTAGGTGTCACCAAAATTAGTGGATAAGCTAAATACTACTTGAGCTATTCAAAGACTTTATGACATAAGAAATCCCATAGGAACTTGATATCTTTCCTCACAAGGTGAGATAAATGATGATCTTATATGCTAGTTGCGACACAAATATGTAGATGGACTAAAATCTTCCTTATAGGCTACAAAGATATTTTAATGTCTTAGGAGACAACATATATAAGATGGTTTTGACCTTCAAATATATTGTTGTCACTAGGGATTGCACCCATGATGGCTAAGTATAAAACCCAGCAATACCATGAAACATGGGAATACTCTCAAGATGTGGGACTGCTTCTTGAGAATAGACCTCTGGATTAAGGGCAGGCTTCAACGTTTGTATCACATGAACTGTACTAACTTTGAAGAGAAAGGGATAGAGAGATTTCATAAAACTGGAAATTGCTAGATCTAACTTAGGTGATTCACCAAACTGAATAGATCCACAAACTGAAAACAAACTCACAATATAACCCCAACACATAACAAGAACTCCAAAACTCTTCCAAATCTGATTTTCTCCTTAGAAAACAATCAGGAGCTGATTGTGAATGAGAAGGAAAAAATGATTTTCACAACTCAACACAGTTAGAAGCACATAGATTTGAAAACCTTAAAGAAGATCAATGCTTGCAAAACAATCAAATGAACATACTATCATGTAAATGATCAAAATCAATCACAATACATAACACTAAGTTCATCAACCAACTTGAAAACTATAGAAAAGAAGGGATAATCTTGCTATTAACTAAAATAAAAGGAGTCACAATATCAGATTGCTTCTCAAAGAGCTACAAAATTCACCTCATGAGAATGAGAGAAAGAAGAACTAGCCTCCTATCACCTAAGTGAGAGGCATATATAGAAAATTTGTAGAATTTTCCATCAAGACCACTCCCTCACTAAGAATAGAAAAGCCTCAGCCACCAGGACCATGATCCTGCCATCACAAATTTGGATGCCCAATTCCCGAGAATATAGGGGAATGAAAAAAGTGGGGACCCTAAAATAGAATAGTCAAAGAGAGACCCAAGACCCACTAAGTCATGCAGAATAATGATATTCCTGACAACGGTTTATAAGAACACCACCTGTCAAAATACCTTACAATGAGGCTCTTGCATTGACTTGTAACATTAAAAAAATATATCCCCTCCCTATCAAACCAAATATAGTGGATAAATATATTTTGAGATATTCTCAACTCAAAAATTGAGGAAAATATCTAAAATATTTACATTTTAGACAAACCACATATCATAAATGTACTCAAACCTAGAACCCACCAAACACATGAATATTCCAAAATAATATCCCCCATGCCAAAATACATGATTGCAAAATAACATCATCATCCTAAATTACCCTAAGTCAACATGACTTCTATGGGAAGAACTTAGGGCATCTAACAAATAATTAATATAATTATCTCAAAAAGAGATAACCATATTAATATCCTTACAAGGTATAATCCAAGGCCGTGAAATATATCAAAGGGAGATAAATGATCCTCAACCCTAAAAAAAGGGGGGAGACAAAAAGAATGATGCTATTATTGGGAAACCTTCTTCGAAAATGGGAACCTCTATAATCATGGCTTTCACAGCTTGGCAACCGGCACATACAAAACTCACTACAACCCTTGATGGCATCTTTCCATTCTTGAAATAGAAATAGCAACAACACTTAAGCATCATGATTTCTTGAGGTAGGCACTTCATGAGTTTACATTTTCACTACATTTTTCGAACGCATCTTCATTTTATTCTCGTTGGTGATAATGTCTCTGTCGAGGGAAATACTATTGTATTTCTTTGATTGAATTTTTTGTTTGATGATTGAATTGCTAGGGCATCATTTCTTCCATATTCTCTATTTTGGCACCTCTAAATTCTCTGTTTATCCTTCTTTGTTGATGGCATTCACCGTTTATTGTTTGATAGCTTCATGGCATGTTTGAATTGCATTGCATGACTAGGGCACCGGTTTACTATTTCTTTCTTGCTACGTCCTACCCGAGCACCATATCTATGTATTGTGTTCTCCCCATTACCATTTGATATATGCTTTCTCTGAGCATTAACAACTAAGAGAAATAAGTTGGAAAATAACCTCTATTCTTGAGGCATGACACACGTAATATTCTATTGTTTCTACATCTCAGGTTACTGTTTACAAAACAAGGGCATTGTGATGTTAGGGCATGGTTTGTTGATCAATGAATGGCATCATGTCTAACTTTAATCTCTGTATGTCTGCAAATGATTGTTTTTGTATATTTTCTATATTTGTTGAAAGACCGAAAGCATCATACCATATGCGAGCATCCTCTATCCTCCACCTTCTGGGTTCTCGAGGGCACAGTATGTATGCATCTATCTTTACCATCTCTTCTTTGAAAAGCCCAAAAACTAGGGCATCATATATTGTATTCATTATTTGGTGGCTTTGTTTGTATTGGCACGAGAGACAATGGCATCGCACTAGAGGTATTTCTCATTGTGGACATGTGTCTGTTGTAGCAATGCGTTATGGGCACCATGTCATTGCAAACTATGATCTGTCAAAACCCATGAAAACTTGTTGTGAGGTTTTCACACCATCGCCCCAAAATATTTGGGGACCCCCAATTTTTTTTTTTGAGCAAGCCTTGGTAATTTTTCCTAGATCCGAGAGTTTGGGTGCCTTAGCGAATTTTGGGCGATCTAGAGGTTTTGGAATGAGAATTTTACACCTTGGATGTTTTTAAAGTGCCTGGGGGGGTATTGCTTGTTTTCACCTTGTGCGAAATGTTGATTTTCTTAAATAGTCGATTTTGTCTCCAAGCCAAATGAAATTCAATAGGAATATTTTATTTCGATTGTTAGAAAAATATCTGGCAGGGCAAATTTGCAAAATTTTCAGACTAAGATGAATTTTGAAAATTGATGAAATTGAAGAACTCGAGATTTTCAAAATTTAATTGTGAAATTGGATATTTTTGGGAAAATCTTGTAAATTTTTTTTGGGTGGAGAAAAATGGAAATTAAAGAATAAATTTAAAGTTGCCAATTAGAGATAATAAATTGCAAAAATAAAAAAGGATAAAATTGCCAAATGGAAATTAAATTACAAAATGATTTTTGGGTTGCAAAATAATAAAAAATTAATTTTGGTTGTCATGATTAAATGCATTAAAATCATTTTTTTTGGGCTAAGTGTTTGTAATTTAGAAATTTAAATTGGGCCCCTTTGTGTGTTAAATTCAACGTATTTTAAGGCCTAGGAGGTGTGAAATTCAAGGCAAGTTATTGGGTCCACAATGGGGATGGTTTAAAGCTATATTGGAGGCCTAAATGACCGTTTTTCAAAATTTCAATTTTAGGGCCTATGATAATTTCGGATTTGGCTAATTTAAACCGATAATTTTGCACTAGGTTGACCCAATTTTAAATTAAAATAAAATCCCCTAGGGCTGGGCAATTTATTTCATTTAATTCATGTTTAATTTGGCAATTTTATTTTTTTGTTTTTCCCTCCTCCTACAAAGTCGGCCTTGCTTTTTTTTTTGGAGGCAAAATTTGGTATATAAGGGGAGCTCTCCCTCACTTCATTTCACCATCTCATTCACTTCTCTCCTTTTCTCTTGGCAGCAAAAAGCAGTCCGAAAAAACAGAGCGAAAAAGCAGTCCGAAAAAGAAGAGCGAAAAAATAGTCCGAAAAAGCAGAGCGAAAAAGCAGTCCGAAAAAGCAGAGCGAAAAAGTAGTCCGAAAAAGCAGAGTGAAAAGGCAGTCCGAAAAAGCAGATCTGAAAAGCAAATTCAAAAATTGGGGAGTTTGATGAAGAGAAGAAGCTTGAGTTGAGGCAAATCAGATTTGTAATAGAAGAATTTATTGATAGAAGATTCATAGCAATCAGATTTTGAGAGTGAATTGGAGAAGGGGAGATTTTCTTGTGGAGATAGAAGATTTTGAAGATCAAGCCCAGCTAATTGCATAGACAAAGGATTCCTAGCCCTTGTTGGTGAGTGGCCTATCTTTTCCTCTCTCTTTAATTGCTTTCATTTCATTGGTGCTAGTTTAGGTGTTGAAAACTAATTTCAAGAGTAGAGTTAGGTATTTGGATATTAAGTAGATTACTCGATTGTCTTGATTGACTTTTTTCCCTCAAGTTCTTGCTTGTATTTCATCATTGCATTTCACCTTAGGAGGAAGATTTGGAGTGATAAGTGTAGTCCATCTTAAGGTAACGGTGGGGAGTGATAAGTGTAGTATTCCACCCCTAGGGAGAAGATTGGAGTGATAAGTGTAGTCCATCTTAAGGCAAAGGCGGGGAGTGATAAGTGTAGTTTGCATCTTTGCATTTCATTGTAGGAAGGAGAATTGGAGTGATAAGTGTAGTCCATCTTAAGGTATCGGCGGGGAGTGATAAGTGTAGTATTCCACCCCTAGGCGAAGATTGAAGTGATAAGTGTAGTTTCACCAGCATTGTAGAAAAGGTGGGGAGTGATAAGTGTTTAGGATGGCTGATGTTAATGCAAGCAAGTGACCCAAAGGAATTAATGCTGAAATAGGAGACAAGGAAGTCACGATACCCAATTCCAACTTTCGCTCAAAATTGAAATACGTCGGAGACACCAACATTGGTACCTTTGATATGATTCAATTAAGAGAGAGGTTGAGAGACAGCTAGTCCCCTGTGGCAAAGAAGATCAATTGATATGGATTTGTGCAAGGAAGTGTTCAGTCTACCCTAGCAGCAAACAGGATACAGCAAATCAGAGTGCAGCAACTTCATCGTGCTTCTCAGTCAACTTCCGGGCTCTACTAAAGGTACATAGTTTGATCCTTGGATGTTTTATTTTATTGAAGAGATTGAGAATGGTAAAGGAAAATTGATTGGATTAGGATCACTAGCATGAATTTAGAGTTGCAACTTAAATAGTACAAAATCGGGGCCAAATCTACATGGGGTCCTACTTCTTCAATTCGAGTGCAAGACTACTAGTGATGCTTTGCCAGTCGAACCAAATCCAGCTGGGGAGATGCACTACACCACTATGGTTGAGGCAAGTACTTATGCCAAAAGGGCAAGGTTGTGGCAGTTCAAACAGTTGAAGGCAGTCAAGGGTTAACCAAAAAGGAGGGCATTGATGAAAGCAGTTGATGAACTCAATGATGGGTGGATTGTGGAACAATCAAGGAGATATGGTCAGGGTAGGTGCTCCAAAACTCAAGAATATTCAAGCAGAGGGGGAGGTGCATGCAAATCAAATCCAAATAGGAAGATTAAAAAATGGCAAAGTATTGAAGTAAGGAGGAAAGTGATTGAAAGGTTGAGAAGGTCAAGTTTGATTTCAAGGCGGTGGCTAAGAGCAAGGCTCTTAAATTGCACAAGGTTCACATCCAGGCAAGCCACCAAGGTCAAGGCAGGATTACCCCAAGTGCATGGAGACCTCACCCTTTCGAGGTCAGGACATCAAGTACAAGCAAGTTCAAGTGGTGGTGAGAAAATTTCTAAGGACAAGCTCAAGCATCCAAGGCTTCATCTCATCTCAAGGATTAATGAACTTTATAAGACAAGGTTGATGAGGTGGCAATTTCATGTGCATGCAATCAAATCATGCCAAGTGTCCTATGTTCTCATCGGTTGACAAATTATTGTAATTTTTTTCATTGGCCCACAAAGTTGGTGCCCTCATGTAATTGGTTGAAAGATGGTAACCCTAATTAGGGTTTGTAAGGTTTAATCTTGGCCCTTGATTTTGCCTCTTAATCTTGGCCACTCATTGTAATTTTGAGCCTCTATATAAGGCCATTTGTACTCATTTGTAAAAAGAGTTATGTTGGAGAATTGTTGCCAAAATACTATCAAAATTGTTCTCTATTCATTGTTGTGACTTGCATGGTGGATATACATGATCATTTTGGTGTATTTGCATGGTTCCTCTCATCTCTCAAATTAAAGTAGGATTTCATTTCAAAGTTGTTAAAGTAAGGATAGAAGTAGATGGCTAGTTGTAGGCTGATATTGGTAAATGTTTGATAGGGATCTATATACTAGGCCACTACCACCTTAGTGGCTTGTTGAGGAGCCTTGTGTGGTAATCTAGTCTAATCGCTCCCAAGTTCTACTTGCATTTCATCTTTCCACTTGTACTTCAAGTTGGGTTGGAAGATAGGTGTTAGTGTGAAAATATTAAGAGTTTCCCTTAGAATCATCGCACCAATGGAGGTAGCGCCACTAGAAAGTCTTCATTAGGTTGATCCCTATCCATTTGCCAATATTTCCATTCAGTAGGAGTAATAGTAGAAGTAATCAGTAGTTCAGTAGTTGAAGTTGAGAAGTTGAAGTTCGAAAGTTTGAAGAGCAAAGCTAGAAGTGGTATAAATTAGTTTGATGAGCGAAGTTGGAAATGATATAAAAGAAGAAAGTTATCTCATTATCATCATAGTAAGAATTCAACATCTTTGAATGAACAACGTAAGCCTGCCGAAGTGATTAACCAGCAAATCACATTTATATAACTGAGTTAGTATCCACAGTTGTAAGGAACCTTGGAGTATCTTATATACTTTTCAAGAGAGGATTGAGTGTTTGGTACGATGTATCAAGTCATTCGATTGCTATATGTTATGTAGTGGTACAAAACTCACATCAACAAAACTATGCTAGGGCCTTTACCAATTCATGATTGTTCACACATGAGCGTTGCTCTGAATATGTTGTTTATCTTCTGCAGTTGTATGTTGTGTATATTATCTGTCACTCTGTGTATCTTAGAGGGCATAGCAATTGTTTACTGCTTTGTATAACTATGCACTGGTTATATTGCATTCTACAGCCCAATAATGACAAGGCTAGGGCACATGAATTGGATTGATGTTGCATATATTTAATTATTTTTGTTAATACCTTAAAGCAATGGCATTGTGGTATGGTCTCACTCCTATTTTATGGCAGCATACCATATAGCCCGTGAACTTCATTAAGATCTCCTCTATTTTTGAGGGCATGGCACTATGTCCTTGTTTGAACAGGGGGAACCATATTGAATACATCATGCCTCCTGTACTGTTATGAAAACTTGGGTATCATTGCTAGTATTGTTATTATTTGAATACACTCTACTCTCATATATATAGAGCATTGCCACTAGTCTTCACCAATTCTATTTTGTTGGCCACTTGCAATTGAAGTATTTGCCCATTGTCTTTAAATGCATTGTCATTGCTTCATCTTTGTTCATGAACCTGGAGGCTTGTGAGGGATGGCATGTATTGTTATTGTTCCATAAGTCAAATGGTATGTTACTGGTGCTATAATCTATTGTTGTACACATTTTCCATTGATTGATGTCACCACCACCATAGTAGTGATGATATTATGTGAAGTCTAGTGCACTATCATCTCACATGTTATCACCTAGAATATTAGGGCATGGGAAGTCCCTTTTATATTGCAAATTTATCACAATCATGCCATAGCATCATGTATATGCAAATTTGAAACACATGTGTGCCCTAAATGCAATGTATTGAGTTTATCTTTAAATATCATCTGTTGTACCTCTTTTTGGATATGTGGATTGTGTGCCCTCGATAATTGTGCCATCTGAACATCTATGCAATAGAGTGCCCTGTCTAATCCATAGATTTGTGTACTCTACCATTAGCTCTATTCAACACTGGATGCCATGAAACCCTCTGTTTCTCTTTTATGTTCTTGATGCAGGACCATCTAAATGTTACTATTGATCATGGGTGTTTTTTGACCTGTGATGTGGTCTCTCTCTAGGAAATTAAGATTCTCCCAAGAGAGCCCATATCACAGGGCAGCATCATTCATCTACACATGGAACAAACACATTAGTGAAAAAAAATGGTATTTCTTTTATTTCTAGAGGCTCCTTGATGCACATGCCCTGAGCACAGCCTATGCCAGAGGTGCATGACTAAGTACACGTATGCATGCTTATAGATAGATTATGTGATACTAGGCATTGCTTAGATCCATTGGATCTAACCCTTTTCTTTTCTCTTTCTTTGTAGGTATAGGATCACCGGAGCACACCGGGTACATAGAAGATCAAATTACTACCAGGAAATGTCTAGTACCCCTGCATCTAGCTCCTTTAATTTATGTATACTTGCACTCACTTATGCAATTCTTGCATTTGCTATGCTCATGACATGTGTGAGCTCAAATGAATATTTTTCTTTTCTGTTATTTATTTCTCTTTGTACAACATATTTAGGATATGACACATGTAATCTTAGATGTAGTAATTTATCTTTCCCTTTCATGTACTTGCAATGAATGAACACAAATTTAATCAAGACCACATAATAATGCAAACTAGGGTACATAACTCATCTAGTAATTAGGTTTCCAAAATGTACAAAAATATGACAACATTCTGGTGACCTCTATGGAGTGCTTGCCTACTAAGCATACTAACCAGATGTCTAATATATCCATTGGGCAATAGAGTCCTTCAGCCACAGAACTGAACTTGGCTCCCAGCCAAAACAACCTCCTCAAAAAAACTTAAACCAACTGCCTGACAACTACCTAGGCTTATTACTAACTAAAACTCAACTAAAAACTGAAAACAACTTGTGCTGAGGCACTTAGGGGAAATGGGAAACAAAGACCTCTATTGTACCCTACTCTAACCAGTCTTAGCAAACTGGTCAAACAAATCCATTAACTGGATTGTTAAAATAACTTCCCATTCTTCTCAAAATGTTATGCTTTTCACACTTAATGCCAATAGGAAGGATATGAAAAAAAAAAATATACTGGACTATCTGGCATATCAACTTTAGAAACTTGTAGTCCAGACAACTCACCTCAAATAGATTATAAGCACTGTCATCCCAGGGAGACTGATAAAAATGAATAAGCTCTAGGTCGCTAATGAATGAACTCTTAACATCACCCTCCACCAAATCACTGAGTATAGATGCTTTGTCTGACCCTATCCGAGCCATGTGTCTGATAGGACAACCCTTGGAGAGTATAAAACCAGAACCCTCCTACTGCTTAGTATGCATCTCATGAGCATCTTCAGCATGTTGATTAGAACGCTGCTACTCCATGATAGTCTTCCACAACAATTCTTCTTCTGAAGTCAGGGGGTCATCCTCCTCATCAGTTGGAACATCCAACAGCTCATCAAATCCATCAAAATGCATCAGGTCTTTAGCAACTACTAGACCCATCTCATAATCCAGAAAATAGGACTCTTGAGACTCATCAATCACTTTATTACAAACAGGCACTGATTCTATCACTGGTACAACATTAACCTCCTAAACCACAATCTTTTCTTCAAGAACATGCAAGCCATTATCTTTCTCAGGAAAATAAGGAATATCAACAAGAGTGGAGTAGAAAACATCAATTACCAAATCAATATCATCTTGTTATTCTAGGCTAATAGCAATTGTATCATCTTCATTATCATAACTAGAGAGCCTAGCTAGTAAATCTTGTACTATTTCCTCTTGTTCAAAGTAAGAAATCATTTCCTCAAACAAATCAGCTAGATTTTCATCTTCTTCATTTTCTTTATTCTCATAATTAGTGAATTCAACATATGAATCTTGAACTATATCACCTGACTCAATATAAGAAGGCAATTCTTCAAATAAATCAGTTAGGGTCTCACCTTCTTTTTCTTTCTAATCACAATCTAGCTGCTCTAATTTTTCAACATGTGTCAAACTTACTTGTTCCTCAACTTTATCATGGAAAAGCATGTCCAAAGGATAAGATTCATCTTCTTCTTTGTTTATGGAAATTTTGTGAGGTGTAGGGGACTCTTCAGGAATTGGTTCATAGGGCTTAATCTGCTATAGGACAGGTTCACCATCATATAGGACGTCAAACATTACAGGTGTTTCCTCAATAGGAGTAGGATGAAGTGGCTAGACAACTGAGACAGGGTCACAAACAGGTTCTAAACATGCATGGGAATCAGGCTCTTCTTGACTAGGATTCTGAATGGAAGGAGAAGACCTAAAGCTTGGAATTTCAATAGGAGTGCTAGTGGACTTACCAGACACAAAGCTTGGGATTTGAACCTTTGAGTCTCCTATCTAGTCTGCAAAGTTTCTAGGTTCTCTTCAGAAACATGAGGCATCTCCTCCTGGATCTCCTCCCTAAAAAGAGCTCGCATCTCGTAACCCACAAACATGGTCCATGAGGGTCTCCAAGACTGCATTATGTTTGCATTGCTCTCAGATCGATATGGTGAGATTTCTTGCATTGGGGAAGTAGTGACTTCTTGATCTCCTTGCTTCGGTACTCATGCCAAGAGATCCTCAATCAATTTATCCTTTTCTGCAATATGTTTGGCAAGTGTCTCCTGCTCATGATCATGAAATTCATCTTTTTCTGCTAACTTTTTTTGGAGATCCTCCTCCTTTGTAGTTGTCTCAAAGATGCTCTTTATGAATGTCTCACACTCCTCAAGACTCTTCTTATAAGCATTCTATTGTGTCAAGATCAGATTGTTCTAATTGTGTATCTGTCTTGAGAGCTCATCTTTCTGAGTCACCATCTCTTCATAATCTTTCATGAAAGAGCTCATATTCTCCTAAAAAATTGTCAAAATAGAGGATATGGAGTTTGATTCTATAGTGGTATGGGGCTGATTCTGAGGATTATAATGGTGTCCTTCATAGAGCCATTCATAGGAATGCTGCCAGGATGCTTGATGCTAGGTGGGAGGGTATGGTGGTGCATGCTAGAAACTTACTGTTGGTGGGGCATTTTGATTGCATGCTACTGCTTGGCTAGCTTGATATGGCACAAATGCTAGAACATAGGTAGGATTTTCATGATTTGGGGGGTGATAGGGAGCATATGCATTAGGAACTGTCATGATTGCTCATCAAATGAGTTAGTAAAAGATATATTTTTGAAACTTTTCAGCACTTGAACTGCTAAAACTAGTAGATTTCCCATAGAGTCACCATGCTGCTAGAATCAAACCACCTCTAAAAGGCTGATTGCACTGAGGATCACACCAAAATCCCAGTGAATGATGGGAAACAAGTCCCACTGGGTGTGCCAAAAACTGTTGTCACTAGGGATTGCACCCGTGATGGATAAGTATAAAACCCAGCAATCCCGTGAAACATGGGAATACTCTCAAGATGTGGGACTGCTTCTTGAGAATAGACCTCCGGATTAAGAGTTGGCTTCCCCATTTGTATCACCTGAACTGTACTAACTTTGAAGGGAAAGGGATAGAGAGATTGCATAAAACTGGAAATTGCTAGATCTAACTTAGGTGATTCACCAAACTAAATAGATCCACAAACTAAAAACAAACTCACAATATAACCACAACATATAACAAGAACTCCAGAACTCTTCCAAATCTGATTTTCTCCTTAGAAAACAATCAGGTGTTGATTGTGAATGAGAAGGAAAAAATGATTTTCACAACTCAACATAGTTAGATGCACACAGATTTGAAAACCTTAAAGAAGATCAATGCTTGCAAAACAATCAAATGAACATACTATCATGTAAAGGATCAAAATCAATCACAATACATAACACTAAGTTCATCAACCAACTCGCAAACTATAGAAAAGAAGGGATAATTTTTCTATTAACAGGAATAAGAGGAGTCACAATATCAAATTGCTTCTCAAAGAGCTACAAAATTCACCTCGTGAGAATGAGGGAAAGAAGAACTAGCCTCCTATCACCTAAGTGAGAGGCATATATAGAAAATTTGTAGAATCTTCCATTGAGACCACTCCCTCGCTAAGAATAGAAAAGCCTCAACCACTAGGACCATGATCCTGCCATCACAAATTCGGATGCCCAATTCTTGAGAATATAGGGGAACGAAAAAAGTGGGGACCCTAAAATAGAATAGTCAAAGAGAGACCCAAGACTCACTAAGTCATGTAGAATAATGATATTCTGACAGCAGTTTATAAGAACACCACATGTCAAAATACCCTACAATGAGGCTCTTGCATTGACTTGTAACATTAAAAAAATATATCCCCTCCCTATCAAACCAAATATAGTGGATAAATATATTTTGAGATATTCTCAACTCAAAAATTGAGGAAAATATCTAAAATATTTACATTTTAGACAATCCACATATCATAAATGTACTCAAACCTAAGACCCACCAAACACATGAATATTCCAAAATAATATCCCCCCATGCCAAAATACATGATTGCAAAATAACATCATCATCCTAAATCACCCTAAGTCAACATGACTTCTATGGGAAGAACTTAGGGCATCTAACAAATAATTAATATAATTATCTCAAAAAGAGATAACCATATTAATATCCTTACAAGGTATAATCCAAGGCTGTGAAACATATCAAAGGGAGATAAATGATCCTCAACCCTAAAAAAAAGGGGGAGACAAAAAGAATGATGCTATTATTGGGAAACCTTCTTCGAAAATGGGAACCTCTATAAGTGTGGCTTTCACAGCTTGGCAACCAGCACATACAAAACTCACTGCAACCCTTGATGGCATCTTTCCATTCTTGAAATAGAAATAGCAATAGCACTTAAGCATCATGATATCTCGAGGTAGGCACTTCATGAGTTTACATTTTCACTGCATTTTTCAAAGGCACCTTCATTGTATTCTTGTTGGTGATAATGTCTTTGTCGAGGGAAATACTATTGTATTTCTTTGATTGAATTCTTTGTTTGATGATTGAATTTCTAGGGCATCATTTCTTCCATATTCTCTATTTTGGCACCTCTAAATTCTCTGTTTATCCTTCTTTGTTGATGGCATTCACTTTTTATTGTTTGATAGCTTCATGGCATGTTTGAATTGCATTGCATGACTAGGGCATCGGTTTACTATTTATTTCTTGCTACATCCTACCTGAGCACCATATCTCTGTATTGTGTTCTCCCCATTGCCATTTGATATATGCTTTCTCTGAGAATTGACAACTACGAGCAATAAGCCATAAAATAACCTCTGTTCTTGAGGCATGACACCCGTAATATTCTATTATTTCTACATCTCGGGTTACTGTTTACAAAACAAGGGCACCGTGATATTAGGGCATGGTTTGTTGATCAATGAATGGCATCATGTCTCACTTTAATCTTTGTATGTCTGAAAATGATCATTTTTGTATATTTGTTGTATTTGTTGAAAGACTAAAAGCATCATACCATTTGCAAGCATCCTCTGTCCTCCCCCTTCTGGGTTCTCGAGGGCACGATATGTATGCATCTATCTTTACCGTCTCTATTTTGAAAAGCCCAAAAATTAGGGCACAATATATCATATTCATTATTTGGTGGCTTTGTTTGTATTAGCACTAGAGACAATGGTATCGCATTAGAGGTATTGCTCACTGTGGACATGTGTCTTTTGTAGCAATGCGTTATGGGCACCATGTCATTGCAAACTATGATCTGTCAAAACCCATGAAAACTATGCTAGGGCCTTTACCAATTCATGATTGTTCACACATGAGCATTGCTCTGAATCTGTTGTTTATCTTCTACAATTGTATGTTGTGTATATAATATGTCACTCTATGTATCTTAGAGGGCATAGCAATTGTTTACTACCTTGTATAACTATGCACTAGTTATATTTCATTCTACAGCCCAATAATGACAAGGCTAGGGCACATGAATTGGATTGATGTTGCATATATTTAATTATTTCTGTTAATACCTTGAAGCAATGGCATTGTGGCATGGTCTCACTCTTGTTTTATGGCAGCATACCATATAGCCCGTGAACTTCATTAAGATCTCCTCTATTTTTGAGGGCATGGCACTATGCCCTTGTTTGAATAGGGGAAACCATATTCAATACATCGTGCCTCATGTACTATTATGAAAACTCAGGTATCATTTCTAGTATTGGTATTATTTGAATACACTCTACTCTCATATAGATAGATCATTTCCACTAGTCTTCACCAATTCTATTTTGTTGGCCACTTGCAACTAAAGTATTTACCCATTGTCTTTAAATGCACTGTCATTGCTTCATCTCTTTTCATGAACCTAGAGGCTTGTGAGGCATGGCATGTATTGTTATTGTTCCATAAGTCAAATGGTATGTTACTGGTGCTGTAACCTACTATTGTACACATTTTCCATTGATTGATGTCACCACCACCATAGTAGTGATGATATTATGTGAAGTCTAGTGCACTATCATCTCACATGTTATCACCTAGAATATTAGGGCATGGGAAGTCCCTTTTATATTGCAGATTTATCACAATCATGCCGTAGCATCATGTATATGCAGATTTGAAACACATGTGTGCCCTAAATGCAATGTATTGAGTTTATGTTTAAATATCATTTGTTGTACCTCTTTCTGGATATGTGGATTGTGTGCCCTCAATAATTATGCCATCTGAACATCTATGCAACAGAGTGCCCTGTTTGATCCATAGATTTGTGTACTCTACCATTAGCTCTGTTCAACACTGGATGCCATGAAACCCTTTGTTTCTCTTTTATGTTCTTGATGCTAGACCATCTAAATGTTACTGTTGATCATGGGTGTTTTTTGACCTATGATGTGGTCTCTCTTTGAGAAATTGAGATTCTCCCGAGAGAGCCCACATCACAGGGCATCATCATTCATCTACACATGGAACAAACACATTAGTGAAAAACAATGGTATTTCTTTTATTTCTAGAGGCTCCTTGATGCACATGCCTTGAGCATAGCCCATGCCAGAGGTGCATGACTGAGTACACGTATGCATTCTTATAGATAGATTATGTGATACTAGTCATTTCTTAGATCCATTCGATCTAACCCTTTTCTTTTCTCTTTCTTTGCAGGTACATGATCACCGAAGCACACTGGGTACATAGAAGATCAACTTACTACTAGGCAATGTCTAGTACCCCTGCATCTAGCTCCTTTAATTTATGTATACTTGCACTCATTTATGCAATTCTTTCATTTTCTATGCTCATGGTATGTGTGAGCTCAAACGAATGTTTTTCTTTTCAGTTCTTTCTTTCTCTTTGTATAGCATATTTAGGATATGACACATGTAATCTTAAATGCAGTAATTTATCTTTCTCTTTCATGTACTTGCAATGAATGAACACAAATTTAATCAAGACCACATAACAATTCAAACTAGGGTATAGAGCTCATCTAGTAATTAGGTTTCCAAAGTGTGCAAAAATATGACAACATATACCTCTATTCCTC
Source organism: Chamaecyparis obtusa (assembly GCA_027943335.1). Lineage (NCBI taxonomy): Eukaryota > Viridiplantae > Streptophyta > Pinopsida > Cupressales > Cupressaceae > Chamaecyparis > Chamaecyparis obtusa. The sequence goes on along the minus strand of BSBK01004046.1, from coordinate 987,279 downwards.
TATGGTATATAATGTACCCTATAATATTTTTTTATTACACACTGAAGACTCACCTCTTAGGATTCATCCAAACGTTGTATTTCTCTAATCTATCAAAGATTGTTGTTAAGACAATGATGTGTGATTCTCTTTTCTTTTATTTTCCTAAGATGTCATATGTGCATAGTCTTCCATGATATCATTTAGGAGGTCATGAAAGATAGTTGTCATAGCATGTTGATAGGTCGCTCTAGAATTTGTAAGTCCAAAGGGCCTGACCTAGTAATAGAAAGTACCCCAAGGCATGATGAATGTGGTCTTGTTTTGATCTCCTACTATAATTATGATCTGATTGTAATTAGAAAATCCATCCATAAGAGATATCATCTCACATCCTTCCATCAAATCCACTATGATGTCTATGTTGGGGAGTGGAAAATCATCCTTTAGACATGTTAAGTTTAAATCTCTAAAGTTTGAACATAAGAGAATGGTCCCAGAGGCTTTACTTACTGGTATATTATTAGAGATCCATTCAAGATATTCTATAGGTCTTATGAACTTGGCATCAAGCATCTTATGTGAATTTTCTATTACTAGTAAGGATATATGTATATAAATCTTGTGTAGCTTCTATTTGATAGGTTTGATCATAAGGTCTAATGCAAGATGATGTATGAGTAGATCAGGGTCTATTCTAGGCATGTCTTCTTAGGTCCATGCAAATTTATTTTGTGTATGTTGGAGAAACTCATCCATGTCTTCTTTCTCCTTATCATTTAGGGATGCTAATATGTGTTACAAGTAGTGGTTGTCATTGCACCAAAAGATCAACATGTTAATGCCTGATACAACGACTAGACTTATAGAATACAGGAGGTTGTTAAACCATGTCACGAATCCTTAAGGGAGACATTGGTGATTAGTCCAACAACCGCCCCCTTAGCATCACCTGAGGGGATTCAAACCTGTGACCAAGCTCTGATACCACTTGTTACAAGTAGTGGTTTTCGTTGCACCAAAAGATTGACCTGTTAATGCCCGATACAACCACTAGACTTATAGAACATGGGAGGCTGTTAAACCATGTCATGAATCCCTATGGGAGATGTTGGTAGTTAGTCCAACAATATGAATGTCATCTTAGGGTCCTTATCTATTCTAAGGTTCACTTCAATTTTACATCTTTGATGAGGATAGAATAATTTTATGGTGGTAAAGACATTGCAAGTAAGTTAAATTCTCCCTCTTCTATCACCTTAGAAAGGTTTTTGACCAAAAGATTGATTGTTTATTTTCCCTTTTCTTCATCTAAAGATGCCTTAGAAAGGTTTTCACTAGGGGATGTGTAATTGTCTTTTTTCTTTTTTTTTGTTTTTCACTTTTACGACTAAGAGAGTTGAGTTGGCTACCAAAGTAGGCTTGATCATTATAATGGATTTTGTTCTCATAGTCTTGGAGATCTCTTAGGCCAAAGAGGGCTAATACTGCCTCATCTAAATAAGATATGTCCAAAGTTGGTGGTGAATCCTATTGGTCCCTGTTTAATGTGAAAATGGCGTCAATGAATTTAGTAATGTAAACTGTGTGAGATATATTAATTAATTAACCATTTCCACACTAACATTAGAACTACAAGAGAAAGAGGGGCTTCCAAGCATAACTCTCAATATAACCTAAGTTGGATTAGCAAAACCCAAGAAGACGAGGGGATGCTAATGCTAAACCCAAATTATACTAAGGAAGTACACAAGAAAGTCCTCTTTCATGCAATCTAATATTTGATTAAGGATGTGTAAATGCACTTGTAAAATTGAAGTAATTGATTTAGCAAGATAAGAAATAGAGATCTAGGTGCTAAACATAATAAATCAACCCAATTAAGATGTGAAGATAGATCTAAACTAAGATATGAAATAGATAATGCGGACCTCACCTTGAAGTATGAAGAGGAATATTCTTTTGCACTGTGAAAATTGATGTTCTGGACCTGTAGCTAAATTTTTGATTTTGGATCTGCAATCACGGATGAAAACCCAGAAAATGTTGAAAATCTCAAGCTGTCAGGAACATGTCAACCATGTCACCATGTTCCTAAGGCACTTTATTGAACTCAACCCAAATTTTTCTAGTAGATCTCTATCTACAACTTCTAGATTTGTACTTGCAATTTTGAGATCCTTCTCCTGCACACAGAAAACTAGGTCTTAGGGTTGGAGTGGATAAGGGCTTGCCTTGGTCATGCCATAGATTAAGGAATCAACCTTGAATTGAAATGTAAATGTGTAAATGAAACAAGACAAATGTAAATATTCACCTTGCTTGAAGAAACCATTGTCACAAAGGATTTTGTTGTGTTTGTATATTGAACTTGAACTTGCAATGTAGGAAATATCCACAAATGCTACGGATCTACAAAAACCACTTCATAGAGCCATGGATGTAAGTGTGTATCCAAAGATGATGAATGCCTCAATGTAGATCTCCTCCCTTGATGACCTACAATAGGCTAGCTATCGAAGAGGAAAGATGCCCATAAAGGATCCTTAAATCTTTTGAAGACTTAAATGTTTCAACACTTGAATGCTTGCATGCTTGAACACTTGAACATGATATTACTATCATCAATTTTTCCACCCTATTTTATTTTTTTCTTCTCTCCTTCCTCTCAAGCCAAGGTGCCTAGGCTTCCTTTTATACTACTTTCTAGGAGGGAGGAAACAAAGCAATCTAATGGGGTCACCAAATTTTACAAATTGAATCCTCAAGACAACACTGGGCCTAAGGATCACAACCTCAAGGAATAGGTTGACCTGGTTGACCTATTCTAGAATAGGTTGACTTGGTCAATCTATTCCAAGGTTGGCCCATAGGTAGCCAGCCCTGAGGTCTTGGAGACTGCACAAATGAAAAAGAACAATACAGAGCTGAATGAGAGAAAAAGGGAATTGAGAATGAATCCATCCATGGTCCAAAAATTTGATAAAGGATGGGAGCTAAAAGGTCTTAAATGAGGAGTGTCTCCATTTTAAGACAATACATTTAGACCCCACTTTACCGGGAGTATGAGTTGCCTCAAACTCACGGTAAAGTAGATCAAAAAGAAAGAGTTGATCTTATCATGGCTAAGGAGATGAAGAAATCATCAAGCTCCTAAGAGACTTGAGTCTTCATCACATCCAAAGCCAACAAATAAGAGAGATGTCACTAACAAGAAAGTGTAGCCAACTTATTCAATAAGGTTTGTGTTCCTTCTTTTTTTTTTTTATCAGTAAAAGGCCTAAGCCAAAGATTTTATTAATAGATTAAATTATAGTACAAAAATTTCATTCTGTGCAGGCACTGGTAGGAAAGAATGGAGAAGAAAACCTCTAGTCTAGCCTGGGACCATGGTCCAAAATTTCTATTACAAATAATTTTATGAGGGCATTCCCTCATTTACATCAGAAGATGAAGGCATTCCTTCATTTACAATTTCAGTTTAAATTATCGCCATACTCGGTTCAAGCTTGGTATTAAATATATTGATATATCTCTATATTGGTGGAAGGAAGAGCACCTCATATACATTATGTGTTTAAAGATGTCGCTTAGCTTATAGTTACCCAAGTCTAGATTCTTAGGGACTATCTTCTCTTATGAGTTTTCTTTGAGAATGAGCCTAAATCAAAATTTCGTATGGTTACCCAAATTAATTCCTCTAGGAGGTGTTTGCACAAAATGATTCTTTAACCTGGACATCAGAGCTTAGCTTTAATCTTTGTTAGTATATCCAAATTTTGAAAGTTCTTTAACGAGGGTTACAAAATCTTGAAAGACAAAAACTTGCTAGAAAGAATAAACTTTTACCTTTCATTGTTCCATCTGTTTCAACATATAAGTCAGTTTATTAGCCATAGTTTCTGTAAAAATTCTAAAGAAAAGGTCTATGCATATGGAAAAAAATGCCTCCTTATGAAACGAAAATTGATATATAAGCTAAAGCTAAGGAGATATGCTAATCTCTATTCATAATTGATTTATTCAATTTTTTAGATATAAATGAGCTTTTGATTATCTGCAAGTCTTATAACATCCTTGTAACATTCTAATTCATAATCCGATATACAGTTATATTTCAAACGTACTCTAGTAAGGACATCCATACATCTGAAAGGAAGAGATTCTAGTCATAGCTTAACCGATATTTAATTATTCTATCCATTCATCAAAACATATTCTATGCACTATACTAATCCATAGTATACTTAGACTATCAATTATTATAACAAATTTATTTAGCCCATCTAAGCATTAAGATCTGGTAAGTGTATTCACTAGTGTATATGAGGTAGGCTGTAAGATGACAGGTTATCTTAGACATTGCTTCTAAAGTAAGGAAATGACCGAAATCTAGCTTAGAGACAAAATCTCATGTACATTTCTAAAATTGTTTTAGGCACATTGAATCAATTTACCTCTTGAAAATATTTATCCTTAGACCTATATATATGATGAGCCATTGGTTGGTAAGCCAGGTTTCAATGTATCCTTCCTAGATAAATTACAATTTAATTACTGTCTAGCTTTTATCTAGAAGTATCTGCTTTGGGACATTACTGTCGATATTTGTTGTACAACCATACTTATGTGGAAAAAAAGTAGGGGATAGGGCTTGGAGGGTAACTTCAATTTTAGAATATTCAATTCTAACTCCATATAAATTCTCTATCAATTAGAGGGATAGTTATAAGAAAGTAATTAACTAGACTGGGACAGTATGCTTACCTTATGATGATAACAATATACTAGTTTGTGAGAAATTATACTCCCATTAAGAAATAATTGAGTTTAACTATCACTAATCTTTGGGGATTATTAGGATCTAGCTATAGAAGTACAGAGAATTAAAAAATACATATCACAATTTGATGGGGGAACACAATAGAAATTCATTTATATTAACATACATTTGTTTATGAAAGGGTATCATGAATATATTCATAGATCCTCTTCATTGCTCTTTATCTTGAGTCGGAGCTATCTGTAATAAGGGGGTCAAATAACCTTCTAATTGTGGGGTATACCTTCTTCCATGCAGAGGTCGATTAGATTTTCTTCTTCAAATTCTGCAAGGCACTCATTATCTGTGATTCCAACTTCATCTAAGTGCCAGTATTCATAGAACTAGTCTCCCTTCTCAGGCTTTTGTAAACGTAGGTAGTATAGCAGGAAGAATGTGTTTCTCTTAGCTATATCTTCATTCTCTTTATAGTCCTCCAAGTCCTTAGTGGCAATAATGGGTGAAGATAGGGGGGGGAGCCATATCCACTTTACTCAGCCTACTAACAATCGGGTCCCTCTTTATATGCTTAAGAACTGTATCTAGGTTGCCCAAAAATCTTTGTTTAAAAATTTTGTGACAAAGTTTCCATATTTCTTGTATCTGGAAACCCCAAGAGGAAATGAAGACAACAAACCTAGACATGATATCGGTGAGAACCCTTTGACAGTCTTCTAAGTTGGTAAATTCCCTGCCTAAGATACGTAAGACAGCTCTAGTAATGAGGGGATGCTTATTTATTAGCATCTTTTTGACATGTTTTGGCAATACCTTACCTATGAAAGCCATCTGGCCCCTGCTACAAGTGAGTTTAACTAAATTTTCCATGTTATCCTACATATATATATATATATATATATTTATGTAGGGATGAGATGAGGGTCATTATATGGGCATAGACTATTTATAATGATAGAAGTTTTAAAATGCCCCGACTCTTGGATGCTAATGGTTGTTCGAGTTTCAGGTCTACACTCATTAATAATTCTTTAATCTATTTGAGGGGAGATGAGGCACTTCCTATATCTATGGAGATACAAATGTCATTATCCAATTAGATAATGTGAAGAGTCAAGGCTTCTTAATAAATTACTGACTAAGGAAGTTAGCCAGAATAGTGTAGATCTGTTGATTTGATCCTATCTATTGTTATCATATTAACCATGCTCCTTAAAGGTACTATAGAGAATTTGCCTAAGATTTATGAAATAAAATTACCTGTTAAAAGAGAGACACTGCTATAATTGATAATTTACAGTAAGATAATTATGATTGGGAGCAGTTGGGCTGCCTTATATAATCTATCCTTGAATAGTAAATATTTACCATAGGTTCTCTGAGTGTTTGATAATCTATTAAGGGAGCACATATGAGCTAAATTAGGCACCTTATTTTAGTTTGTCTATGGAAAATAAGACACATAAAGAAAATTACAAATCTAAATTAGGCCAAATCAATCGGAAGAGAAATGTAAAGTAAAATTTTCCACACTCCATGGAGATTAAGAAAACTATTTAAGCTATAAATAGAATATACAATACTATATTGATAGTAGATTGAAAGATGGGTACATGTATAATACTGTTTCTACTTACTTTAGCATTATCTTCCTTATCTATAAAAGATTTGTGAAATAAATCCCTATTTAGTACTTTTAAACATGTGATCACTGTATCAAGTTTTATAACTAAACTATATAATATAAGTTTTCAAAAGGATGACTGAAAACCGAAAATCATATGTTTTCCTCCCTTTGGAGAGTCTTACAATTCTAGATGTTATCATCCTTCTTCATTAGGACAATGAACTCTTCTTTAGCTACCGGCTTTTTTGAATGGCATGTGCATCTTGGTATCTCTGGGGCCACAATGTGATAATTCTCAGAATCTACTTTGTCCAGGTATTCTAGGATGGGGAAGCCTTCTTGTTTCCAGTATTTGATTACTCCAGCTGAATCTTTCTCTCTAAAGAGGACTTCATTATAAAGGAAATCTAAGTTCCTCATCATCTCGGGCCAATGCTTGTCAAAACATTCTTCATCTTTGAATGAAATCATGGGTATGCATTGGGATTGAGGAATTGCTTCAAGTTTGGATGCTTCTATTTTCATGGTGATTTTAAGGTATGGGATGGTGAGAAGGTTATCTATGCTTAAAACCATATTGTCTAGCCCTTCAAGTAGATCTTCGTTGAATATGATCCTAGCAGTCTGGATAATATCCTCTTTACACTTACCTGTGAAGACAGAGAGCTATAAAATGTCCAATGACTGTGCCATTGGTCCTAAATGTGAATGCATTGTCAAAATGTTGATCTCCCAAAGCTCTCTCAACCACCCTCCTAGCTAAATTTGACAAAGGGTTTAGGATTTGATTCCATCATTATGAGAGAATACAACCTTTGAATGCCATAGCTTGACTGCCCTTGGTTGTAAAAGTTATCAATTTCATTTCCTTCTCTACAGGAAGTTAACTTTTGCAGGATATGAATTCTAAGGCACTCTGAAGACATCTGAGTTTATAATCCCTATATTTGCAGCTTTGTCGCATGTCCTCATGTCACCCATGAAGGCTCATGTTGATTCATGATTGTAAGACTCCTTCTCAATCTTTCATTTCATCATAAACATTAGTTCTTTAAAGAAATGAGACTTGTTGTAGATAGTCTAGAATGTACATTCCTTCATGAAAATCAATGATTAATTTCAATACTAATGATTATCTTGAAACATGTAATTATTTCCTGATATTGATAGTGAAGGGCATTATTTTATATTTCCATAGGGAAATCATTGGTACTAAAGTCTATCCTGGGTTACCCTGAAATGATTTAATTTATTTACTTCGGTGAATTGCCAAAAATCTGTCAGAATAATAAACCTCTCTATAGGCGATGGGAGATCTATCTAATACTAGGGAGTATCCCATATGAGTAATAGCCTACTATTACATGATTAATGGCATATAGACATAGTATTTAGAAGACTATTTAGAGGATTCCTTCAAAGATCTGCTATTACAAATATGTTAGGAAGATTTCGAGAGTTTAAAAGGGCTAAACTAAAGTAGAATAGCTAAGACTATAGCTACCTCCCTCTATATTAAGCCATATGATTTCTAATGAATAAATATTAAAACTAATCTAGCTAGAATACATAGGAGAAATAGCTTTAGAAGGTCTTCTAAAATTGAAGAGAGCAAATATACTAGGTTTCAAAAAATGAGGTTTGGTTTCAATATAGAAAAAAAGGCGGATAATACAAAGATCTACTAAAGGAAGGTCAAGTTTTAATAGGTATCGAGAATATTGCTATCTGGATATACCAATCTAATAGAGTAAAATTATCTTGTAACAACCTCTCTAAATGACTCTCTATATAAGGGGAAACATATACGGTAATTAGAGCCAAATCTGCCTAATTCATTAATAGATACCGAATCTGCTTGTGTGATGGAACTTAATTTAATAGTGATATATAAGTTCTGGCTAACTATATAGATTGTGACATCCAAGACCCAAAGAATGGTCAACAAAAGAGTTTACCCTAAAGTGTCTAATATCTGGGGAACCTAATACTCCGAATGAATTTCATTAGTCTGGTTAGTTAATAGATGTCCATGTTTAGGGGAAGATAAGGTTTGTGTTCCTTATTGTGAACTACAAAAAACAAAAAAAAGGAAAAGGGGGTGCAATAAAAGATGACATTGAATGGTCTAGCAAGTGTGTGTGGCATGCTAGTCAACCCATTGAAGATGAATTGAATGGTCTAGCAAGTGTGTGTGGCATGCTAGTTAACTCATCAAAGGGTTCAACCCCAAGGGAACTCCATGTCCCAAAAGAAGAATCGAAAGATGACCTAGGCATAAGGATGTGTGTGTCCTTAAGGGATAAAAAGGTGATTAGGCTTTTGAGACTATCAATAGTCCCAAGAAGGATAAAAAACAAGGATCAAGCCTTCCGTACTGTCAGTAATCCAAAGAGAGATCCAAAAGAGCAAAGAGTCCCCATGAACTATCAATAGTTCAATAGAGGAGGCAAAATTGCCAATGTGCATGTGTGCAAAAAGTGAGCAGAGCATATGCCCCCATGTTAAAGTGATTTCAAACACATCAATAGGAGAAATAGTTTTAATGGAAGCATACGTGCATCCATGAAGAATGTTTCCATTGTGAAATGCCCCTAGGAGACAATATTCCAAGGGATATGAACACATAACAAAAGAGAGAACATGAAGGGGCCCACTCACTTTGGGGTCAGTATGATCATATGATAATATGTAATATTATATCAATTATGAAATGTCATCATTCCCCAAAGGAAGTAGAACTACAACATAGTGGAGGATAAAAACATAAGATACACAAAGAAGAGTCTTTTTGGGTCGGCAACATAGAGACCAAAAAGAATCGGTGCTACTATGTCGCAAGCATCTAAGTAGACTACACAAGGGAACATTTACCAATAATAGCATACATACAACACAACATATAACAAAAAAATAGAAGGAGAGAGATACAAATAGATGAATCACACATGTTCGACTACTTTATCATCTTGTGCCAACAAAGCAACCAAGAATTTCCTAAAGCAATCTAGACAAAACACATAACAAAAAGCACAACATAGGGGAAACACAACACGAACACACAAAGACTACCATGCTATAGAATTCCACATGAAGCATGTCATATGCCCCCCCCTCCCGCCCCCGCATCTTGGTTTGAAATGTTAGGGAAGGGTGAGAAACTCACAAGAGAAACAACATCCAACACAGTAGGAACCACTACTAGATCCAAGGAAGGACTTTGGTGGGAGTCACTGCACTCTTCACTAGGAGTGATTGTAAGCTATGTAGAAAGCATGTTAGGAAAGTAACAATCCATATCAATATTCTCATATTCATCATCACTAACATGTGCACTAGAATCATCATCAAGAGTATCTTCCATATCAAGATTAATAGAATCTAAAATACAGACATAATCATCATGTTTATCCTTTTTCATATTGTTATTTTGATTAAATTCCTTTAAAATATCAAGCATGGGTTGATCAAAGGAAGGAAAAAATTGAGAGGAGGACATAGTGTGAGAAGCAAGGGCATGGGCCTTAGCCTTAGCTTGATAGTTCTTGCAATGTTGACAAGCATGTTGGTTACGTATGGTTTTATGAGATAAACTTGAATGATTAGGTTCCACAATCATAGGTTTCGGGAAGGGAATGTCAATAGATTGAGGAATTAAAAGAAGATGAATAGGTGGGGTAGGTAAGACAACTGCAGGAGTTGCATCCTTAGGAAGGCTAAGCTCAAGAATCTTTTCTACCTTGTAACATTGATAGGATCAAAAGAGATGATCAGAATAGTTAGGTAGTTTTTGAGGAAGAGATGGCCAAAAGAAATCTATATCAACCCAATCTCGAGGACGTGAAAGTTTGTAAAGAGAATGATTAATGGTGATAACTTTTCCTTTATGGGGAAAATTTATGCACTTATGAATAGGAGAGGCAATAGATTGCGTGGAGGAAAGCCATAAAATGCCAAGCTTAACCTAAAATTGATCCGAAGTAGGAATGACAACAAAGGTAGTGTAAACAACCTTACCAACAATAGTCATAGGAAGATTAATAGAACCTTGAGGGCGATAAAGAAAATCATTACAAGTTTGAAACCAAACACTAGATGTATCATAGGTATCCTTATGCAATCCTTTACTAAAAATATGTTCTTCAGTGATAACATTCACAATGGAAGAGGGATCAACCAAAATACCATGGGAAGGGATATGAGAAACCCTATAAGTAATGTAAAGATGACCATTAGGTGCTTTAAAAATATTAGAGTCATCAAAGGTGATAGGAGATGAAGGTTTTGACGAAGGTTGAGGTTGAGACTCAACATGATTAACCACATGATTAGCTTCTTATATCTTATCATCATAACTAATGTTGGTATCCAAAGAAGGTTGATTAATGACATTTGTTGAATGTGAAGGCAAAGGGTTGGTGTAAATTTACAAATTCTAGTTAGGAGGTGCTACAAACTTATTCGTACTTTTAACCTTAGCAGCAACAAATATAGCATTGGAATCAATAAGGTCTTGAATAGCATTCTTCAAAGCATAACACCTTTGACTATCATGACTAGGTTGATGATGGTATTGACAAAAAGTATTTTGATCAAATGACTTAGGCATTGGTTTTCTATTGTCAATAGGATGGATAGGAGGAAGTTTAAGAATGTTAGGATTAATCAACTTTTTCATCACCACATGTAAAGGTTCAGATAAATCAATATACTTACAATTAGGATCATACATAGTGGAAAAAGTAGTCGTACCTTTGGATGTAGCATCCACTTGATCATCAATTGTGTTTGTTGACTTTTGAATCTTTATGTAGTTTTTAAGCTTAGATAACTTATTTTGATTAACAGTGACATCACTCTTATCCATTGTAACATGAGACATTTGAGTAGACATCTCAAGCCGACTCACTTGTAACTGATAGTGGTGAAGCATTGTGCAAAGATGTGAAAAGGAAGTATACTCAGTAAGGAAAATATTATCTCTAATGTCCTTTTGCAAATTAGAAATAAAAATATGTTGAATATCATGATCAAGCACATGATAAGAAATTTGTGCATACACAAGTTTAAATCTATGAATAAAGTCACTAAATTTTTCTTTAACATTTTGCTTACAATGCATTAAATTAGTCAAAGAAATTTGAGGACCAATATTATTTTGAAATTATTGAATGAAGGCATTAGCGAGCATTTGACAGGAGTTAATATAGTAAGAAGGTAAAGAAAAATACCATTGCAAAGCTTTATCCCTAAAAGTATGTGTGAACAACTTAGCCATGAGCCTAAAGTCATGAGAAAAATCACTACATATAGTCGGTAAAGTCCTAACATGAATCACATGATCACCCCTACCATTATATGTCTTGAGACAAGGTATCTCCATATTTTGTGGGATAACAACATGAAGTATATTTAAGGAAAGGGGATTGGAAATATCACATGTAGGGATGTTGTACTTGGATTGAGTGAATTGAGATACTTGTTGTAAAGCAGTGATAGTTTGAACTAAGCTACTAATGGGATTAGAAGATCCAATAGTAGGCATAGACATATTAGATTTACTAGGAAAGTTGTAGAAAGCCGAAGGAAAATGCAAGGATGTTGGTGGAGGATTAGAAGGAATGAGAAGAGGATTGGAATATGTGAGAGGGAGAACATTGGATTCAAGGGTAATGAAGAAGGTATGGAGGTAAGAGGAACACTCAAAGGAAGTGAAGGATTAGGAAGACTGACACTTAAAAGAGTGGAAACTTGTGTAGAAGTTTTCATGAGAGGTGACACATAAGTAGGAATACTAGGAATGGTAGTAGAAATCAGGATAGAAGATTCAACGGTTGTGTAAGGAGGAGTGTATCCTAACTCTTGAGCACATTTCATCAAAGGCTTAGCATGAGTATTAATAAGGTGTGAGATACCATGCAAAATGGATATGTTATTGTCATCATGAGTAATAAGCTTCTTAATGGCCTCAATAGAGGCAACACTATTGGGATTTGGGTTCTCTTGAATAAGCCAATTTTCCAATTTATCAAACTCATGAGAGAGCTTATCAACTTGAGAATGATGAACTCTTAAGGCTTCATCTTCATCATGGGAGGAATGAGAAGAATTATGCTCCATTATGAGATTGCAATCTTGAGGGAAAATATTAGTATCATCATGGGTCCTAGGAAGGGAAGAGGAATCATGGTCAAAAGAGTCCACAAGTCTATGACTTCTCCTAATGGGAATGCTAGAGGTTGGACTTAGTGTAATAAAGCTCATAAAAGAGGATATCAGAAAAGGAAACTCTAATGAGATCCAACCACACAATTATCAATGTAAAAAAAAGAAAGATCTAGCCACACACATATAGCTAAATCTAACTCCAAAATAGGATTCACCAATGGGAAAAAAGAAAAGGAGATCGAGCGGTCTAACTCCAAATTCAAAAGGTAGTTGTAACACATCAACTAGGAGTGAGTTCAGTTCCTGCCAAATGAAAGAGCTCCTTCCAAAAAGAGCTGAGGAATCTACTATCCCTGTCACTGACAATGTTTCTAGGCAAGCCATGTAACCTGAAAATTTCCTTGAAGAACAATTCTACCACTTGTGATGCCTTGAAATCAGATGTGATGAGAAAGAAATGTGCATACTTAGTTAGTCTATCTACCACCACATATATGCAATCCTTACCTTGAACCTTGGGCAACCCAGTGATGAAGTCCATGGAAATACTTTCCCATTTTTGTTCAGGAATAGGAAGTGGCTGCAACAATCCTGCAGGAAAAATTTGCTTGCTCTTGTTTTGTTGGCATACCATGCATTCCTTAATGTGTTTAAGGACATCCTCCTTCATACCCTTCCATGCAAACCACTCTTGAAGTTTCCTGTATGTCTTGAAGTATCCTTGATGACCAGCCAAAGGTGTGTCATGAAAGGCCCTTAATATCTTTTCCTTAATTTTTGATCCTGGCACTAAGAAGATCCTGTTCTTATAGTAAATCAATTCATCAACAACCTGGTACCTGTTATCATCCACTAACTTATCCAAAATCTTGGTGGCAAATGAATCTTTAGCATACTCTGAAATTATGGAGACTTTCCAATCAGCAGAGATAGATGTTAAGGAGCATAAAGTGGGCTTTCTTGAGAGAGCATCAGCAACCACATTATTCTTTCCTTTCACGTATTCAATATCAAAATCATAAGCTTGCAATTTTCTTACCCATTTTTGTTGACGATCATTCAAATCCCTTTGGTTCAAGAAGAACTTGAGGCTATTATGGTCTGTCTTAACAATGAATCTCCCACATACCAAATATTGTCTAAACTTATGAAGTGCATGCATGATTGCCAACATTTCCTTATCATAGATGGAGTAACCTTTCTCTGATTGATTTAATTTTTTGCTCTCAAATGCTATTGGATGTCCCCTTTGAGTTAGGATAGCCCCTATACCTTCTCCAGAAGCATCACATTCAACAACAAAAGGTAAAGAGAAATCTGGAATTGCAAGCACAGGGCATGAACTCATTACCTCCTTAAGCTTATCAAATGTTTTTTGTGCATCTTCTGTCCAAATAAAAAATCCTTTCTTTGTCAAATCAGTCAAGGGGGCAGCAAGCTGAGAAAATCCCTTGACAAATCTCCTATAGTAGCTACACAACCCAAAGAAACCTCTCAACTGTGTAAGATTAGTAGGTGGAGGCCAATCCAAAATTGCCTAAATTTTTTGTTGATCAACCTGTACTCCCCTAGAACTTATAATATGTCCCAAATATAGGATCTTAGTCAAACCAAACTCACATTTTGATAGCTTAGCATAGAAGGATTGCTGCTCCAAGATTTCCAAAACAGTGTCTATGTGCTCTAGATGCTCTTTCCGTGTTGTACTGTAAATCAAGATATCATCAAAGAACACCAAATCAAATTTTTGAAGATGCTTACTAAATACCTTATTCATACAAGATTGGAATGTTGCTGGTGCATTAGTGAGGCCAAATGGCATAACAAGAAATTCAAAGTGCCCATAGTAACATCTAAAAGTAGTCTTTTCCACATCTTCCCTCCTCATGCAGATTTGATGGTACCCTGATCTTAAATCAATTTTTGAGAAGTATACAACACCATGTAACTCATTAATGAGTTCATCTATGCATGGAATGGGATACCTATTTTTTATGGTCTTCTTGTTTAGAGCCCTGTAGTCTATACACATTCTCATTGTACCATCCTTTTTCTTGACAAGTACCACAGATGATGCAAATGGACTAGAGCTAGGCCTTATGAATCCCATATCCAGGAGTTCCTTAATAGTTTTTTCTATTTCTTCCTTATAACCTCTAGGATGGTGGTATGGAGTTGTTATAACTAGTTTGGCACCCTGTTCTAACTCTATAACATGCTCAAAACCTCTATCTAGTGGTAATTCTGGAGGCAAATCATTGAAAACTATACTATGTTTATCAAAAATATTTTGAATTTCAAAATGGAAATTACCTTGATTCTTTGGAGAGCTTGTTGGATAGATTATGACTCCTGCTGCCCATGCTACTTGTCCTCTTTGAAAAGTCCTCTCCATCCTCTTTGTAGTGACCCCCTTAGGTGCTCCATTTGATAAGCCTCTCAATAAGACTTCTTTCCCATTGGAATGAAATGTAAACTCCATAGTTTGATGATTCATGTAATAGCCTCCAATAGAGTGCAACCATTGAACACCCAATACAAGATCTGTCTCTCCAATGACAACAACATAGAAGTCATCACATAACTCATAATCTCCTAAGGTCATCCTAAGTTGTTTCACCACCCGTGTGCAAGGCATAGTGAATCCATCAGCTACAATAACATTGAATCCCTCAAAATCTTCTGCTTTAAGCCCTCTTTTCATGACAAATCCCTCATCAATAAAATTGTGAGTTGCCCCACTATCAAGAAGAACTGTCAACCTTTTCCCTGCTAGTACCCCTCGAATTCGAAAGGGATGGTATCTTGGAACTCCTGATAATGCTGCTAAAGTGCCATTCTTGCTGATTTCTTTTTCTTTCTCTTCTTCTTCCTCCTCCTTAGTGTCATGAAATTCTTCATGCTCATCTGAATCAGATTCTGAAGTGACTTCAATATAGTGCACTTGACCTTTCCCCAAACATCTATGTCCTGGAACCCATGGCTCTCTATAAGTGAAACAAAGCTTTTTCCTTCATAGTTCACTCCTAGTCTCTTCATCTACCTTATTTTTTGCTGTATTTGTCACATTCTTTGGTGGTGGTGCTAGGAAAGTCTTTTTCTAAAAAGTTCCCTTATGTTGCCAAAGATTTGGGGGTTTTTGATTAGTGACTGGTTTCATATGCACACAAGTTTCAAGCTACAAACTTCTTTTGATAGCTTCCTGTAAGGTTGAGGGTGAGAAAGCCTTAACCAAACCCTTAATAGAATCTTCCAAACTATCAAGAAAAAGATAAACAATCCTCTTTTCACTCATATCAGGTACCATAACAGCCACTTTTTGAAACTCTTCTACATACTCGTTAACTAATTTGGTTTGCCTCAACTTTGTTAATTCTTTAAAATACTCTTCATCATCCTTGAGATCAAATCTATCTATCACTCTTTGACTAAAATCATCAAATGTAGTTACCTGATCATGACCTTGAGTAGTCATTCCATGATACCACCAATCATAAGCTACATCTTCCAAGTGTAGACTTGCAAATTGAACAACATCACTCTCCTTCAATGGGTTAAGTGTGAAGAAGGTTTGCAATTTTTGTAGCCATGCTCTAGCTGTAATTTTATTTGTTCCATCAAAAGTAGGTGCTGTAAACTTGCTTATTTTATTTTTGAGCTCTCTTCCACTTATGTCCTACTCCCTCCTATACTCTTTCTTGGGCATCAAAGTGTTCATCATATCCACATATTCTCTAAAAGGAACCGAACTGTGAAAGTCATCATCTAAGCCATTGTAAGTAGCTCTTAATGCAATCAAGTTACTTGTAACCTCTTCCATAGGACTAAGGGCTGGATTTGGTACTGGTGGCTCATCTGCAGGTAAGAAAATAGTTTTTTTTTATTTAGAGGGTGTGGGTTTCAGATTTCTTGGCTCCTCTAAAGTGCTCCCTTTCTCATTAGTAGATACAACTCCTTGCAATTTTTCTGTCAATATCCGTAAAGCCTCTTTAGTTTCTGCCAAACTATCCACTGTTTGCTTCTGAGTATTCTGGATGTCCTGGAAGAATTTTTTTGCCATCTCATTCGGATCAGCCATACTTGTTCCTTTCTTAGATTTTGTAATTTTATTTTCAACTAGAGGTTTGATTAAAATTTCTTTATTCTTTTCTCGTTGCAAATATATCTTTTCTCTTTCACTTAGTTGCATACAAACTTCTACAAACCCTCAGGCTGGCAAGATCATAGCTCTGATACCACTGAAATGTCCCCTTTCTGATTTTATATGAAATTTAAAGCCTCTAATCAGATTATTAAATTAAACAATCAGCACTTTGAAAGATTATACAATTTCTCAATAAAACCCAAATCGGGTATGCCCAAAATAGTGCCAAAATCTTCACAGCTTCACATATTATTGATAAATATGAAAGTAGACATTTTAATAGAAATTTCACCAGAATAACAGCCTACAAAATGACATTTCCAGATCTGTATAGAGTTTACAAAACAGCTCCCAATCACAGGACAAAAACAATGCTCAACGGGCTCCTGAAAACAACACAAAATAGCCCGGAAACACCACAAAACACTAATAATTTATCATAGAAGTATAACCACAACCCAATACATATATTCAGCTCTATTTTAACATCAAAATAGCTGAAATACAATAGCAATCCAAACTGATATGAAAAGCTCAATCGAAAGCACCAAAATCATACAAAAACACACCCGAAAACTCATAAATCCGCATTGTTTAGCAAAAGGGCAAACTCTGCATGAGCTTGTACATGGAATGGCCTCAAACTCCCATCCTTAGCCTTCCTAGAAACCTAAAAACTCCCATCTTTGGGTCTCCTTCTCCACAGGTTTGGCAGCCTCTGAAGAACAACAAAGTAATGAGCAAAAATCAAGTTCTAGAATGAGCCCAAAATGCCTCCAAACCACTTTTAAAGAGGGCATAACCCTAACTCACGACCAAGAGGGGTGAATTAGACATATTTTAATAATATTTAACATTTATTATTTCATTGGTTTCCAAATATTAGCCCCATATCCTGAAACTTCACTTTTTGAGCTTGCCAGCCTTAGCAAAAGATATTATTTTTAATTATTTGAAAAGGGGACATGACATCCATCTATGGTCCAAAAATTTGATAAAGGATGGGAGCTAAAATGTCTTAAATTAGGAGTGCGTCCATTTTTTAGATGGTACACAAATAGCAAGTGAACCACAAATTTATCACACCTGCAAGAGAAACTTACAATGACTAGAGTTAGGCCTTTTTCATCACTTCATTAATCCTTTGAGTTTTTTTCCAACTTTTGACTTAGGAGCACCAAAATTTAGCTGGATTTACATCTATTTATCTTGATTGACCCACACTCAAACCATAGTCAAGACAAATTTGATCAATCAAATTTACTTCTTCACACCTTCATCAAGATTCCATCAATCTTTAGGTTGGAATATTTATCAAAGTGTCATGGAGAACCTCATCTTTAGCAAAAACCTTGGTTGACTTACATTACTTGAGAATATTTGTCTATCTTGAGTGATTGATTCAATTATCCAATATCTCATTTTAATTGAGAGCATTAGTCTATCTCCAAGTGGAAGAAAGATATCATCCAAATCATTGTGCTTAATAGGATCTTATTTGACCAAGGTTATCCAAAACCTTCATCCAATTATCAAAAAATCAAAACAATCAAACCTTGGTGCCTTTCTCTCACAATCCATCATCAAAATCCAACATCTTTAAGGCCCTACCCTCACAATCAAAACAAATCCTAAACATTTTCTCCTAATCCTAAGTCCATCTTTCATTCATCATCAAATCTTCCATCCAACACATCTTTCATCATTTATCTTTCTAAAGGTGATATTTGTATGGTTGTAACTCGATCACAAGCTAGAAATATGAGGACATCTCAACCAAAAACCAATACGGACAATGAGAATCCTTTTTTGAAAATATTCTTTGGGAGAACTAAAGTGCCCGCTATACACATCACCAATGAAACTAAAGAATAACTTGTTGATCAACTCGATACATCTCCTCGCATGATGGAATTCCTTAGAGGCCCTTCCAACTTAGAGATGGTAGAGAAAACCATTAGACATAAGAAAATTAAAATCTATAAGAACCTTCTCACAGATGGAGCCATGGTTCCCATAGAATTTGATGATGCCTTTCTTTATCACAATGTTGTCAAGGCTCCAACCACTATTGATCCTACTCTAGCCGCTAACACAACATCATCACAAGACAAAGGAAAGGCTACTTCTAGTGGACCTTTGGCTTCACATCCTACATCAATATCTCAAAACACATCAACATCTTAAGCAATATCAACATCACAACCCGTGCAAACATTTCAATTGAGGATCAAACCTTGGCTCCAAAACTGTGGAAATGTGGATCTGAAACTACACCACCTATTCCTGCACACAAGAAAAATAGGGAAATTATTTTGGAAAGGATCTTTCCTTGGTCAAACCCCTATATAGGAATTAAACTTGAAATGAAATAAGAAATGCATGTAATGTCTACATTTGTCTTATTTTACATGCATTTCTTATTTCCTTATTGCGTTCTATTTGTCGTGGGTGCAAATCGATACCTTGATCATGTCTGATTGGGTGGGTTTACTCTAGGCATGGTCCTACTTTGCCTCTCAGCATGCTAGAATGCTTAGTGACATACCTGTTACGATTAGCAGATAGAAATTTAATAGTTACATGCAAATATAATCAATAATGCAAAGGAATAAATCACACATAAGTAGAACAAGAAGACACAAAGATTTAACATGGTTCACCCAATCTTGGGCTGTGTCCACCAAACAGACAATCCAATCTTATTATCTAGTAATTTCTACATGTTACAATCTACAATATTGTTGTAAGAAGCTATGAAACTCTCATATATAGAAAAACCTAACCCTAAGCCATTATAACAAGACTTATGTAGACATTACATACCTAGAAGTCAAAACAATAGCTATAAGCTCTTACGTCACTTAATGTAGTAGTACACAAAAAAAATTGTCAAAATCCAATCCGCTTTTAGAAGCTTAGATTGCACAAAGTTAACCATAATTGCTATGGTACATACTTCCCCTATTTTCTAATGCCCTTTCTTGGATTTCATTTTATTTTAATTTTTAACTTTCTTTCAATTACTTCATTTCATTTATTTATTTATTATAATTATTTCCTTCAATTTACTTATTTCTCAATTTAAATAAGAAAATTTACAAAAGAATAAAAAGATTAATTGACTTACTAACAAGGTGTGGTAATCTTTTAGATAGAGTAATCAAAGTGAGTCAACCTTCTATTTATCAACTAGATTATTGAGTTTGAAATTTGTTCAAAATAGACTATGAGATCTACTTTGCTGCACCCAAGCACTTACAAAACTCATCAATTTCTTGCACACAATTGTTAGCACCTAGTTAGTCTAACAAATATGTAAATATAACTATGTCAAAGATAAAATGACAATTGAATTTATAATTCCAACTATTTAATTATTGTTTTGAATTGACATCTGCCCAAAAATCCACAAGCAGAAAAACAAGCATCCTCAATCAAAACAAAAGACTGTAGGGTATTATACTTCAACTCTCAAGCCTGCCAAACAAGCTTGGTTATTCTTTCTCAAATTTCTATAGCATTTTCAATTTTCTTCAAGAAATAAGTGAGGAATTTAATTTAATTTTGGGTTTCTTAGTGACATGGTCAATATCATTTCCTCCAGAATAGAATTCTATTCACATGAAATGTCTAGATGGCTATCTACTCCACAAATTTTATGGATGGCTAATTTTTCTGGGAAATAAATCATTCATCTTCAAAAATTTAATATGTTTGGGGTATGATGCTCAAGCCCTTAAGCATTATAGGGAAACATCTCCTGCGGTCAAAGACAAGAAATAGGAGAAGAGGACGGGGATACAAACCTACAGTTCAAGAATGGTTGTTTCCATCATGCCATTAATGAGGAATGACATCCCCTTTCTGTGTTTATCAAGTGTGCAAGAAGGGAAAGGGGAAAAGCAGGGGAATTTATTAGTTAATAAGGATTCAAGAAACTAAGAAGAAAACACAGTTGGCAGGCGTAGAAAACTAGAGTCCACAATCTTTGATGACATCCTCCCTGCTTGTGCAGAACCGAGGGCCTTGGAACTGGTTATGGATTTCCATCAAAGCGTGAAGGATAGACAAATTTTGGTGGCGAACACAAGGGTTTGGGAGGGGGTTTATGAGTAAAGTGAAGGAACTGTAGTTTCAGGAAGTAGAAGAGCAAGCGTGAAGAGTTACAGGTTCAGGGTGGAGTGAAGAGCATAGCAAAGCAGCATAATAAGCTGCAAAGTTAGGTATTGTCACTGCTGTTAAATTAGTTTGGGTGAAAATCAGTGTTTTGCCAGCTTTGTGTTTGTCATTTCAAGTTGGCTATGGGACATATAAGTAAAGATTTAATAAAAAAACAAGGGGGGTGATGGTGGAGAAGAAATAAAGGAATCGCAAGTGGGAAATATGCTCCATGGCAACTCAACTAGATTTATAGCCTCTCTTTTCCTCCACGCATTTAAATAGGAAACATGAATGAAAATGGGGAAGCATATATAATGCATATGAATTGTTTGACAAAATGCCTCAAAGTAATGTTGAACGATCGAATACCTTGGTAGAATGATTTGTCTAAAATAGGTACACTGAAAAGGCTTTAGAAACCTTTATTTGGATATAAAATAGTATCTTGCCTCCTACGCATAAATTGAACTTGGGGGAAAAGGGTACAGATGCCTTTCAAAGCATGCCTGGAAATGGATATCTATTAGGATGGTTGTCATCCCTACTTATAGCATGGTTCTGCCTTTTTAACTACTTAAGAAGTCAAAATTAAAATGTATCATCTACTCATGATCTCGCATAATCTGATTTCATATAGAAATTGTTAGTGTCTGAAAGAAGCATAACAAAGACCACATTTTTGTATTGGCATGGATGGTGTTTAAAACTAGTTTAAGTATGTTGTTGTCTTTGATTGTGTAGACTATCTCTAATCTTGGCTACTGCTCTAAACATCAGGCTGATATCAGAAAAAAATAGCTCTCATTTTTTGATTAATAGTTTTAATTCCTTTCTAGTTTTTACCTTTCTCTTTCTTATCTTTCCAAAACATTTTGAATTTTTGAATTCTGGGGAGAAATGAGGAAGTTATGACAATTTTATGGCTGCCTAGTATTTATGTTTTACACTGCCAATTTTCTTAGTGATCAGAAAAAGTAAAAAATTCATTAAGCTATTATGAGTCTACTAGATAGTTATGTTGGGTTAATTTTAGTTTTAGTTTGGAAATGGTGTGCAAACTTTAAGTGTTTAAGAGGAAACTTAACCGATCATGGTAAGGTTTTGTTAACCACATAGTGGAGAGTTGAAGCTACATTCATTCCTTTAAGGGCTTCCCTGGAAAACTCAAATGGAGTTAGCATAAATCTCCCTAAGGCATGATCTTTGCAATACTGCTAAGTAGAAATGAAAATTGCTTTGTCTACATATCCTATTTATTAAGGTTTATAATTTTTGGGTCATGAATAAACTTGTTTCCATCATTATCTTGTGCAATACAAGAAAGTGATCAAGTTTTTGACCATATCTTTGATGTGAATAATGTGCTTAAAGATCATTGATGCAATCTAGATTAGGATTATGAAGGTAGGCTGGGTTGGAAAAAGAGATTTGTTTATTTCATTAATAATAAGTATTGTATCCTACCATGTATATGGTATTAAAAAAGTTCAAACAGATAGTGTAAAGTTGCTTTAAGGTCCTCTATAGAGGGCTTGTATCAAATATATTCAAATGGCAATTACTTAAGGAGATACGGTAGCACTCATTTAGATATCTCCTCCTCCTTTGGGCATGATTCTATGTTTCCTCTTTCCCCATATCTTTCCCCATATCTATTGAATATATCATGTTGAATTTGCTAGATTTACTAGTGGCCTAAGTTAATAGTGAGATCCTTCATTAACTTCAGAATTGAAGTCTTCTTTACTTATCTAGGGGTGTGATCAGAATACTAATCATGGCGAAGGCAATGATATATCTACGTTGTAATCTTACAATGTCACAGACTCACATGTACTTCCTCTATGGCTTCTTGTTATCTATGACTGAGCTTTATCATAATGGTTAACATATGTCATTGCAAACAAAGAGAATTTCTTTTGTTAATTAATAAAACCTAGTCTCTGTTTCAAGGGATGAACCTATAAGATATTTTGGAGTTTTTCATGTTGATTATGAAGTAGTAATCCAAGGGTTTGGAGTTTTGTTACTAATCAATAAACCCTATGAGCTATGGAATTGTTTCAAAATGGGCATATTGGTAAATAATGTCCTGTTACATGGTATGGTCTTAAACCCTTCTATAGTACTCTTTCTATTTCACCTTTTGGATAAGAGATGCTTGGTTAGATATGAAATCCTATGATAAGAACCTATGTGTGTGTTCCTTGAGATATGAAGGACAATTACATGTGACTTTGATCCCATTTGGGAATGAGTATGTAGGTAGTCTGTGGGCAATGGATGCTCCTATGATCCCAAGTCCACAGGGGAGGGTTTAGAAGTTAACTCCAAGATTTGAGGTTGTTCCTAAACTTGTTTGACCTTCCCTCTTCAGTATGTTTTAGTCTAAGGCTAAAATTTATAGAAGACGGCTATAAATGAATTAAGAATAAGTTGGCTATAAATGAATTAAGAAAACTTGATGACTCGTATTTAATGATGTGAATTTCAGATAATACAATCTAATGGGATGAACCATGGGTATTTTTATTGGGCACATATGTTTTACTTGTTAAAGCTATGTGCCTAATTTTGTGTTGAACTTGGGATGATATTCCTTAAGATTGCCTTTGCCATTTTTAAGCAAAAACTATAAGTATTATTATAAATGTTTGGCTATTTTTTCCTCACATGTTTCTAATAAAGAATCTGTTTATGAATAATGATATTTGGTTAACAATTTGAATGAAATAAGTGTGCTATATTAGTCTCTGGATTTGATTGTGTAGAATTTTTTGTTATCAACGTTTCAAATCATTCTACATGATCCATCATCAGGATGCAAGAGAGCAAGAGGAACATAAGATGGTAGATTGCAGATCTAGCAAACAATAAAAATAAAGTGTGTCTGATTACTCTATAAGTTGATATTTGTTATGTGAACATTTTGTATAAAGGCCATTTCATGTGGTAACAATATGAATCTTTTGTGTTGTGTAGTTCAACTCCAAACCGATTTCTATGTATGGGCTCTTGAATTGCTTGATTGTGATATACATACCTACATACACTTGACCAGTACTTATGAACCCTTGTGCTTTGTAGTTTATGTGTACATAGCTATAAGTCCCCACATGTAAGAACTAAGTCCGACACTAGAGTTGTTAGCAGGTTGTCATTGGATCGTGTCAATGAAACTATCTAGACTGAATGTTGTATTTTGTGGAATAGTTGACAATGTTTGATTAAGTTGATAGTTATTATGAACTAAATCTAAAAAAATTAAATTAATAGCAACCAAGGGGTGGTTGCTACATGTAGCAGCCAAATAAAAGAAGATAATTTCTAAAATTTGTACTTATAAGTTGCAACACAAAACTGGAAATTGTAAACTGACGTGAATTTGGGTTAATCTACATACCACATTTACAGAAAATGAGCACTCTAATTTCCTGAGTCAAATTTAATTGCAGCATGAACAACTCCTGCATATTTGCATACTCCCACCTCCTAGGTTTATACAAAACAAATAAATGTCTTGTTATGCATGATTGAACTAGCTCAGAATGTTTATTACATTGAAGTTTTGAACTTACCACAAAAGGTGATCATAATCATAGGCTGAAAATACAAAGGAACATATATTGATTTGTGCCAGTGAGTATGAAAATGTATTGAAACTTTCACAAGGATGTCAAGAACCTTGGATCTTGTCCTTCAAGATGAAAGATAAGAAAAAAGTCAAGCATCAAAGCAATTCAAAATGATTTGTGCCAGCGAGTATGAAAACGTATTGAAACTTTCACGAGGATGTCAAGAACCTTGGATCTTGACCTTCAAGATGAAAGATAAGAAAAAAGTCAAGCATCAAAGCAATTCAAAATGAATTGTACTTCCAAAATTTAAACTCTAAGCTCAAGAATAGAAATGTTCTTGGCCCACAACCACTGCTTCCCAATTCTCTCATCACAGGTAACAAACTTCAGGGAACTTAGTTCACAAACAGTTGAAGGTAACATCGTCAAATCAGAACACTCTCTCATATCAAGCTCCATCAATTTCTTGAGTTGTTGTATTTCCTTTGGAAGTTCTTTCAAGCCCTCAATAGTGAAATGTCTAGATATTCCAACCATCCAAGTTTTCCAATTGATACAGGAAGCTGTTCCAGGCGTGGTAATGCTGATAACCTTGACATTTTTAGATAACTCATATTTCCAAAATCATATGGAAAATTTTGAAGTAGATGAAAGTTGATAATAGAGCATGAAAGAGTGGGGGGTATATTGCAAATACCAAGGGGAAACTCCTTCAAATCACTGCTATGGTCCAGGTAAAATCTGGTAGCTGGGTGTTGATGAATGCAGATATATTTCCAAATCCTTCACATAAGCTCAAAGATGGCTTCTCTAAGTTTTGTAGTGCTTCAATGCTCAATTCTTCACAAAGGGGTGAAATCAACCTCTCCAAGTGGACACTCTTAACTAGAGTGAGCAATGATAAGATGGTGAGAATTGAAAACAGTAAGTGTTGCATCCAAAAATCAAGATATTTTGAATAATTTAGATAGACTGTTGAGTTACCCCACTGAACAAGGGATTAGATTATCAGAGACGTAGTATTAGTTTTTCAATGTCAATCATAAATATATCTTATGTATGACAAAGAAGTTAAAGCCATATTATACAGAAAAAAACTGCTTGAATTTCAATTCTATTCCACAATTTGATATTAAAGGTGAACATGAGAAATTATGATTAGCATTTCCAAAAAATATATATTTGGACAAAATCTATGTTTAAATAACTCACCAGTGAAAAGGGAGAGGATTTTAGTATCAAATGCAGTACACTAAGCAATTCCCCTTTGCCAACCTCTTGCTATTGACTACATTGTCTTGGTGTGCCGACTACAAGGCCAGGTCTCATACTACATCATGCTCAGAAAAGCATAGCTCTGAGGCATTTCCATATTGGGATTGTTTTACTTCCCCTGTTAGTGCTAGCAAGTTAGCTTAGTGTTGATAAATATGGTAACAGAAGATCCAAGATATGAAAAGAAAGACTATACCTTAGAATACTATTAAGTTTAACAGGTTTTTGCTTGCAAGTTTTAGATGAAATAACAAATGCATCATGGCTTCGTAGGTTTCAAACGTAAACCCAATCAACAATTAATGCGCCACCACTGATTTTCTTGTCCCCTGGAAATAACTCCAACTATAAGAAACACTAATCTAAGTAATCAACACAAGCCTGCAGCAATCTAAATAGTACTTTTCTGTGATAATCTAAAATTTATTCTACTTTAGAAAAAATGATCTATCCATTCCCAATCCTATCGTGCCTTCCAATACAAAGAGATTTTAATCACCTTCAGAGCAAGTGGCAGACCATCACATTCTGCCTGCACACGCACTTCATAAAATGTAAAAAGCATTTGTAAGAAAATGATTTTAGAAAACATCAAAATCTAATTAATCAATAAATATTTTATATGAGGATCCAAAAGAAAAATATTTCAGAAAAATCTATACCTCCTTTAAGAGATTTGCATCAATAGTTCCTAGAATTGATATCTATTCAAAAATCCAGAAGCAGAAAAGCAACAAAATGTCCTTTGGGCCCAACAATGGTAATTAATAGAACTCAGGCTAATGTAAAAATCCAGCAGGTGGGTGGCTGCAAGAAGTTGGGTGCCAATTTTTGACAAAAAGTGGAAGTGTTTTTCCTATTTTTCAAAATTCTTGTCAATTGATGTCAAAAATTGAGGCACTTAGAGATTGAATCTCAAAAAACTTCAGTAATAGAAATTATAGTACTCGGAGTTAGCTTTTCAAATATGTAATTTATTTCAATACCCACATTGCATAAATTAAATTTGGTAGGCATATTTAAAAACCACTTTTTCAGAATGCCTGTTTCAGGACCATACCTCACCCGTGTACGACCACCCTTTTTTGACACAAATAAATCAATATATGTTAATCCTTTTTAGGAAAGATACCTAAGACACTATAGATTGATGAGTATATTTTTCCTTTTTTTTTTTTTTGTATATATTTTTTTTTATTGATTTTTAATTGACAATAAAGTATATTTTCAAAACCTCTGGTGTACGGCCACCATAATTTGATGAAATGTTCATATTTTTCCAAAAAAAAAAAAATTATCTTGAAAAGAATAGAATGTAGATTGATGCCATATAATTTTTTTTTGTAGAAACCTTAAAACAAAAAAGTTATTAAAAGTTTAGTAAACCTCTGTGTTTCACATTTTCATACCTTTTACTATTGATAAATATAGGAAAAATAGTAAAATTTATTATATCATCAAAAAATTTACATTTCTGGAATCATGACAACGAAATCTATAATGGGTTTTCGTTTCATCAAAAAATTCAAATTGAAAGACGCTCAAAAAATTCGTTAAAGACAGAAAATTAATGTTAAAATAACTTAGTCAAATTTCTAGAGGTGAAGACATAGGGTCGGTGGGACCAAGCCTAAATCATGCCTATCCCGTACCAAAAACTGAGGCAAGTTAAAGTTTCCCGCCCCAAGCTATTAGAAACAGGTGCCCGATTTGAAATTTAAAAAAATGGGTGCCCATTTCAAAAGTAATCGTTTAAGAAACGGGCACCCGTTTTTAAAAAAAATGGGTGCCCATTTTAATAAACGGGTGCCCGTTTTTTTTCAAAAATGGGTGCCCGTTTCTAATGAGACCGTTGGAAAATGACAGGTGTAGAAGTACAAAGGTACAATGATTGAATCATTATTCAATCATTGTACGACTGTACCTGTGCGCAGACAGAATGTTTTAATAAATTTATACTTGGTTTTGTCTTGTTCTGGATTTGACACTTGTTGGATTAAAAATTCATCCAAATATGGGATCAAAGCAACGTAGAAAGAGACAAAGGATAGAAAATAAAGAAAAGGAAGCAAAACGTCAAAGAGAAAGAAGAGCAAGAATTAGAGAGGGTAGTAATGTCAGAGCTTCGAGTTCAACAGTAGCTTTAAAGGAAGAGAGCATTGAGAACACTGTAATGGATGAAGAGCCAGAAAGAGGAAATACAAATCAAGAAAATCCAGGTGCATCTACTAACCCAATATTGGGTACTGGTATGTCTTCAGAACCCCGCATATATTCTGAAAATGAAATTCATGATTTATTTCAAGCAGGCTACGAAATAAATGATTTGGATTTTATTCATGGAAGTACAGTAAGAAATGAAAGTCAAACACCAGTTGAAAAAGAAATTGAAACCCCACCTATGACTGAAAATCAAACCCCAACTGATGGTGAAAATAAAAGTACAGCTAAAATTGAGAGTGTGGATGTACACATGGAAACACCAGTTGAAAATGAAACATGTTTAAATGATAATGAAATGGGTAATCTTTTTCAATTGAATAGTGGTGTGTTAGACAATCTTCGTGGCTTGGTTTCATGGAGGCAAATTAGGACATATGCTAACAGATTGTTCAAACAATTTTTTTATAACAAGAAATTTGGGTTTCAATGTCAATTGATGTTACAATTAATGAAAATGACAAAGATGCGGAAAGTGATGAAGAGGTTAGGAGTCAATGTGAAAGAAAAAAAAAGGGATGAGTCTTTGAAACAAGTTGTTTCGACTATTGCTAATGCCTCTGATACAATTGGAAAGAAAAGTCGTTCTAAAGATAGAAATGCGGCACGACGAGCAATAACAACAGCTTTAGTAAACAAATCAACCCATGATAAAAGAATGATGAGTAACATAAGTGGATATCTTAATATTCATCGTAAAACTTTGGCAAAAGCTGTGAAGAGAAGAGTTGACTTTGAAAGTGATCCAGCTAACAACTTATGGACCTATAGTGGCAGACTCTCGAGATCTGATATGAAACTTACTAGTGAAGTGAAAACATTCATTGAAAGATTTTGGAAGGATAATACAAGAGTATCGCCAAATGCCAGGGATGTTCTAAAATTAAGAGTTGGCTCAAAAATTCGTGAACCACATCCAAAACACCTTTTGGACATGACTCAAACTGAATTATACAAAAAATTTGTAGATGAAAAGGTGTTATCAATCAGCATAAGTCAAAGATCATTTGAAAAGTGTAAACCTTGGTATGTAAGGGTAAACAAGGAAAGAGTCACATGTTGTTGTAAAACTCATGTCCAATTTCGTTACCATTATGATTTATTTCGATCTATACGTGGTACCATGCATACTAAAGAAATGTTACAGGAATGTGGTATCCAAATTCCACCTCAAGTTATAAAGGAGTTCATCTCAAGTTTGTTTTGTAACCCACATAATGACCAATATTTTCTTTTCAATGCATGTGTTTTTGGTGTATGCAATATTTGTGGCAATCTTGCATTATTAGATGAGTGTTTTCATGAAACTCCTACAACTGAATTCGGAGAACAAATGATTGATGTGCGAAGATTTAAAACTGTTGAATATCCATTGAAGGATGGAAAGGTTGGAAGACAATGTGACCTAATAAATGAAAGCATTAGTGTTCACGCATTCATGAACGAATTCAAGTGTAAGATCATACCTAAATATGTGAAACACTCTCATAATGCTAGATGGCTTGATGAACAATTTCGCATGTGCAAGAATACATTCCCAGTGGGTAGTTTACTTTCAGTAGTAGACTTTGCAGAGAACTATACTCTTGCACCACAAGATGAGATCCAATCTCAATATTATAATTCAGTACAAGTAGCCATTTTTGTTCATATTGTCTATAGGCATGCACATGATAGTACAGAAGAGGATAAATTTTTTTTGAGGGAGTACCACTTCTATATGAGTGATAAAAAAATTTATAGTTAGTTGTGCATTAAAGACAGTTTTTCTAATTAATTTCTTATTTGAATAGGTATAAAGTGTACAACTTTACACACATGTGACAGTCATATGCAGGAGCCCTAGAAGATGATACATTAAATTATTTCATTGAATGTTTATTTTATTTTTAATCATATTGTAATTGGGCAAAGAAGTGGGGTTTTCTTACTAGTTCTTTCCCTATGGAGCCCTTGAACTAGTCATAGATATAAATAAAAATATCATTTATTGATGTACCATGTGTTATGATTCCTGTATACTTATTAATTTGTTCATTTTTTAATTCAAATTGTAAAATTAATTTGACGTGACATATAACTTGAATAATTTGATGTGACATATTAATTAATGATATCCATTATCTAGTTATCTAGTTATCTAGTTATGTAGTTATCTTATTTTATCTCTACTTATAGATGATTCACATTATATTTATTCACGTAGAGTATTTACATGCAATCCATCTTATTAAAAAAATCTTAGATCTAAAACAAATATTCTAATTTAATCTATGAAATGTACATATATCGATCAACCAAAAAAAAGCTAATCCACATAACATGTCACTCTAGTCCATATATAACATGTCCAAATAACTAGTCCAAATAAAACACGTCCATAAAACATACATCATTGGTCCAAATAAAATAAGTTCATATATAACAAGTCCATAAAACATGTGAATAGTCCAAATATAACAAGTCCAAATATATAACAAGTCCATAAAACATGTGAATAGTCCAAATATAACAGGTCATAGTCCATATAACATCTAGAAATAGTCCATATATAACATCTGAATAGTCTATATAACATGAAAACACAAGTAACATCTAAGAGCCTAGATTGCCCATCTGATCTGCCGTCCTCTTCACTCCACGTGAAGAGGACGGAGATGTATCATCATGCTGTACACCATCAAGTGACTGTAAACATAAATTATGAAGAGATAACATAAGAAGTGGGTTTAAACAAATAATTCACTTACAAACAAAATAAATATCGAATATACATATATCAAATAAATTACCGTGGAACCCTGCTGAGTAGTTTCCTCTGTGGGAGGAGGACCTGGAGTAAAAAACGTCGCTGTGGTAATGTCCTGTACAAAACAAATTGCAAATTTATTATAATAATATTCCCTAAAAATGACATGTGCGTCATGATTCAAAAATATTGGAATTTAATTTATTAATAACTATGACCTCAAAGGATGATGAGTCCTGCATCTGGCTGGGTCCTACACCATGACCACGTGAAACTATACTCGCTAATGGTTCTGAGGGTACATCAGCAGGGAATGATGTGGTGAAGGCCTACACAATTGTAAAAAATAGAAGTGAATTAGAATATACACATAAATACGTGAGCATGTATAAATAGTTAAATTCAAATTAAAATGCAATATACATACAAGCGGTATATGGGGAGTGTCCTCTGTGACTGATGGCAGAGTACCCATCGAACTGCTGCCAAGGTGGTATGAAGTGTGACCCTACAATATATATTTTGAAAACAAACATTATTAAAGTAAAGTTTCAACAATAAATATTTCTAGGGGTCGAATAGACATGATAAAAACACATATAGTGAAAGGTGCACCAACATCTGAAGCAGTTGAATGGACACGGTGACGGTCCATGGATGTCGTGGTCTCCTCTGCCCCCTGTCCGACAAAAATAACATATTTTGGTTGATATGGTTTGTGTGTCTGTACATATATATGTAGGCAAAATATTTTATAGAAGCTAGATTACTATTATATAGATTACCTCTGCACTAGATAAATCCGCTGCGTATAGAAGCTCAACAAATGATGAGATCTCGGGAGGTCGATCCTCTGTGTCATCATATCCTCCATGTGCACCCTCTGCATCATCAAATCCATCATCTGGCCCCTCACTCTATGGACCAATACATATGTCCCCGCAACTGGTGCAAACATGTGCTGTGCTCTGGGGTGCCCTAGCCATCCTGAACTGCTCAGCTAAATCACCTGAAAGGGCGCTCAATGAACCAAGAGCAGAGGTGACTTCTCGGTGGTGTACTGGCGCTGGAATCACAGGAGCTGGATAAGAAACAAGGGGCTCCTCACGTGGATGATTTCTGACTCTATCACTCAGCTTTGCCCCAGGCCTGTCCTGAGGCATGCCTCTACCGACCCCTTGAAATGCTCTCATGTCAAAATAATTGGGTTTTCTACCCAATTCAAACTCAGCCCACAATTTTCTCAAAAAGTACATGGGGACCTCGTGATTTGCGTGTGGTGGATGGTCAAATACCATCCACCACCGCTCCCAAAAGTGCTGTGAAATCAACGGGTGCTTGCACCAACGAATAGATATTCTTGATTTTTTGGGGTTTATTTCTTCCCCTGTTTTCGGATTCTTAAACCACCGAGCAAAATCTGCTTTGGTGATTTTAAGATCATTCACCTATTTATAGGTGAGTCCATCAGCATAGAATGTTCTCATGGAATCTCTCCATGACTGATAGCTATCCAACTCATCATCGAGGGACTGGACAGAATGTACTATGCCTTGCATAGTATCTGCAAGGCGTAGTAGATGTGCGGAGGGGTGGGGATCATGTCTAACCGTCTCAATGTCCCTGACAATAGAGGCGATATTATGCCTCATGTCCTGTCTAAGCTGCTCTGCGGTACGAGGAGGTGGTGGAGGTGGGGGTGGTGGTGGTGGTGGGGGCTGACCTCCTGAATGCTCGTTCATCATGTGTAAACTGCATATATAAAGTATTTGAACGTGTAAATGAAAATTATTTAAACACATGAATAATCTAAACATATATATCTCTATCTTCACATGTACACATTTATAAAGTATTTGAAAATGTAAATGAAAAGTATTTAAACACATGCATAATATATTAGGTCTTAAGGGTGATAGTACGTCCTATTACATCTTACGAGTACATACTAGCTCCTATTAGGTCTAAAGGGTACATAATAGGTCCTATTAGGTATTAAGGTTACATACTAGGTCATATTAGGTTTTAAGGGTACATACTAGGGTTTAAGGTTCATATTAGGTCAGATAAAGAGAGTTTACTTTGTAAATGTTTATTTCTTTTCAATAAGGTTATATTTTATATTGATTTAGTTGGTTTGTTAATATAATATTCAGATGTAATATTAAACTATTTACTTATTTAATTATTCATATACATTTTTAATTTACTTACATTCTAAACTTGCTACGATGTCTTTGTTTAAAGATATATAATGTATTCCTTTATCAAGGTCAATTTGAAAATAATTACTTTTTAGTACATTGAACATGACAAGAGAGGCTCGACAGAGAGAAGAAAGTTCAAGGGGGAGAGATGAGATAGCGGAGAGAGGAGAGACCTGAGAGAGGACGTGAGGAGAGAGGAGAGAGAGAGATCAGAGAGAGGAGCTAGTAGGTGAGGAGAGAGAGAGAGAGAGGAGAGAGAGAGAGATGAGAGAGAGAGAGAGAAGAGAGTTAAACAGAGAGAGATAAGAGAAAGAGAGAGGAGAGAGAACATTAGAGAGGAGAGAACATTAGGTTTTCGTTTACAATCAATATTAGGTATTAAGGTTACATACTAGGTCTTAAGGGTCATATTAGGTCTTAAGGGTACATACTAAGTCTTAAGGGTTATATTAGGTTTTAAGGGTACATACTAGGGTTTAAGGTTCATATTAGGTCAAATTATTAGGTCCTATTAGATACTATTAAGGGGTTATGAATCATTCTACTATATCTATATCCTAGACAGATCTATATAAAAGTGGGGGGCAATCAAAAACAAGTTAAGCCCATCATTTATGATAAATGGAAGAGTGATGAGGATGTTTGGAAGGAGCTTTCTATAGGGGGTCTAACCTCCTTCACTAAGAAAGTTCATGGGAATGATACTCAAGTTATAGGAGATTTTATTGAATCGATGACCAAGATGATGGTGTGTTGAAGGTATTTGGCCTTAAATTGGTTATCTTAGAGGATTTAGTGGCCAAAGTCTCAAAAACCTTGGTCTAAGGGAGAAATTCTTTTAGGATAAAAAAGAATTGATGAATCCCTTATAATTTTCTTCTTGGGAAAGGACAAATAAAAGCTTCAAAGAAGCACTAATCGCAACTATGACAGGGTGTCCATTCCTCCTCTCTAGGCCAAGATATCTAAATTTATTATGAGGCATGTTACTTTAAATGGATATTTTACTAGTCTTTTCAACTACCACTTTGTCATTTTAAACTATTTCAAACATGATAAATATACATATATTCCTTTCTACTTGCTCTCTTTGCATTCCCATAGCATTAAAACTCATAGAAAGAATCCCTCATATCCAGTTCTACATAAGGGCTTAATTTTCCTTATAATGGAGTTTTCTAACTCTATTTTAGTAGCTATAAATCCCCATATGGCTAGGTTAAAAATAAGTCAATTGCTTTCTCAAGGAGTACTCGATGGGTCCTAAGGAAGATTCCTTATTGGATGAGGGTGGGCCTCAATTGGGAAAGAAAACAAACCCAAAAAGGGAAGCGAAGTCCCACTTAAAATATGTAATTTTAGATTATGAGCTTTTTTATTATTCCCCTCTATTGAGTGTGTCCCTGACTCTTTCATCCCTAGTGGGGATATTATAGGTAGGGTAAAATCTAATGGTTCTTCTTTTGTCATGGCCAAAGGAAAACGGAAGGGCCAATTAACTTCATCCTATGCTAAGAAACTTAGATGGGATAATGTGTGTGATGAAGCTTCTCCCCTACCCCCCTCCACCTGTAAATGATGATAATATGGACTTGCATACATGCATATCCCTTCAAGAAATGATACTCCTTTGGAGAAAGGGTCTTTTGTTTATGATAAAGAAAATATAGGAAGGGATGTCAAAGAAACTATGGATGGCCATTGCTCTCTCTTAATGTGGATTGTGTTAGAGCTAAATGCAATTAAGGAAAAAGGGGTTTCCACCCCTTACAATGAAAAGGTTAATAAACTTCTTGTGATGAACCAAAAAAATTTGAAGGGGGTTGAAGATCTTAAAAATTATCATGAGTAGAGAATGAAATCCCTAGAAGATGATAATGTTAAGGTTTGTGATAAATTGAAAGTTATTGTTGTAGTTAGCTGAATGGCTATGGAAATGAGAGAGGCTCGACAGAGAGAAGAAAGTTCAAGGGAGAGAGATGAGATAGTGGAGAGAGGAGAGACCTGAGAGAGGACGTGAGGAGAGAGGAGACAGAGAGATCGGAGAGAGGAGCTAGCAGGTGAGGAGAGAGAGAGAGAGAGAGAGAGAGAGAGAGAGAGAGAGAGAGAGAGAGAGAGAGAGAGAGAGAGAGAGAGAGAGAGAGAGAGAGAGAGAGAGAGAGAGAGTTAAACGGAGAGAGATAAGAGAGGAATTAGAACAAATTTTCATTATGCATCATTAGAACAAAAATAATTTTAGCTACAATTCTAATATAAAATTGGAATTCTAGACTTATGTTCCTTTTTTCAATGAATTTGAGATTAGGAAATATGTATACATGAACTTGGTTACATTATATCAAATTGATAACTTTTAACAATAACAACTAAATACAAAATTGAAAATTAATAAAATATTTGATATCTAGAAAGAAGGGATAACCATTACCCTATATCTACAATCTAGGCTTGAAAGTTTATGTCTAGAGTAGGGAAACCCAATTTGAGGTTGTTTGAATTAGAAGAGTTCTATAGATTCTCAACTAATAGGTCTTATACCTTTTCCTATTTGGAAATAATTAAAAAATTATTAGATATAGTTTGAGGGAATCCTAGTCCATGTGTTTCTATGTATTATAAATGTGAGTCTATCTATCACTATCTAATCTACACACTTGTAACAATATATGTGGTTAGAAATGAACCTACATATATAAAAGTGGAGAGAATTGGTTAGAAAGGATATCAAGGCTTACCTATGTCAAAAATTTAATGGTCTTATCACATGTCCACCCCAACAATCGATGAAGGAAAATAGAGATTATTCCTAGAAAGGAGACAAATTAATCCTTAATGGAAATGCTTTAATAGACAAATGTTACATTAGATATGCAATAGTTGACTTGAAGCTTTAAAAAAATGATATTTATTGAAGGGGTTAAATAATGTATTCATCGTAGAGGAACACATAGAACTTGATTATGATTGTTGAAACTTGAATTTTAGAGAGAGAGAGAGAGAGATGAGAGAGAGAGAGAAGAGAGTTAAACGGAGAGAGATAAGAGAAAGAGAGAGGAGAGAGAACACGATCAGAGAGGAGAGAACATTAGCTTTTCGTTTACAATCAAGTCTACATTTTAGGTTTTCGTAAATACAATTTTATACATTCTAAGTTTTCATTTTCAGTTTTTTACAAATACATGATTTCTAAACAAATTGAAAAGTAAATTAAAACATAAATAAATGAAAAACTATAAACATACACTCATTTTTTAAATAAATTCGTATAATGCTATTTAAAAATAAAAATTAACTTTTTATATGTTTTAGGTTTTCGTTTACAATTTTAAATATGTTTTTGGTTTTCTACGTTTTAGGTTTTCGTTTTCAGTTTTCTACATTTTAGGTTTTCGTTAAATTCAGTTTCGTTTTAAGTTTTGTTTTCAATTTCATTTTAGGTTTTCATTTTCGGTTTCATTTTAAGTTTTTGTTTTTTGTTTTCATTTTCGGTTTCATTTTAAGTTTTCATTTTCAGTTTTCTACGTTTTAGGTTTTCGTTTTCAATTTCATTTTAGGTTTTTCTTTTCAGTTTCATTTTAAGTTTTTGTTTTCAGTTTTCTACGTTTTAGGTTTTCTTTTTTCAGTTTCATTTTAGGTTTTCATTTTCTGTTTTCCACGTTTTAGGTTTTCATTTTCAATTTTCTCTATTTTAAGTTTTTGTTTTCAGTTTTCTACTATTCAGGTTTTTGTTTTCTACTTTCTTACGTTTTAGGTTAAATTGTTTTCAATTGCACATTATTTCTAAATAAATCGAATAACAAATAAAAACATACATTTCATAATCTAAGAAAATACATTCATTTTTAAAACGCATACTTAAATAACTATTTAAAACTAAAATTTAACGTTTTACTACTTAAAATGAACACGGAAAATAAAGTAACACACATAAAAATGATAAATACGTACCTGGAACTCGAAAAAAATCTGTTTGTGGGGTCGACGGGCGTCTAACAAACGGGTAGGCGATTTTGAAAAAATGTAGATCCCATTTCCTGTCACTAGAAAATGACAGGAAACGCACTAAACAAAAAAAATAAATACTTTTACAAAACGGGCACCCGTTTCTTAAAAAACGGGTGCCCGTTTCGTATCGTTTGACCGAACCTAAACGGGCACCCGTTTTATTGAAGATCGGAGTGCCGAAGCAAAACGGGCACCCGATTGTTAAGAAACGGGTGCCCGTTTCGAGCGGCGCATTTTTCCAAGTCGCGGACTTCCGCGGAATTGGCACCCAACTTCTTGCAGCCACCCAGGTTCACCAGAACATGGTAGCTCTTTAAGCACTTCCCAAGCAGCTGCCATCTGCTTCAAAATTTACCATATGATCTTGGAAATATGAGTCATCTAAGAAAATTAAAACTATCAGCATTACTAGGCCTGAAAGAGCGTCCAGTATAAATTGGAAAGCTTGGACAGTTGGAATATCTAGATATTTCAGTATGAGAGGGTTTGGAAGAACTTCCAGAGGAAATAGGACAACTCAAGAAATTGAGGGAGTTTGGTACAAGAGAATGTTCTTGTTTGAAGAGGCTACCTACGACTATTTGTGAACTAAGTACCATGAAGCTTGATGTATGTGATGAGAAAAATAGGAAAGTGGTTTCTAACCAAGAAAAGTTCTACTGCAGAGCTCAGAGTTAAAATTATGGGATCACACCTCCATTGTAAACTGCCAGCACATTAAGCACATAGTGCCAGTGTTTACATTAAGATGGATTATGTCGTCGACAATGACGGAGAGGACATATTCGAGATATCAAGGACCAACCCTTCTGCTTTGATCCAAGTTAAAATTATACAAGGTTGCTTGTGTTGAATGTGGATATCTCTCCAAACTCTTCACATGAGCTCTCCAAGTTCTGTATTCTTCATAACTTTGTTTCTCAGCAAGGGATGAAATCAATATCTCCAAGCGAAGACTCTTAGGGTTGAGCAAGTAAAGACAAGACATCTACACCTTTCACTATTTCCTTATTTGTATCACAATTTAATACCATAACATAGTATTCAAATATGGGGAAAGATTCAAGCAAGTATTTTGTCCCTCAAAAGAGAAACAGAGCCTCTGTCCCAGGGAAATTCATATCATGCCAGTAATTTTCTCCATAGGAATCTGCATGCATAAATAACAAAGGAAATCCAATTAAAACAATTTTTCACTAATTATGACTCTGTTTGAGTTATATAGGTTATTCTTGTCATATTGAAGTTGAATCCAAGAATAGATATATGGACGGGAAAAGAGAGCTTATATTTTTTATGCAGAGAAAGAAGTGTGCATAATAAGTCTGAGAATTGAAAACAACATTGTTGCATATTTAGGACATTTAGAAGATCCATAAAAAGTAGTTTACAGAGCCAGTTGAGCTTACCCTCTGAACAAGTGATTAGCATACCAAAGCCTTACAATGTTGTTTGAATTTACTTATATTAGTGATGCAAACATCATGATATGAATAAAATCATGTTTGAAATTCAATTCTAATATATAATTTGGCATCAAAGCTGAACTTAAAAAAAATGATTAATACCTCAAAAAAAAGAAACAATTGGGGACTGAAATGTTTTTTTAAAGATTTTTTGAATAACATACCAGTGGGAAAAGAGAGAATTTGAGTATCAAATGCAGAATCTCTTGCTGTCGACTACATTTTCTTGGTATGCCAAATAAAAGGTCAAATCTGGCAATACATCATGCTAAGGAAGTATAGCTCCGAGGCATTTTCATATCAGATAGTTGTACTTCCCCTGTTTAGTGCAAGTGTGTCAGCTTAGTGTTGAAAAATATAATAGAGATCGTATACAAAAGGAAAGACAAATTACCTTAGATTGCTACTTAACAAGTTTCCGGTTGAAGTCCAGATAAGATACCAAAAGCACCACACTTCTGCAGGTTTTGAACATAAACACAAATATCCAACAGTGCATCACCATAGATTTTCTTGTCCTCTAGAAATAACACTCAATCTAAGCAATGTTCATTTTTTGCATCATCTAAGGAGCCAATACTGGTCTGCAGCAATCTATATAACCTTTCTGTGTGATAATTTGATGTGTATTCTCCTTTAGAAATCTTGGTTTTTGTCCCTTTCCAATCCTCTAGGATTCCCCATTAGAAAAAGCTCCAAATCATTTACAGACTAAGTAGCAGATAATTACATTCTGTTTGCACCTACACATCACAAATGCATAGAAAATTATTAGCAAACCCTGCAGGACAACAGAATCTTATTAATAAATATATAATACAGAAAAAACAACAATATTATCATAAAGAGCTATACCTTTTTTACTATATTTGCTTCCATAGCGCTTAAAATGTCTTTCTAAAACTAGAGAAACAACAGAGCATCCTCTGGGCCCAACAATGGTAATCGAGAGAGTTCCCTGGGATTGAGGGGATTGAGGATTTGTGTCTGATAGTTATAGGTGTTTTGTACCATGGACCTTCAAGTATATATTTTCCTCACATTTTCTACGGTAAACATAATCAGTATATCAACTACTGAAAGAAACACTTTCTGTCCACTATACAGAAAAATAAAACCAATAAATCAAGTCAGGGAAAACATAGAATAATAACATAGTTTGTTATGTGCTAACACATTCGACATTCAAAGAGAGAAAACCCATAATTTAAAGGGAATGAGCTTTATTAGTAAAGGCTTAAAACATGAATGCAATATAGAAGGGATCTAACCTTTAATTTGAAGATGATTTCATAGAGCACCCATTTCACCACCTCTTGCATAATGCACACCAAACATCCACTCCTTGTTGTGGAACAAAAGTCCCTCCAAATCCCTAATACATTTCTCCAACCCCACATAAAACTGAGAATTTCATATCAATACGTGGAATCATTCACCATTCCAGAACTGTCAAAAAATGAATCAAAGCCATGCATTGAACTTGTCCCAAACTATTTCTTTTATGTGATTTCTTTTCCTTTGCAATGCTATCATATACATGTCTTCCTTATATAATACTAAATAGACAGGCAAATATCAAACTACTCATTTTTATTGAAGTTTCCATGAAATTAGCATTCTTAGCGTATACGCGCATTAATCTGAAATCCATTTCCCTACCACCAACCTTGTCTGATTTGTTGCATAGAGCAAATTAATTCAAATGCCACGTAGGTGGGGTTTTCCTACTAGTCTATTCCTAAGTCCTCCTGCCACGAAGTTGACTTTTCTACAAGTTTATTTTATCGATGGAAAATATTTTTATGGCAACTTTTCAACTCTTATAAGAAATTATTGTATATAATTCTTGGAATAATTAAAATAGGACCATCCTTTAACTGATTAAAATATATTTTCATAGTAAGGTAAAGATTAGAGTATTGTATATTAATTTATTAAAAGTTGTTCATCACTATTGTAGGTTAATTTGTTCAAAATTATTTAAGTTTATTTATTTTTAAACATAATGTTAAAGATTATTTTATAATTATGTACTTAATTAAATTATTTTTTGAATATGTATAATTTTATGATTCAAATGTAAGTAATGATGGATTGTTGTTGATGAAGTGATTGCAATAGTTCAATAAGAAATCTTAGTTTAGCTTTCATAATATGGAATATGATAATAATGGTGCAACTAGTAAGGGTTTGATAAGTGTGCCATGTTCGTAGTCCAATACTTATGATATAGCAAGATAAGTGGTGGTGGTGGCTTCGTTGGAACCTACTTGCCCTTTTAGTGAGCTCTCCAAGAAGGTTGATAAACCTTGTTCCTCAAGATGATCATTTGCTTCAAGTGATTTATCTAATTTCATATTATGTTGTGCCTTCATTTTTTCAAACCACTTTTCCCCTTGAAGACAATTAGGATTCTCACAACCTTCCCTTTTTTTGCTTGAACTCACAACCCTCCTTGAGTTTTGGAAGAAGGAGAATTTGTTGCTAAGAAATGTCATGCAATTTGGAAAGTTCTCCCTATCGAACAACAACGAATTTCTCATAGAATAATTATTGTAATTTAAAAGGGCTGGAGTTCGAGGAAATATCATTAGACCTATGTTTTTAATCAACTACTTCTTATATAAAGTTAGGGGTATGATAGATTCACAATATAGGTTTGTTGTATGAGAAAACTAAGAAAGATTTACTCCTTTGGACACTCTTTATTTTTAAGAGATTAAGGTGGTTGGTTTCCTATCATGTATAATTTTGTATGAAAACATGAGCAAGGATTTGGTGATGTGGTGATAATTTTGGTCCTACAAATTAGCAACCCCGTTAAGCTAACATGGTTGACACTTATAAGAAGGCTTTGTGGGCCATGTTCAAAATTTACAAGGCCTTTGGGATTGTCAAGTCTATTCTTTGAATGATGTAGTTCAAAGGACCCTTTTTTGTGCTAGCTTGCATATGAATGACTTGAGGCCTACTATATATTTGATGGAAACCTTAACATGGCTGCGGTAGCATCTAAGAAGAATTGCACATTCCAATGAGATGGTGAGTTATGAAAGAGAGGTTGGGTTCTACATGTTTAATAAATTTAGCCTCAATAATATTGTCTTGTCTTTCAAACTATTTATTTGGCATGGTACACCTAGTTTGACTTATGTGGCAGCGTGGAAAGAATAATAAAGTGATTTATAGTTTCACTATGATTTTTGTACAACTATATTCTAAATTGCAAGTTGATGTACTCTTCAAGCCTAACCTTTATTAGATATTATTCATTTTTACCACTCTCCAAAAGGTGACAATACACCTATTAAAGTGTACTTTATACTTTTATTCTCGAACAACATGCTTTCAACATGTTAAGCTTATCTAGCAACAATACTTTCAACATGTTAAACCTATCTAGTAACAAATCTAAGCGCAAGCACAAACTCATGTATATAGTTAGAAATCTAAGTACAAGAGTCTCACATCATCCTCACACTATTTAAATATGTAGCTCTCCCATAATGACTCAAATTAGAGATATAAAAGCACAATTAACCTCTTGCACTTGGTATTCTATCTAAGTGTTGTGATTAGTCAACCTCATTTGCATGATACTTTTGAATATTGCTTTGAATTTCAGTAATATGCTCTACGCATTCCACACCAATAATGTTATGCATATTTTTCGTTCTAATTCTTGTCTTGATGAGGAACTCAATCACAATTTTTCCATATTTACTTAGGACTTCTATCTTATTTGCAAAGACTTATTTGAATTCTTTGACCATAATGTTGAACATTTTCTAACTTAAAACTTCCTATTTTTATCTTTTATTTTCTTATATTAAATATTTGTTAATTGAAAACTCAATTAATTGTTTCCTTTTATTATCTTCTCTTATAAATATTGAATCTCATCTAATTGATTTTATGCTTTTTCATGAATATCTATAAGAGAAGGGAAGATAGAGAATTTAGAAAAATGAAATTTAATATTTTAATTTTCTACATATTTTAAGGTCTTTACCTTCTTAATGAATTTTATCTTTTCTAATACCTATTTAAATTTTTAATCTTAAATTGAGTAAGTGACACCTAGGTGTTCTAACATCTTTGTTTGTGCTGCAACAATCTTGCTTGATTTTATATTTTGTGTTATGAGATAAGGACTTGGTGATAACCTTAACCTAAAAGACTTCCTACAAACCTAAATATAATTTAACACTTAATTTGAACTATTTTACAGCCAACTAACCTAAACATAATTCCTAAGAGCACATGATTCAATTATTTATTACTCTTAACGAACATTGCAGCATGGCGCATTCAAGAAAGAATTTTCTTATTATATATTTTGAGTGATTTGTACATAGAACACGCTACTGAAAATTGTAAACTTATGAGCGGTTTGATTAATTTAATCTACATTCACATGAAATGATGGAGATTAAATTTATATTCTTTGCGGACAACACACGCCCATTTACACACACCCACATCCAAGTTTATGCATAACAAAGAATTGTCCTGGGAGGGACAGTACGTTCGTTATGTATTTACAATCCTGTAAAAAACTGTTTACTGCAGTAATTTACCATTAAAATTGATCATAATCTTAGACTGAAAATCTAGAGGGCCTTATATTGATTTGCGCCGATGAACATGAAAATAATGAAAAACATTTATAAAGGATGTCAAGATCCTTGGATCTTATTCTTCAAGATGAAAGATAAAAGTCAATCGTCAAGCCAATCCAGGCTAAACTGTGCTTCCACAATTTGAATTCTAAGCTCAGGAATAGAAGTGTTCTTAACCTGCAACCACTGCTTCCCAATCGTCTCATCACAGGTAACGGTCTTCAGAGAACTCAGTTCACAAACAGTTGAAGGTAACGTTGCCAGGCGGGAACACTCTCTCATGTCAAGCTCCTTCAATTGCTGGAGTTGTCCTATTTCCTTTGGAAGCTCTTTCAAGCCCTCACACAGTGAAATGTCTAGATACTCCAACTGTTCAAGTTTCCCAATTGATGCAGGAAGCTGTTCCAGGCGTGGTAATGCCGATAACCTTAACATTCTTAGATTTTTCATATTTCCAAAATCATATGGTAAATTTTGAAGCTGATGGCAGTTGGTAATAGAGCATGACAGAGTGGAGGGTATATTGCAGATACCAGGAAGTAATTCCTCCAAATCATTGCTGTGATCGAGGTTAAAATGTTGTAGCTTGGTGAATGTGGATATATTCTCAAATCCTTCACATAAGCTCAAAGATAGCTTCTCTATATTCTGCAGTGCTTGAATGCTTTGTTTTCCACCAAGGGGTGAAATCAATCTCTCCAAGCGGACACTCTTGAGTTGAGTGAGTGAAGATAACACATCTAGACCTTTCACTGTTGCCTTGTCCGTACCGCGATTGGATATCATCAGAAACTTCAACTCTTTCATGGATTTCAGAAATGGGGGGAGAAAGTATTCTGTCGAATCAAAGAGCAACAACAGAGTCTCTGTTTCAGGGAAGTTCATATCATACCAGTCATTTTCCTCCATAGGTCCTGCATGTATTAAATACAAAGCAAATCCAGTTAGAAATTTGTGCACTAATGATGACTACTAGTTATGTATGTGAAATTCACGCACATGCAATCAATTGACATAGAAAAGTGATGTAATTCTGAAAATCATTTTTGAAAGTCAATTGTTTTTTCCCCTATAATTGGAGATCAACAATGAACATGAATTCAAAGAAATGTTTTTCTGGACCAAAATGGATGTGGAAGAGTTTATGAATAACTTACCGGTGAGAATAGAGAGAAACTGAGTATCAAACGCTCTATCTCTTAGCAGCTCCCAATTCTTTAACGAAGCAAAGTTCTTCCTTTCTATGACCAACCTCTTGGGGTGGAATATGTTGTCATGGTGTCCCAAATACAAAGCGAAATCTCGAATTCCATCACGCTGGGAAAAGTAAAGCTCT
Organism: Chamaecyparis obtusa; assembly: GCA_027943335.1. Classification (NCBI taxonomy): domain Eukaryota; kingdom Viridiplantae; phylum Streptophyta; class Pinopsida; order Cupressales; family Cupressaceae; genus Chamaecyparis; species Chamaecyparis obtusa. Next base: position 942,956 of record BSBK01004046.1, on the reverse strand, counting down.
GAAGCATTTCCATTTCCATATGAAGTTGCTCTACTTCCCCTGTTAAGTGCAAGCATGTCAGCTTACTGTTGAGAAATATGATTAAAAGAAACCCAATATAGAAAATTGTATAAAAGCAAAGGCAATTACCTTGAGTTGCTAGTTAAATTTAACAGATTTCTGCTTTCAAGTTCTGATAAGACGGCAAAAGCATCATGCCTCTGTAGCTTTCTAACATAAACCCAAATATCCAAAAGTGCATCAGCACAGATTTTCCTGTCCCCAGGAAATAATCCCAAGTCTAAGAAACATTCCTTGAGTACACCATCTAAGGAGTTATTACTCATAAAATTAAGTGCATACTGCAGATACTGTCTGAGTACATCTGATAAGAAGTAAATACTGAGCCCTTTTCTGTGATAAAGTGATGCATATTTTCGTTTAGAAATCTTGTTCGTTGCCCTCTTCCAAGCCTCGTGCGATTCGCTGTGCATAGAGCTTGCAATCATCGACACCATTTCCTAAAGTATTTAGGAAACTGCTAATTTCTCTTGGATTTGAAGCTTTTTACTGCTGCTTAATCCTGAGCGGCGTGTCCTTTCAGTGTTTCTTTTCTGCGGTTTCTTCTCTTTGCAAGGCTGTAGAATTGTCTTCTTTATATAAGAAATAAACTCGGCAATTGAAGTTACATTGGAATCTGCATTCTCAGCGTAGACGCCACTGAGTCTGCAATTGTGCATTGATTAAATTTTTTCCCTTTCATACTGACTTTCGCAGGAATGTGTAAAAGATGTTTCCTCGAAATGGTTTAGTATTGTCTTGTCGCGTTCCTTTCATCTTCATCTTTAATGTGATGTCTGTAAGACATCTGTTGAATAAATTAAGAAGAAAGTGGTTCGGATATGCTTCGATTCAGGCATATAGGAAGCTCACTTTTCAAACGTTTTTGTCTCATCTAATGTATGACTAGCAATCGCACCTTGGTGTGCAATGGGTATGCTGTATTAATGTTTGAGGAATAAAAAATCCCACCTCTTTTCATCTCACTCTTTCCCCTTTTACATCAACTTTTTTCTATTTTTTATATAATTGTTAATTCTATTATATGTACATTAATCAAATAATTATATATCTTTCTTTTTTTTACTACTACATTCCTTTCACTAATGCACCATCCAATCTAGAGTGTTTCAAATATCCATTTGAGAAGATATTGCACAACTATTATATAAGGCATAAACAATGATAGTGCTAAACAATTAGAATTTTAAATATGATGGAAAAATCCATGTGTACCATTATTATTTGGTTTAAGATTTTTTGGAAACTATTGAAAAGGAAATTTGATGTTATATTAAATAATATAATATACTATTCTATATACTATGTAAAATAGTATAATAAGTATCATTAAATATATGATAGAATATTTTTTTTACTTATAATATAATAAATAATATATAGTATATAAATATTAATATATTATAGTATTTCAATATCGTATAATATAATATATTGTAAATATAAAAATAATACAATATATTATATATTATATATTATAATAATATAAAAATAAATTTAAATTTATAATAAATGTAATTTATCATCTACGATTTGAATTGATCTAATAGGAAAGAACTTGTACTCTTGTGTGTACTAGTTAAGATGGGATACTCATTTGTATCAATAAAGTTCTTATTGATAGCTTATTGCACTCATCCCCTATTACTAGACACAAAATGAGTGGTGGGACAACAAAAACAATTTTTCTTTTCAATTCATCCCACTATGCATCACCAAATGTAAGTACATTATCAGCAACTCATACCATTCAGAAAGATTTTTCTCCCAGCAAGAGCAGGTAAGAGAGTTCATTTCAAGCATAGACAAACATAGACAATGCTATCCTGCTAGGTGACTATGTCCATTACATAGATTATGTACAACACTATATTTCTCTTGCAGTAAATATGTAATTCTCGTGCTACATTTTTTCCAAAGTCCCCAACTGGATTTCCCTCTCCCAAACTTCTGAAAAATGTTTTGTTTCTAGTCACACAAATTAAATGTGTATGATTGGGCAATCCTGCATCCATTTCGATTTTAGCCTTAATTAAATTTAATTAAAATGTGACAATTATATTTGATCATTTACAATCACAGTACCAAGTTTTGGATTAAATCAGATTATTTCTTACCTATATTTTGAGGTTTAATTGCAATGGCTAATTTTCTTTTTATATACAAGTCTTGGGGTATTCATTCCCACATTTGGTCAGTCTATTTTGTTGTTACTTTTCCCCTCCACGCGTCTATTTAGGGCATAGATATGTGAGTCTATTGCTATAAAAAAAGGAGAGACTTGGCACTTAGGGTTTGATAGCATGTTCAGAGGTGGGAATTATGGAAGCCCTAAGTGCATAGGCAGGTGGCATCTGCAAAGCAATTCATGTTCCTAGTCTCTACTATTGCATTTTTACTTTTGATATATTGCAAATAAATTGAAGTGATACATGTGGAGAGGATCCTTTTGCGTCCTGCAAACTCTGCCTATTTTTCATCGTCTACTGTTGTAGTTGGCCCAAAGGAAATAATAGAGGGTCTCCTCTTGTAACTACAAATAGGGAGTTTTATATCCACTTGTGGTCACGTGGTTTGGTGCAAGAGAGCAGTTAAGATATTGTAATATGCAGTATTTGCATTAATAAACTACAGGCATTGTAACGAGGAATAGGAGTGATTTGTTGAAATGATTACCCTAGTCGTTATAAATAATCTACAACGGATGCAATCAAATACTCTCTATGAGATGGTAAATATTTTTTTTTATATCTAAATTTTCCTAGCGGATGAATACATTAGCATGAAAACAATTGTTTTCAGAAATCTATGCTTTTAAGATGAACTCATTTATGAATATGTTAATCATTTTTTTTCTATATGGTATATTTACCGCTTTGCTTAAGCAAAAACAAATGGAGGCTTAGAGTACTTGGTTAAATATAAGGCATTGCTTGTTTTTATCTAATTGAAAATTTTGGATGTGTGCCATATTTGCTAAATGCAATGGATATTATTGGCCAACAGGCACATGTATTATTTGCTAAATGCACTTAAGTTCCAATTATTAACAGGTACAAGTATTATTTGCATATTTATTGGGCTACTAGTTCTATTCTTCGTCCCATACAGGTATGATATGATAGGAATGTTAATGAAATCAAACATATAGTTAATTCAATACCTAATATGATTCCACAAACATAAGCCCTTGATAGAAGTATTCTGGAAAGTATCATGGGTTTACATTGACTAAATAGTAGGTGATGCAAGGACATTCCATAGCCAATTTTACATCTTTTGTTCTTTACAAATTTGCTATGAAATCGGAATAAAATGTAAAGAATCAATGTTATGATAGAAAATTAACAAGCAGGTAATGGCTTACTGAGTACGAGACCACTTTGAGCTTTAACCTTCCTGTTTGATTTCATTTGGTTCAAACGTCACCAACTTGGGAAGCATTGTGTTAAACAAGGTATTGATTGAGTTGGCAGTCATGGCCAATTCCAATACCTCTCTTTGTGGCTCCAGACTCTCTGTCAATTTGATTTTACGAGCTAGGGATCCATACCCTGATAATAGGGCTTTCACTGCTTCAATGGTGGATTTCATTTCTTTATTTTTCCATCTTTCTTCTCCAGTTGTTCTTTTGTATGCAATTTCAGCTGGGTAAAGATTGTTCCTATCTGATAGGGTTGATGGCCCAGTCAACAATTCATTTGATATTCTTTCAAGAATCTCTTTCTTGTCTTCATTCTTATCTGCCAAATCTCTGATGCTTTCCCCTACTGATAAATTAAGCCTACCCCTGTTTTTAAAATAGTACGAATAACAATAAATAAATAATAAACAATAAATACAATCTGCAAATTAATACTTCTTTGAATGTGGCGATAAAACAAAGACAGAATCCAATGAAGATTTGGATTGTCGTGCTTAAATCTCTTTCTTCCTGATGATATGCTCCTCCATTATCTCCACCATAGAAACAAATCTCTACATTGGTGTATGGAGAAACAAATCTTTGCATTTCTCTGAGCACAGCAGTCTGTTGAGGTGTGTTTTATAAATATCCAGAGCCACCACATTTCGGTTTCTGGGCAGCTCGAAGAACAAATCCACAATCTTAGACATGCAATCAGAAAGTTCAGAAAATACGGTGCCACAACCCCTTAAAAGGAGGTCCACAGCATACTGGAAAACAGGGCTCTGTACAAGATTGTCATTTGGGGGAACGCAATCGAAAAGGAGAGTAAGTAGGGCTTGCAAGGAGCCCACCTATTTCAACAACTCCTCAGATTTCTTCACATTATCTTTGCTTCTGGAATCCTCAGATTTCAGCCTCCCCTGTAAATACAGAGCATAGTTCCGAACTGATTGAGCAATATGTTCGTTGGAATCGCCAGAGAAACATGACGGATGTGACAAGACAGAAACAACAACGAATGTGAAAGGATAAGGATAAGTTGGTTAGTCTAAAAACAACGGTGAAGATCAGTTTAATGGTAGTCATTTCTATCTGCACCTGTTTCAACCATCAGATGTACATTTTTGCCCGAGGCCTTTCATAGGGAAATGCCTACGGCGTAAAAACATAATTTTTGGTTTTATTAAAAATGAAAACATAGAGGAGCCTTTCATCACCGCGTTTCAGGTCGTAGATGGAAAAAATTATGAATAGAATAAGCATGAGTGGCCCACTCATCTACAATTTAGGCTATATAGGACAAAGGAGGATATTCCTAGGTATATCTTAATGGGATAATTACAAAGATAAAATAATTGATGAGGTCACATATTAGTGACACCCATTGTATAATACAATCTTAATTCTTTATCACTATATACCTCTTATGTAATAACTTACTCTAATTAAGAACTAAATCTCTTACAATAACTTATTCTAATTAAGAACTAAAGATTTTTTTTATTGATCTAACAATTTTGAAAGTAGTAAACAAAATGCGAAAGTTTTTCTTCTTTCTTTTCCTCTTAAATCAAATCTACTTTTTTGTCTTTATAGAATAGGAATCTATCTAAACGAAATAGACATAAAAAATAATAAATTTCTTAATACTTATATACAATAACAAATAACTCTTTTACTTCATTTGATTTTTGGTATTATTGACTAAATACTTAGGAATTAATAATATCCAATTCAAGCCATCATGTATAGGATAAATGATAATTCTAGGATCTTCTATCCACTTACCTCAATTTTCCATATGGGGATGATTAGTAAATTATAGTGGTTTCAAACTAAACATCTATCCAATAGTAGATAGGTAGTTTAGTCATTTTTATATAGGCTTATAAGGATAGAAAAAAATAAAAATTAAGATTTGGCTAGAGACTTTGAGGCATGTACAAAAACATAGAACACCAAAAACTTGCCACAAACAATTTTTTCATCCATTTATAGAATAAGGAAAAAATGTTATAACATCCTCATGTTATGTCCTAGTTGTGACCAAGCTTAGGTTCATTCACTACCAAACAATAATATGAGTGTAATCACCTAAAATTTGTCTAGTAGAATCTACGCCCCTAATCACAATTAAATTGCCTTAAAACAAATTCTAAATCTTAAAGGCATAGTTACTAAACTTAATTATGTAAGTAACTCTGATAATCCCCCCCTTGCATAATTAAATTATTTCTAAAATCAAGTTTAAATCTTTTCTAAATTTGAAAAATCATTTAATACTCTTGTAAATTTGAAAAATCATTTAATACTCTTGAAAAAGGTTCCATCTTGGTCATTGTTGAAGTTTACGGACTCCTATAGCTGAATTCTTGAGTTAATGGTTTATTGAGTGTTGGTTGCATTATAATTGAATACTAATATTTAACCATACAGTGAACACATTAGAAAATGTTGTTATCATGCTTTTTTGTAAAAAATAATACTCAACTATTATCATATCACAACTTCTATCTCGTACTCTCCTATTTTTCTAAATATCTCTATCTCTTCCTCTCAACCTCACCCTATTTATCTCCTCTTTATCAGTTTTTATCTAATTATTATTCTATTTTACAAGACAATTTTAGAAAACAAAAATTGGAAGCATTTCCCTTGAATCCTACACAGGGTCTTCAAAAATTATTTCTACCACCTCTAAGCCAATTCAAATTGACGTATACTTCCACAATTTTAACTCTAAGCTCTGAAATAGAACTGTTCCCGACTTGCAAATTCTACCTCCCAATCATCTCATCATAATAAGATGATTGGAAACTTAGCTCACAAACAATTATTGGTAACTTGATCAAACAAAAATAAAATATCTCATATCAAACTTTCTAAATATCTCTTGTTTTCCTATTTCCTTCATAAGTTCTTTCAAGCTCTTCTGCAACATTTAAGATAAATTCCAATTATCCAAGTTTCCCACTTAATGATGTGAGCTCTTTTCAAACTTGGTAAGTCTAGTAACCTTAACACTCTTAGATAGCTTATATTTCCAAGTTCATGTTGCTTTAGATTCTAAAGAAGATGAAAATTATAGAATAAACCATGTGGGATTGGATTGTACATGACAAATACCAAGAGGTAACCTATGTAATAGTTAAAACTCACATTTTAGGGTGCTATATATATTTTTACCTTCTTAACGAACTCTTTTTAAAAAAAAAAACTAGTTTAACTTTTTATTCTTTCATTGGATATATAACACCTAGGTGCTTTGGTATGGAGTTATATAACATAATCTTACTTGGTTTATATGTAAATTAACTTAACAATGTAGTTTCTTGCCTAATTGCTTGATTTTTTTAGATATTATGTGTAATTGTAAAATCATGATCTTTCTTTGAGATGCTAAATATAGATTAGATGATGTAATGTATAATAAATTAATCATCGTATAACTCTTTATTTTTTAAATCCTCTAAAATAACTAGTTCTTCTAACTTTTTATATGAACTTTAAGAATAAAGAATCTAGAATACACCTTGGGAAACTCTAGACAATCAAAAGTGAAGTATATGTTGTTGGAGACTCCCATAGGGACATGTTTAGAAGAACTTGTTTGAAATATAAGACAACAACATTTATGATGGTTATCTGATGACTAATCTTTACACAAAGCCTAAATGGGTAAGATTGAATAAAAGTATTCCTTCATTTGTTAATGAAATTTAAACAATACCAACTTAAATGACATCCATAGTTTTATGATTAAAATATGCTAATTATAAACCATTCCAAGAAATATCGAAACACTTATTTATATAATGCAATGTATTGCTATTAATGAGTAATATACTTTCAATATATTAAACATAAATTTATATTACAGATTAATAACACTGAAGACTATGTTACTTAAGTGTGAACACATGGAATGTTTAAGCTTAATGGTACTTTAAAAAATTGAACAATATATAGTTTACTAAAACTTTGAGTTTTCTCTAAATATTCTAATTTAGAATATTTTTGCAATTATCTTTTTTTTTCTCTAAAAAATATGTGATATAAAGGTTTTTGTCAAATGCTATGTTACTTCACTTTAGACCTCAATACGTGGATATTTCTTCCTCCAAATTATGGCCAACAATTTCTTGCAAGTCAAGAGCCAATTTTTAAAAAAGTTTGGTGACATGATGTCACATCATTCTTTGAAAAAAGCTAATATCATAAAGGTTGATAGAATAATATCATCTACAATTTTATTTTTGTGTAGTAAGAAGCTCTTAAGATGATTTTATATGTTCTACAAATTCCATTGCAGAGTTACATCCATCCTATTCTAACATCATATTAAAATTATAAAAATAAATTGTAAAAACTATTTCCTATATAAATAATATTATATAGTTAATAAAATATGCTTGAAATATGAATAGATGATGGGTGTAATGAAGCTCAACAATTAACTAGAAATTTAGAATCTAAGTGAAAGATTGAAACTACTTACACAACAAATCAACATTGGTGCACCAAATTCTTGTAAACTCTAGTGTTTATAATTCTAACAATCTCTATAGTAAAGAAACTCAACAAAAAAATTCTATCATTGTTAATTATTCTAACAAACATTAGATTAGAGAAACTCAATAAAATAATTTCTAATTATAAATTTGACAAATTTGTACATATAACAGTACTGATGCGTGTTTGTTCTAGTTTAACCTACAAACACATAAAGTGAAGGAGATCAAATTCATTTGTTGCAAGGAAAACTTCCACCCATTTACAAATCTAATTGTCTTCAAATAGAGAATAGGCTTGTTATGCATGTACAATCAAGATACTAATTGTAGTGATTGATTATAATTATGCTGATGTTTACTAAATTCAACTACCACAAGATTTGATCATAATTTCGTAGGCTCAAAATATGGAGCTCTTTTCATTGATTTATTATCGTAAACATAAAAAATAATAACAATAATATTTATAGAGAGTCTCTGTTGGAGTTGATGAGAAAACAACCCACAACTCCCAAGAACACCTGCATGCAAACCCTTGTACAGAAAGAGAGAAGCAAAAGCTATGGAGGCCTAAACACAAGGATCCATGAAAGAGGAGACATTCTTGATGTACAAAAAAAAAAGTTGCAATCAAATAATGAATAATCTGTTATGTTTACAAGAGAGACCAATCCTTATAAAAGGAGATCAAAACCCTAAAAGAAAACTTAGGTTGCATAATAATAATTAATAAAAGGATTAATTATTATATGCCTAAAGTTTAGCTTAAGTAGAAAGAGATATTAAGTGTTTTAATAATTAAATCAATATGATTCAATTAATAAGCAAACAACTTATTACTCTAACACCCCCCTTAAGATAAACTTTGGGAGAAGCTAAAAACCTAGAAAGAACAACTTAAATCAAATGGGTCCCGACAACAAAGGCCTGATCAGGTACCCAAGTACAAAAAAAAATTGAGCCTTTGTTCTAAATCTCCCATCACAATGTAGGTAGGAAAGATGCTGGTAAAGGTTGCAAACACTTGCCAATTTCATCGGCTCCAAAGTTTCTAAACCCTCTTCCAAATCCATATTGTGTACCTCCCTTTGTTGTTGTCTTTTTTTTTTGGGAAATAGTCACAATGCAATAGCCCTTGCCCTGGTGGTTCTTGGTTCTTTGCTCTCTGCTTCTTCTTGTTTGGTTCCTTGTTCTTTTAGCATGTTCCCCCGACCACTATTTGGTGGTCCGCTGGTTTCTTACTATTTTGGTTGTATGATTCATGTCCCATAGACCCTTGTTGGTCTTCCGTTGGACATTAATAAATTTATCTTATCTTATCTTTCTAACGAGTCTTGCATGCAGTAATTTAAGGATGCAAAGGTGAGTTAATTTAAAGTTTTGTTTTCTGCATTAAAAGCCCACTCTCTCTTAGTTCCACTGATTTAGGATGCTAGATATTTTGGGTTATGACACTTTGACACTTGGAACACTTCCTCTTCCATCTCTCAAAATTGAAAGAATCTGATCTACATTCCCTTGAACTTTTTTTTTCCATTTTTTCTCCCTTGAAAAATATCTTATCACATTTCCCCCTTTTGGTTACAATAGAACTTGGTCTGATTTTATGTTTTGCAGCTTGAATTGCTCACTAATTTTGCATTTCCACCTTATAGTTGTAATCACAAATAGTTCAAATGAATACATGGAATCATTCACCATTCTAGAATTGTCAAAAAATGAATCAAAGCCATGTATTGAACTTGTCACAAATTTTTTCTTTTATGTGATTTCTTTTCCTTTGCAACAGTATCATATACATGTCTTCCTTATATAAGACTAACTAGACGGGCAAATATCGAACTACTCAGTTTTATTGAAGTTTCCATGAAAATGGCACTCTCAGCGTATACGCGCATTAATCTACATTTTCTCTTTGGCAGTAGCTAAGCTCTCAATAAAAAGTGCATGTATGCATTCTTCTACTAGATAAAAACATCATGACATACCATATCCCATCTCCTATACGAAAATGTGATAGATGAAAGTACGAAAGGCAGATGTTAACATATTTTTGGTGATTTGACAGTTATGGAGGATTATAATTATCATGTGTGACATATTTTTAAATCATCCCACCCAACATATATTTTTGAATTATCCCTCCTAACACAATTTCAAATTTATTTGAATAAAATCCCTCCTGCTTGCTTTTCTATTTCTATTTTCTCCATTTCCATTTTCTTGATTTTTGGAGAGAGCAGTGACATTTCCCTGCATTCTTGCCTCTGGTGACTCATGGCATCAACCCGACCCTTTGATATTACAGAGATATATGTTGTGTTATGTTGTTTCCATTGCCATTTTGTTTGAACATAGATTTATGTATAACTTTTCAGTGATTATTCTAGTCAATACGTGGAATCATTCACCACTCCAGAACTATCAAAAAAATGAATCAAAGCCATGTATTGAACTTGTCACAAACTGTTTCTTTTACGTGATTTCTTTTCCTTTGCAGCGATATCATATATATCTCTTCCTTATATGGTACTAAATAGATGGGTAAGTATCAAGCTACTTGGTTTTAATGAAGTTTCCATGAAATCAACATTCTCAGTGTATACGCGCATTAATCTGCATTTTTTTCCCCTACCACCAACCTTGTATGATTTGTTGCATAGAACAAATTAATTCTAATGCCACGTAGGTGGGGTTTTCTTGCTAGTCTATTCCTTAACTCCTGCCATGAAGCTGACTTTTATACTAGTTTGTTTTATTGATGGAAAATATTTTTCATGAACGTTTTATGGCAACTTTTCAACTCTTCTAAGCAATTATTGAATATAATTCTTTAAATAATTAAAATAGGACCATCCTTCAATTGATTAAAATATATTGTCATGGTAAAGTATTGATTAGAGTATTGTTTATTAATTTATTAGAAGTTGCTCATCACTATTGTGGGTTAATTTGTTAAAAATAAATTTAAGTTTATTTATTTTTAAACATAATGTTAAAGATTATTTTATAATTATGTATTTTATTAAATTAGTTTTTGAATGTGTATAATTTTATGATTCAAATGTAAGTAATAATGGATTGATGTTGATGAAGCGATTGCAATAGTTCAATAAGAAATCTTAGTTTAATATTCACAATATGGAATATAATAATAATGGTGCAACTAGTAAGGGTTTGATAACTTTGCCACGTTCTTAGTCCAATACTTATGATATAGCCAGATATGTGGTGGTGGCTTCATTGGAACCTACTTGCCCTTTTAGTGAGCTCTCCAAGAAGGTTGATAAACCTTGTTACTTAAGATGATCACTTGCTACAAGTGATCTATCTAATTTCATACTATGTTGTGCCTTCATTTTTTCAAACCACTTTTCCCCTTTGAGGACAATTAGGATTCTCACAACCCTCCCTTTTTTTTCTCTTGAACTTACAACCCTCCTTGAGTTTTGGAAGGAGAATTTGTTGCTTAAGAAATGTCATGCAATTTGGAAAGTTCTCCCTATCGAACTGAAGTGAATTTCTCATAGAATAATTATTCTAATTTAAAAGGGTTGGAGTTCGAGGAAATATCATTAGACCTATGTTTTTAATCAAGTGCTTCTTATATAAAGTTAGGGGTATGATAGATTCACAATACAAGTTTGTTGTATGAGATAATTAAGATAGATTTACTCCTTTGGACATTCTTTATTTTTAAGAGATTAAGGTGGTTAGTTTCCTATCATGTATAATTTTGTATGAAACCATGAGCAAGGATTTGGTGATGTGGTGATAACTGTGGTCCTACAAATTAGCAACCCCGTTAAGCTACATGGTTGTGACACGTATAAGAAGGCTTTGTGGCCATGCTCAAAATTTACAAGGCCTTTGGGATTGTCAAGTCTATTCTTTGAATGATGTAGTTCAAAGGACCCTTTTTTGGTGCTAGCTTGCATATGAATGACTTGAGGCCTACTATATATTTGATGGAAACCTTAACATGGCTGTGGTAGGATCTAAGAAGAATCGCTTATCCTAATGAGATGGTGAGTTTATGAAAGAGAGGTTGGGTTCTACATGTTTAATAAATTTAGCCTCAATAATACTATCTTGTCTTTCAAACTATTTATTTGGCATGGTACACCTAGTTCAACTTGTGTGGCAGCGTGGAAAGAATAATAAAGTGATTTATAGTTTCATAGATGATTTTTGTACAACTATATTCTTAATTGCAAGTTGATGTACTCTTCAAGCCTAACCTTTATTAGATATTATTTGTTTTTACCACTCTCCAAAAGGTGACAATACACCTATTAAAGTGTACTTTATACTTTTATTTACGAACAACATGCTTTCAACATGTTAACTCTATCTAGCAACAAATCTAAGTACAAGCACAAACTCATGTATTTAGTTAGAAATCTAAGTACAAGAGTCTCACATCATCCTCACACTATGTAAATATGTAGCTCTACTATGATGACTCAAATTAGAGATATATAAGCACAATTAACCTCTTGCACTTGGTATTCTATCGAAGTTTTGTGATTAGTCAACCTCATTTGCATGATACTCTTGTATATTTCTTTGAATTTTATTAATATGCTCTATACCCATTCCACACCAATAATGTTATACATTTTTTTCATTCTAATTCTTGTACCTATGAGGAATTCAATCACAATTTTTCCATGTTTACTTAGGGCTTCTATCCTATTTACAAAGACTTATTTGAATTCTTTGACTATAATGTTGAACATTTTCTAACTTTAAACTCTCTATTTTTATCTTTTATTTTCTTATATTAAATATTTGTTAATTGAAAACTCAATTAATTGATTTCTTTGATTACCTTCTCTTATAGATATTGAATCTTATCTAATTGGCTTTATGCTTCTTCATGAATATCTATAAAAGAAAGGAAGATAGAGAATTTAATGAAATGAAATTCAATATTTTAATTCTCTATCATATTTTAGATCTTTAACTTTTTAATGAATTTTATCTTTTCTAATACCTATTTAATTTTTTATTCTTAAATTGAATAAGTGTGTTCTAACATCTTTGTTTGTGCTGCAACAGTCTTACTTAAGGTAAGGACTTGGTGATAATCTCAAACTAAAAGACTTCCTACAAACCTAAATATAATTTAACACTTACTATGAACTATTTGACAGCCAACTAACATAAACATAACTCCTCAGAGCACACGATTCAATTATTTATTACTCTTAACAAACATTGCAGTATGGCACATTCAAGAAAGTATTTTCTTATTATATATTTTGAGTAATTTGTACATAGAACACACTTTTGAAAACTGTAAATTTTGATTAATTTAATCTACATTCACGGGAAATGACGGAGATTAAATTTATAGTCTGTGCGAACAACACACGTCCATTTACACACACAGTTTATGCATAACAAAGAATTGTCCTGGGAGAGACAGTACGTTCGTTATGCATTTACAGTCCTGTAAAAAACTATTTACTGCACTAATCTGCCATTAAAATGAATCATAATCTTAGGCTGAAAATCTAGAGGGCCTTATATTGATTCGTGCCAATGAACATGAAAATAATGAAAAACATTTATAAAGGATGTCAAGATCCTTAGATCTTATTCTTCAAGATGAAAGATAAAAGTCAATCGTCAAGCCAATCCAGACTAAACTGTGCTTCCACAATTTGAATTCTAAGCTCAGGAATAGAAGTGTTCTTAACCTGCAACCACTGCTTCCCAATCGTCTCATCACAGGTAACGATCTTCAGAGAACTCAGTTCACAAACAGTTGAAGGTAACGTTGCCAGGCGGGAACACTCTCTCATGTCAAGCTCCTTCAATTGCTGGAGTTGTCCTATTTCCTTTGGAAGCTCTTTCAAGCCCTCACACAGTGAAATGTCTAGATACTCCAACTGTTCAAGTTTCCCAATTGATGCAGGAAGCTGTTCCAGGCGTGGTAATGCCGATAACCTTAACATTCTTAGATTTTTCATATTTTCAAAATCATATGGTAGATTTTGAAGCTGATGGCAGTTGGTGATAGAGCATGACAGAGTGGAGGGTATATTGCAGATACCAGGAAGTAATTCCTCCAAATCGTTGCTGTGATCGAGGTTAAAATGTTGTAGCTTGGTGAATGTGGATATATTTTCAAATCCTTCACATAAGCTCAAAGATAGCTTCTCTACATTCTGCAGTGCTTGAATGCTCTGTTTTCCACCAAGGGGTGAAATCAACCTCTCCAAGCGGACACTCTTGAGTTGAGAGAGTGAAGATAACAAATCTAGACCTTTCACTGTTGCCTTGTCCGTACCGCGGTTGGATATCATGAGAAACTTCAAATTTTTCATGGATTTCAGAAATGGGGGAAGAAAGTATTCTGTCGAATCAAAGAGCAACAACAGAGTCTCTGTTTCAGGGAAGTTCATATCATACCAGTCATTTTCCTCCATAGGGCCTGCATGTATTAAATACAGAGCAAATCCAATTAGAAATTTGTGCACTAATGATGACTACTAGTTATGTATGTGAAATTTATGCAGATGCAGCCAAGTGACCTAGAAAAGTGATGTAAACCTTATTCAATTCCGAAATTCAATTTCTTTTCCCTATAATTGGAGATCAACAATGAACATGAAAACAAAGTAATGTTTTTCTGGACCAAAATGGATGTGGAAGAGTTTATGAATAACTTACCGGTGAGAATGGAGAGAAATTGAGTATCAAACGCTCTATCTCTTAGCAGCTCCCAATTCTTTAACGAAGCAAAGTTCTTCCTTTCTATGACCAACCTCTTGCGGTGGAGTCCCAAATATAAAGCTAAATCTCGCATTCCATCACGCTGGGAAAAGTAAAGCTCTGAAGCATTTCCATTTCCATATGAAGTTGCTCTACTTCCCCTGTTAAGTGCAAGCATGTCAGCTTACTGTTGAGAAACATAATTAATAGAAATCCAATATACAAAATAATGTAAAAGCAAAGGCAATTACCTTGAGTTGCTAGCTATATTTAACAGATTTCTGCTTTCAAGTTCTGATAAGACGGCAAAAGCATCATGCCTCTGTAGCTTTCTAACATAAACCCAAATATCCAAAAGTGCATCAGCACAGATTTTCCTGTCCCCAGGAAATAATCCCAAGTCTAAGAAACATTCCTTGAGTACACCATCTAAGGAGTTATTACTGACAAAATTAATGGCATACTGTCTGAGTACATCTGATAAGGAGTAAATACTGAGCCCTGTTCTGTGAAAATATGATGTATATTTTCGTTTAGAAATCTTGTTAGTTGCCCTCTTCCAAGCCTCGTGCGATTCGCTGTGCATAGAGCTCGCAATCATCGACACCATTTCCTAAAGTATTTGAGAAAGTCTTAATTTCTCTTGGATTTGAAGCTTTTTACTGCTGCTTAATCCTGAGGGGCTTGTCCTTTCAGTGTTTCTTTTCTGCGATTTCTTGTCTTTGCAAGGCTAACAGAAGCGTCTTCTTTATATAAGAAACAAACCCGGCAATTGAAGTTACAATGGAACCTGCATTCTCAGCGTATACGCGACTGAGTATACAATGTGCATTGATTTAATTTATTCCCTTTCATTCTCACTTTCGCAGGAATGTGTAAAAGATGTTTCCTCGAAATGGTTTAGTATTGTCTTGTCGCCTTCCTTTCATCTTTATCTTAAATGTGATGTCAGAAGGACATCTGTTGAAAGTGGTTCCGATTTTTCCATACAGGCACATAGGAAGTTGACTTTTCAAACGTTTGTTTTTATGTAATAAATGGAAAAATATTTTGTTTTATTAAAAATGAAAACATGGAGGAACCTTTCATGACCGCGTTTGGGGTCCTGTATGTTATCGTTGCTAAGTCTACTTTTATGGACAATCTTTTATTTTATTTTTATATAACATATTTAAGTTTTAATGTGTTTTGGAAATATTCTATTATGGTAAATAATAAAATAATAAAATGACGATATCTATTATTATATTTATATTTTATAAATAAAATTTATGTAGAAAATATTGAAAGATATCAAATTTAAAGAATCTTTAACAATTATAAAATAATATTAAAAAATATAAAAACATTGTTATTTGTGATTAGATAAAGAAGGAAACATCAATCTTATCTCTTTTCATTTCTATGACAAATATAAAAATTGTGGTGTCGTTGTATAGTTACACCTCTCGATGTAATTATAAAACATTTATTTTAGTTTGTAATTTTTGTAAGTTATAATTATTGAATGTTTTTTTATTCATGTATAATATGAGATAATTATAAATATCATTATAATGGTTTAAATAAAGGGTTTTCAAATTGATATTCATAATGCAAGATATACTAGTGAAAAAAATTACTAAAACCTTGACACCTACAAACATTCTTATCTCAATGCTAATGATAATGCAAGAGAAGTGGTGGTGGCTCTATAAGAATGTGCTTATCCCTCCAAAGAAGCTAACAAGCCTAATTACCTAAAAGAAAAACTATTTGCAAATGTTTCTTCTTCTTGCAAGCCTTGTCTTTGTCATATACACTAATTGTGCTCTACAAATGTTTCAAAAACATAAACTGCAATATCTAGATTAAAGGTGAAAGTCGCACTACTCAACATCATAGCATACCATATACAATAGATCAATACTATACATCATACAGAGAACAAAATATTGGAGCATAGGTATCGACATCAATCACAATAATTCCATAAGAAATTCTCAACATTTTTATGGTCTGTTATGTTGTAAGACATAGAGCTTGTGTAGGGTAAGGCATATAGACTAGGAGAAATGAGTGTTTGCGGAAAAAAAAATTATTTGTCTAAATGTGTTTCTATCAAGAGAGGTCATGTAAAAGAATATTTTTAGATGATATCCCTCAGGAGATTGATATTTTAATCTTATCAGATTTTTTATAGTATTTGAGTGGCTGTTGAAAAGAAGTTAGTCCCTTGAATAATGTGGTCAAAATCGTGAAGATTAAATTAGTGATGGTTGTTAATGGGAATCTGTAAGGGGTGCATTATCAGTTGTACCCAACACCCTAAAGTATTTGGTGTAACTATGATTGATGAACCATATATTTTAAAAAGATTCATATATAAATAGTGAGTACAATGGCTAGGTACCCATATATGTTGATAGATGGATTTCTTTTTATATGGACTAAATAATTAATTTTGATGTACGCATGGAAGAATAAAATCCTAGATTGATGATGGCTTCCCCATTGTGATGGTTTATGGTCATCCAAAATTACTTGTGTTCTAGGTTTGTGGTAATCCAAAACCACTTATGTGAAAAGTTTATGGTGACATTGAAACCATTTGTGTGAGAGTTTTGTGGTTAGTCGAAACCACTTGAGTGCAAAGTTTGTGGTAAGCTTGAAACCAATTAAGAATTGTATTGGTTAGGTGTCATCTGTAAAACCCAAAGTGATTATGACGAGGGGAAGAAGTATGAAGAATTTTATAATATATTGTAAATGGGTATCTGAGAAGGATTTAAGCTTGGACACATCCTTTCTAGATTATGGGGGGGTATCTAAAATAATTAGATAATTAATTTATGAGGGGATGTTAAAAGGCATAAATTAATTACGATAGATATAGACAAGTTGTTGGCACATATATAAGAGTCTCCCAACCTCTAAGCCACCCAGTATAGTTGTTCGCCCCGCCATCCACTCCACCGTCCACCATATCTACTATAGCTAAATTTGATGAAAATAGTAGATGTGACATTTAATATGTATTTATATATAAATTAATTTATTAGACTCATGTTCACCAGATCTCCAGAGAAAACTTTAGTGGCAATTATTCACCATTTGGCGAATGTCGCCCGTCAGCATCCCGCGATTTGGTGAATAAATTGCCCATATGGGACTGACCTCATCGCCTCGCATTTATGATAATTGGGTCCAATGCTCGGGTCCATCGCCAAACGGTATATTAAATTTTGTCCATTTCTTGCACATTTTCACCAATGGCATATACGTCTTGCGCACGATATATTTTTAAAAATTGCCTATAATTTCAACGCGGCCCCAAATGGACGGCCTATATTTGCTGATAGTTATATATAAATATTTTTTAGGTGGCCCCAACTTCGCCAGTTATTTTATGGACGCATGTCTCAAATCGATGGGTTTTCGCCACCTTTATTAATCATACCAAGGTATTGGCGACCCATAATCACCACCTTTATTAATCATACCAAGGTACTGGTGACCCATAATCACCTAGGAAATAACACAAGACGTGTTATCATTACGCGGGCTTCACCAAATATTTGGACACTGACCTAATACCTCTCGCCCAGTTCACCAAAAGAGATTAGTATAAATACATTCATACATCAGTGTTATTGTACACAATTCAGAATCTTGGATCGGTTCAATTTGATCGATAGTGAATTTCAGACTGTCTCATTGTTGAGTCTCGACTGCTTTAGCGAGTCAAAGGTAAGTGATTATTATTCTGAATTTATGTGACTATGTAAACATTGTATATTATAGTTATGTTGTCATTTGTCACTTCTTCAACAAGTAAACATTTTTTTTACATATTGTTATCACTAGGCTGGTAGCCAATCGAGATGTCGAACAAGAATAAGGGTAAGGCTTCGACAGATGGGGAAAGCCAAGAGAGGCCAACAAAATGCAGAACCTTATCATTGTACTTTGGTCATGGTCATGGAAATGTTTCTGGCCAAAATAGGGAAGCTAGTGTTACTTCATTACAAGAAGATTTTGAACCTGAGGCTGAACCTTCACGACATATTGAAGAAGTCAGTGAACCTAATATCTCAGATCATGATGAACTTGAAGAAGATTTTCAGTTAAATACCCAGAGTAGCCATAATGATATAATCGACTTGGATGAGACTGAGAATGTCAGAAAAGATGATGGTGCAACTGCAGGGAAGAAAAGAAAATCCAAATCAAAGAATGATAGACTGTGGGATATGTCGAGGAATTTTCAAAAAGATTGGGTGTCAACATATCCATTCATTGAACCGGTGCCTAATCCAATTGAAGGGGAACCTCCGATAGAATGTAGATGTAAGATTTACAACATGATAAATAAGAAGGAAAAGAGGTTGCAGCTAAAAATTGACACCATAGAAAAGCATATTGGTAAAGTTTACAAAAAGAAAACCATAGATGGAGTTCAAAAATCAGTGATAAGATGGAAAACAAAGGAGGAATCTCAGCATGTTAGGAATGCAAAATTGTATTAATTTCAACATAATATAAAGATGAAGCCTGGTGAAGTTAAAGGCTCTATTGAAGCTTGTTTTGGAAAAGCATTGGAAGTAGAACTAATGGGAAAAGTTGTTTAGTTAAGTGTTGTGTTTAATATTTTGAGCAGAGGGCGTCCAATGATAGGCTACCCATCATTGAGTGCTTTATTACACTTTCTGAAAGTTTGTAACTATCCTAATAGTCACTGGTCAGTAAACAGTGGATGGGAATGGGCAAGTTGTCTTGCTGAGGTTGAAAAAGAGGATTTGAAGTCAAAAAATAAAGAGTCAAATTTTATTGTATTGTCTTTAGACGAGGTCACAGTAGTAGACAATACTTCCTGGGTATGCATGCATGTTTATACTGTACAAAATTTTGTTTGCCAACCTCATCTACTAACTATTGCTAAAATGAGGGATAACACGATAGCGGAAAATTTATTTCAACTAGTAAAGAGTTCTCTAATTGAATATGGAGGTATAGATGACATGACCATTGCCAAAAAGCTGGTGTGTGTTGGAGCTGATGGAGCTTCAGTAATGCAAGGCCACAGGGGTGGTCTTTGCACAAAGATACAATCTTCTTGTGCACCCTACGTTACTCCCATTCACTGCATGGCCCATAGAATGAATCTAGCTTTTAGAGTTGTCAGCAAGCATGCTCCAGTACCAAAAATTAAAGTTTTAATCAAAGAGATCTACCAATACTTCTGTCGAAGTCTGAAATGATTCAGGGGATTTCAACACTTTGCTGAAGGACTAACCGACAGGAACAAGCTTCTTAAGGATAATGATGCCAGATGGATCTCTTTGGATGGACCAACACATCGAGTTTTTTCTTAATATCAATCATTGCTTGGTCTAATGAGCTCAAGTCGTGACGAAGTAGGGCAACCGAAATTTCTTGCGCTGCTGTCAATGTTAAGTAATGTAGAGACACTGTTAACATTAGCAGGTCTTCTCCCCATGCTTGAGGAAATGAGAAATTTAATGAAAAAGGCCCAGCAAAGAGCTATGTATATTGCAGAATATGCTACACTGTGTAAGTTGACATGCGTGACGCTCAATAATCTCTATCATTTATTTGTTGATGAAGTAAAATTTTCTAGTTGGTTGAAAATCATAGATTTGGACAATCCTAATAACTTTTTAAAATTGGTTCAAATGGAGAGTTATGTGTAGAAGTTCGTGGAGTTGAGATACAATGCACTACAATGCCAGGATCGAGTCTGAGGAACCAAGAAAGAACCCCAGGAGGCGAGTATCAAGTGTTAAAAGAGAAGACTTTACCAAGATCGTTGAGTTTGTAATAGCTTCAGTGAAGCACATTGCCTTTGATCTTTCCCCACATATTAGAGAAAGATTCCCTCCAGTCAAACTACTTAAATCCATGGCTATTGTGTTTCCTCATTATTGGTGTATGAACAATCTGAAAGACTTTAAAAGTAGTGTACTAAGCTACTAACTTTGATAGATCATTTTTACAAAACCAAAGAGTTAGATGGAGTAACTCTAAATGGAATTTTAGATGCAAATCGTTTGAGAGAGAAATCAGCTCATTTTTCATGGACAATGAGGGAACAATTTAATCTTATGGAGAACCCTATGTAAGATGGATCGGTAACAAGGCTTTGGAAAAACCTAGCTGAGAGTGAATTGTTGATTGATTCAATATCAAAATATTTCAAGCTTTCTGAATTATGTCTAACCATGATATTGGGATCGGTGGAGGATGAGAGAGTTTTTAGTGCTTTGGGATTCCTAAAGTCAAAGCTAAGAAACAAACTTGACAAGAATTTGGAAAATTGCTTGAGGCTCTATACATCCAGGTATGAAGTCAATACTTTTCCTTACGAAAGGGCACTGAAATTGTGGAGGAAGAAATGTCAGAGACGAGGGGTGGGAAACATGTCAAACCAAAGTTGGAGTGGGAGTGGGAATTCTAGAGACAATTATGTCATTGACCGCGACCCATGTACTGGCACTGGTACTGCTAGCGGTGAACATCAGTTAAGTGGAGGTATGTAGAGTGAAGAAAACATATCAAAGAACCAAGGAAGCTATGAAGTTGATACCGATGAATCTGATGATCTCAATGATGATATGGTGTGGCAGCTTGAAATTGAACCGTTGTAGAAGTAGCACTGAAGAATTAGCATGTCCTAGGTATTTATTAACTTTTTTCCTGAAGTCTACTGTCAGTTTCTGTATTTCATCATCAATCATGCATATCCCAATGTCAAAAACATGAATGTGGTTGATAATGTCATCAAGATTCAAGATTCAATTCCACAATTAATAATTATTAATGGTTTTCATTCGCAATATTTAGCTAATATGGTACAATTCTTGTAGTTTTTTCATTATTTTGTTTAACAACATAGCAATTCGTATGTTACAATTCTTAGAGTTAGAAATACTGATTCTCATTAATTTAATTACAAATATGATACAATGTATCCATTCATTGATTAATACTAGTAAAAACACAACTCTCTGATTCTGTTTACAAAATCAATGACTCAATTCCCATTGACAATTTAGTAAGCCAATGACCCTGAATTCCCTTTTTTTAGAAACAAGGGAACAACAACAGCTTCAGGTCGATTTGCCTAATGTGAAGTCTCAAAATCTAAATTAGTAAGACAACTACAAGACTACAAGTCTACAACATCTCTACAACTTTAGTTGTACATTTCTGCATTTGACAAGCTAGTTTAGTAAATTAGCATAGGCAATAGCATCTGCAAGACTACAACATTGATCCTGTTCCAAAAGCAAAGTTCAAACTTGTTACTTTAAACTCAATTCTAAAGTCTAGACTGTAGTATGTAGGATAATATGAAAGATATATAGTAAAGATATAGAGATGATTGAAACTGAAAGTACTTTCACATACTATGATTCAAGATGATTCTGTAAGTTTTTGTAGTATGCTCCATTCTTCTTCAGTTGGGAGGGCAAAATTTTTGATGGTATGGTAAATGACCTGCATTCTCGTTAGAATTCCATACTTGGAAGAGCGATTTTGAAGCAATGTTCCTTCCATTAGTGCATGCAAATTTCTGAATGTTTTGATGCACTTTGCAATGCCTTCATGAGTTATGTCCTGAGGAAGATTGCCTAAATCAAAGGTTATTGTGTCCTCCAACTTTTGTTTGTAAGCTTCTCTTCCAACAAAACCCGTTGTTGACAAATCAGGTCCAGGACTTGGTAAACCAAGAGATATCAATTTGGTTGTTTTATTGTTCATCTTGGCGAGTTTTGGCCCAAATAAAGCAAGAACTTCTTCCGCTTTTGTTAGTTTCTGACATTTATGAAATATAGAGGTTGCCTTTATTATTGAACCAACGCGGTCCTGAATTCCCTTGCTTGCCAATTTCCTGTTAGCAGTGCTATTGATTTCTTGCATAATCTGCTTTGCAGTTTTCTGTCTCTAACCAAAAATTTTGTTCTCCTCAAGTTGCTCTTTCAGCTTCTCAAAAACATCTGTAAGAGCTTCATAGAGTTCAAACCAATCACACAACCTATCAGTAGAAGTCTTTATTTGCCCCCAAAAGTAATTTTTTATTTGCTTTACTGTATTATTTACATGGTCATTCAAGCCATTTTCATAATTTTTAATAGTATTATTTGCCTTCTTTAGGTCTTCTTTCATTTCTGAGTACTGGTGTTCACTATGTTTTCTTATTTGCTCTGCTTTCTCTTCCCACTCTTTTGTTTTTACCCTCTTATTTTCCAATTTTTTCTTTAACTCATTGTTTACCTGTGTAGCATTCTCCAAGTTTTTGTATCAATTTACTGAAGAGGCTTTTTCATCATGAAGTTTTTTATCCCTTTTTTCGAAATTTTCCCTTAGAGTTTTCAGTTCTGTGTCCATATGTTCTTGCTGTTCAATTGCTTCTTTAGAGCCAGAGGATGAATTTTTTATCCTTTTCTCTAATTCTTTGCACCTGTTTACTACTGCTTTCTCACTTGCCTTCACATTTGCTAGGTCTACCTTTAACTTATCTATTGTGCCTTGAAGCTTTCCTTTCTCTCTCTCCAACTTCATCACTGAACTGTAGACCACTTGGTTGGTCATTTTGGACACATTTATCTTGTCCACATTTTTAATTTTGGATAAATCCATTTGGAGGGTGCTAACTTGAAATTTAGATGGATCTAACTGACTCTCTGGTGGATTGTTATCTCTAGCTAGGGGCATAACAACCATGAATTCCATCATATCTTTATTCAGGTCATATGTGGGAAATAACCTGTTGGATGCAAGTTCTGCATCACGAGCTGTAGCAATTGCTTCCATCTTCATTATCTTACTATTTTGTCTATTCTTGTTTTTTGATTTTTCATAGTTAGTTACAAATTCATTGTAATGAAAATCAGGATTTTGTGAGACAATTGAATGTTTGAATGGTGAAATAGCACTTGCACTGACGTACGAGCTTCCACCAATACCATGAGGAGTACCAACACCTAGACCCATTACAAGTGGGGTTTGTGGACTGTTCTGAGGGTTTTGTCCTGAAGGATGGGCAATTGTTGGACTCATAGTCGCCATTAGCAGTGTTGTACTAGTAGTACTACTAATACTTGTCATAACCTTTTGCTTCTTTACACTTTCTTGACCTTCAGGACCAACCTTTTTTGCATCTACATATTAATATAATATCCTTTTTGGACTACTACTTGTAGTTGTACAAATGATATTGCCAGCTGTGGGAGTGGCAATTGATTCAGATTGAATCTGAGTGCTTGGAACAGCTGGAAGTGGAACTGTGTTTGAAGTAGGAACAAATGGAATTAACTGAGTTGAAACCAATGTGAATGGAATTGACTGAGTTGATGATTGATCTCCATGTCCAAGGCCTAGTTTTTTACCATGTTTTGGTGCTACAGCTGGTGGTTTAGGTGCATACCAAACCCCTTCTCCATTGGGACCCCAACCACCAAAACCTTGATAGCCCATTTTTTCTACAATTTCTGCCCCTTTGCTATATAGAAGTTTGGTGGATGCATCAACTCCTCTCTTAATTGTTGTACTGGATGAGGGATTCAAAGAATCCTGGTCATTGTAATCATCATCAGTATCATTGTGATATGCTTCAGCTGGATGCTCCGTATTCCACAATTCGTTAAACATTGTATCCTCTTCCACCTCATTAAGATCTGCAGAGGTCTTTGGCTCACCAAGATTCTTCCCCATTTCCCAAAATTTAGAAATTTTGGTTCGACTCCATCTAGCATCTATACATTCATTCTTTAGCTCTTTTGGAATAGGTTTTGTAGATGGTTTATCAGCTTTCTTGTAGAAATTGGACGATGTCATGGCCTGCACTTTTCCTTTCTATTTGTGCAATGCCATTATTTGTGATGACAATTCCTGTATTGACATATTATTTTCAGCAGCATATTTCTCCATCTATTTTTTGACCTCCTCCCAAAAGTCCATGTTTTTAAAATTTTCAATCAAAGGCATACTTTCATGTTGATATTTGCTTGCAGAGTTCCCATTGTCTTTAAGCCTTGCTCCAATTATGTTCAGTGGATCATACTGCCAGTGTCTATCAACATCAAATTGAAAAATTGAAAAAAAGGCTTCTGCCACTTTGAATCCTCTTCTCTCAAATGCGAACCCTCCAAAGTAGAATGGCAAGGAGGGAAATATCATTTTCTTTTGCTGACCATTAAAGAGTACATCTGTGCTCTCCATTTGTCATACATATTCCAATGCAAATACCCTCTCTATTACATGTATTGGAAGTTTGTAGGGTTCTACCCATGAACCGTAAAACCTTAACACAGTGTACTCTTCCATTAAGTACCAGTCAGCCAATTGTAGTTGACTTCTGAGTTGAATGCAATTTCTACAAGTAACAGGCAATCTAGGCATTGGAGTGCTTGTAATTTTATGGTACATTGGTGCCAAAAAGAAGTCTACAAAATTGTTGTAGTTCCTTCTGTTATCAATCATCCTTATCTGAGGTGTCCACTCATATATTGGATTTTGGCCTTGAGTCTGACTACAAAGCTTGTTTGCCTGAAATAATGCACGATGCTTTGCTAGGAGAAGATAGCACAAGTAGGTTGTGAATCTAAATGTCTTCTCTAAACCTCTTTGAATCATTAGTAATTGATCTTGCATGCAACGAACAATGTGCTCAATAAAACAATATTTTACTGGTTCTTTTTCAAAATGAATATGATAAAGCATTTCAAGAATGTTGGCACCTACTTGTTTGTTACTATCCAATCCCAAACAAAATGCTAGCAAGGAAATACTGTCCTGTGCCCATGGCACAAAAAATTCAAAATCATAAGGAGGCATATGATCTGGACTCAGACTACAACCGCTTGTTATTCCTCTAATATAAGAATCTCTCTTTTTTGCATATAATTTTTCATAATCCTCTACCAGTTTTCCCAGGTCAATGTGTACGTTTGAGTGTTGTTTTTGAAACCCTAGGTTCAACAAACTAGCAAATTCACTCTCAATTATGGACAAAATTTCCTCCTGAGTATTTTTATTCACAATTGCTTTTCTATTTTCATCATAATTTTTGGTGCAGAGCATAACAATTTCTGGGCAAGGGAATACTTGAGGTAACGCCATGTGTGCTGACCCAGCTACCCACGGTGCAATTTTATTTGCAGTTGGATTTACCCTAGGGTTAAATGAATAAAATTTTGAAGCCTTATTTGGATGGTTCCACTTTTTTTCAAGTGCAAATCTAATCTCCATTATACCCTTATTTCCTTGAATAATAGGATCATTTATATCATGGAATAAATCATTGAAACCTGGTGTTTTAAGCATATTGTGGAATTCCATTATTTTTCCCATCGTGTTATTCTTGGTATTTGTCTTGCCCATCGTGGTAAATATTTAAACACAGGTACAAGCCTACTGGGGTGATTCAAAATTAAAACCTAACAGACTAAATTTTTTTATATAATATAAAAAGTAAAGTTGTAAATCAAGAGACTTGAAAAATTTAAAATGCGGGACGTAGATTTTCAAGATTTTAGTAGTTACACTTACCCGTTGACGTTCACGTTGCCCTTAGTTTTGATTTTTGCAGAGAGCTGAGAAACTTTGTAGTTTGTTGCTTTCCTCAGACCTCAATCCTTAACCAAGAAATTAAGAATCAGTAACTTTGTTGCATTGTAAGTTTCTAAATTGTAACCCCTTTCTAATTTCTAAATCTGTAGACCACGTCTAACTACAAAATTAAAGAAACTTAAAGCGCCAAAATTGTACAATTTGTACTCTATAGTCGTCACACATTGTCAGTGTGTCACTTTCAGTTTAAATGTGAGTGGAATCATGGACCACTAGTTACTAGACACGCATCATGAATCCATAATGGGTTTGCTAATGTCACTATTAACTAACCCGTCATAATGTATTAATGTCATTCATAATGTCACTGTTAACTGCAAGTGGAATATGATTATGTCAATGTGTTAACTGAGTAGTGACACGTGTCATGATTCTGGGACGTGTTTCAAAAGATAGGGTGTCTTTTTCCTTTCAGCCCGAAACTCAACTTCAATCATTGATCTATAAACATCCAACGACAACGGTGAATGGTGTGGTACTGGTGGCCCCATGGGTCGTGGGTCCCATTAACTAGGCTAGTCAAGATGACTCACATTATGAGTCAGACATGTCAGTGTCACGTCATCACCAAATTGAAATGACATTGTTATTTGTTGGTCGACCGAGGAGTTTAGTGACATGTGTAATTATTCTGGGACGCATTTGAAAAGATAGGGTTTCTTTTTCCTTTCAGCCCAAAACTCAACTTCGGTCGTTGATCTATAAACATCCAACGACAATGGTGAACAGTGTGGTGGCCCCATGGGTTGTGGGTACCATTAACTAATCTAGTCAGGATGACTCACATCATGAGTCAAATGTGTCAGTCTCACATCATCACCAAATTGAAACGACATCGTTCAATGTTATTTATTGGTAGACCGACGACCGTGCGATGTGTTAAGTGACACGTGTCATGATTTTGGGATGCGTTTGAAAAGATGGGGTTTCTTTTCCCTTTCGGCCCAAAATTCAACTTCGGTCGTTGATGTATAATAATCCAACGGCAACAGTGAATGGTATTAGTGTACCGTATGGTATTGGTGTACTATTTTTTGTAGTGATTAATTTTTTTTAATTTAAGATAATATTACTATTTAATTTTATTTGGAAACATTCTTTTATTTCAAACACATATATTTTAGAATTGTTATTATATTATCATTTTAATAGTACTATATTTTAATTGATTTTATTTTTGTATCATCTAATTAATATTAATTTTTTATAATATATTTAGAAATACATATATATAGATATTGTTATTATAATAGTATCATTATGATAGTATTATATTTTAGTTATTTTTATTTTTATATCATCTTTTAACTATATTATTGTTATATTTATCTTATATTATCTTATAACTATGCACATAACCTTTATATTATTTTTTATAGTAAACTTATATTTTCTATGGGATTATTTATTAAAATATACTTATTATTATACATATTTTTTAGATTTATTTTTCACATTGTTAAAAACTTAGAGACTCAATTTGACAACTTTAATCTTTTAATAAAATGAAAGAATTATAATCATTATGTAAGTTGAAATATATTTCATATTTTATGATGTTACAAATTATAAATATAAGATATATATTTGTCAGCGTACTTTATATATATTAAAATAAATATAGATAAGCTAGTCTAAAGACTGATAAAGCATTGAAGCAAGTAATTAAAATATTGCAATCACGGTTACAAAGAAGTATAAAATATTAAAAACCATTTTTGTACACAAAGCACAAATTGAAATGAGGTAAAGCTTGCAAAATTTCCATTGTATTTTTCATAAAATTATATTTACATTCTCGACTTCATACTATGTCTATAAACAAAAAGAAACATACTTGATACTATGTCTATAAACAAAAAAAAAAACCCTAAACGACTACAATTCTAGTACTAGTACAAGGTAAGCTTTTAATATTTATCAAAAAAAGTTTTTTATAAAGAAAAATCAATTGTGCCCTTCTGTGTAGAATTCTGCAGAGAGGATTAGCTGCATGAATTCATCGAGCCACACAAATTGCCCTGCTCAAGCCTCCTCTGTGTCAAGCTCAAACCACTTACGGAGAAAACCCCTGGCAATCAGCGCCCATTTCCTATGGCGCTTCAATTGCCCAACAGTCAAGCATAAAAGAAAAGGTTGCATGGCCACATTCTGGCCTGGGAGGAGAAGCTTAGGTATTTGACTTTCCCTAGGGATCCCTACCCCTAATTCGACATAGGTGAAAACTTGAATGTCGTCCCCCAAGTATTCCTCTTTGAATACCCTCCTCAGCAGCATCACCATGTCAACCTTCGGTCCTCCAAGGTCCAGAAGGGAAGCCAAAAAATGGGACATAATGTCCATGGCTACCCGATACCTATCTTCATTGTCAAGAAACTCTTGGCCTAACACCATTCTGATAGCACCATTCTGATAGCCTCTATAATGAAAGGCCCACCATCCTTACAAATTGATGCTAAAAATTCATCAGAAAAGGAACCCAGAAAGGCCTTATGGGCCTCCTCAGAAGTGCATCTAAGATGAATGGGAGTGTCCATCTTAGATTACTTGCAGATTGTAAAACTTGAAATAGTAAAACTAGAAAATTTAAAAACAAATTACTTACAGAATGCATCACTGCAGACCCTAAACAAACAATCAATCAATGTCGATGAAAAATGAAGATAGATCATCTATAAATAGCCCTTGAATCCTTGATCGTTACTTACCAATCAATTATTTCTATCTTAATGGTATTAAATACATTGTCCTCGATATGCCTCTAAATCTTGCATGAAAATCTTTTCCCTAAATACATGCATGTGAGAATTGAAAATTTTGTCCTTAATCTTTCACATTTGGCAGTAAATCTTTTCTATCAATAAAAAATTGTCAGAAATCGACTGTACAATTTGGGAAGTGGTGTGGTAGTGAAAGAATGTCACTATCACTAACATGGCATTTAATTCTTTCCGGGTTAAGTGCTTTTAATACTCTACAGACAACTTACCTTGATACATGTCAACATTCCGGTGACTACCTTGACAATTCTTCTTCCTTCAAGAAATGTTGGACGAAATTAAACCTCAGCCATTGATCTTAGATCATCAGACAGTCTGAGTTCTCCAATAATATATTTAACATAATTACAGTGGTAGTGGCAAAGATTATGCTTCCATAATATAAGGTCAAACAACCACGTCTTTAAACCATCACTTGCTAGTTGCCAATAATTTATGTATGTTAGGTATGTTAGGTTAGGCTACTTATTTCCCATCTTTTGAAAATCACCAATAATTTATTTATTTTTCCATAATTAACGAACGATTAGCCAATACAATTATTTTTTCACCCTTCAAAAGAAAAGTATTCGCCTCAAATATTAAAATTTTTTACTTGAAAAGAAAATTATTCGCCTCAAATATTATAGTTTTTTACTTGAAAAGAAAATTATTCACCTTAAATATTATAATTTTTTACTTGAAAAGAAAATTATTTTCCTCAAATATTATAATTTTTTACTTGAAAAGAAAATTATTCGCTAGCAATTTATGAAATTTTCAATCCGGGGGGAAAAATCACCAATACAAACTATGAAAAATCATGGATTTGGAAAAAAAATTACCTAGATTAAAACAAATTACCCCCTAAAATAATGTACGATTCGCCAGGACTTTACACTTTTTTCTAAAAAGGGGTTTCTTAAAGTTATCCCTGCATATCTCATTTCTATGGATTTCTCCTCTATGCCATATTTAGAATAGTTAGTATAATTAATTTATGGGGGAGATGTTGAAATAAATTAATTATCTTAACTAAGAGGAGATGGTCGACATAGACCATTTATAGAACCATCTCAACCACCCTACATAGAGTAGTCATCCACCATAAACATGTCAATTTCATCTCAACCACTCTAATAAATGCTTCAGCTAACTCTATCTATAGTGGATTTGACATTTATTATTGTACGCAAAATTATGTGTTTAAGCACACCAATGAAACATTATATCAAAGAGTTAGATAAAATGGAAATTAAATATTGATAAACACAATAAATAACTCTCCAAGAGTGTCTCATTGTCCTCTAATCTCAAGGACAAGTATTTAATCTATTAATTTTCTCTCAATGGCATTTAGACTTCATAGATGACAACTTGAGAAAAATGATTGTATGAAAATGCAAGATAGTTTGATCTAAGATGCAAGATAGATGATGTTTGATATGACAAATTCATGATGGTAGATGTTAAATGAAGCTAAAATGTACATTATATGATGATATCTAAGATGAATTAAATGCAAAGAATTGATTTATTTATTACAATATCTAAGTTAATAATAATAAAAAATGCATTATTAATCTATGAAATGATCTAAGTTAAATGATTTGCAAACTAAATTTTACATTATGAGGATGCAATTATGATATGAGATCTCTAAACTAGCATTATGCCTATGATCAAATGAAAGATGATGCAATTTACTCTATAATGGTCCCTATTTATAGGAATTTCCAAGGCTTAGAGGTGAGTTATTATTAACCATGGTCAAGTTGTAGGTTGGGTGAAGAGGATGTTGCGTCACCAATGAGTGGTCAAGATTGACTTGTTGAGATGAATGGCCAAGATTTAAAATGGTGATGTTGAGTTGTGTTATTTTGTCCCATTGGTTGCAAATATGAAATATTCTTTTAGATTGTTGAGGGAAAATGAGATTTATTAATTCAAAAGAATTAATTCCTTTAGCCTTAGAGTGAGGTGGCATTTGACATGTGATGAGTTGGTTAAGAGGATGATGTGGAAAAGGATATGAATGGGGTAAAATTTGATTTAATTGATTAATGGATTAGAAGAATTAATTATTGATGTGAACTATATAATTAAATGATTAATTCAATTACTTAGTAGAATAATTGTGGTTTTATTAATTAAATTGCTTGTATTTAGTTAATATTGTCAATGACCATTTTTATGTATTTTCCTATAAATTGAATAAACTGTGCCTATATCTAAGAGAGCTCATATTAATGAATTTCTCCTCTGTATCCTAGTTTTCAACTCATCCAATAAGGAGTCAATACTAATCTATGACAATGTATATAGCCCTTTGTATGATAATCTGATCTATATTTTATTTTCGTAATCTTGTTTCTTTCCCCTCTTCCAAGTCTTGTGTGATTCGACTTGTAGAAAGCTTGCAGTCATTGAAACCATTTGTTAAAGTATTTACAAAAGGATTAAATTTCTTTCCAATTTGAAGCTTAGTGGTGCATAATCTTGAGCATCTTTCCCTTACAATGTTTCTTTTATGCGATTTCTTCTCTTTCAAAGGCTAATAGAAGTGTCTTATTTATATAAGAAATAAACAAGACAAATATTAATTGACTCATTCTTATTGAAGTTGCAGTGAAATTGACAATTCTTAGTGTGTACGCCAAGAAATCTTGCAGCAATGGTTTGATAAAATCCTCATTGAAAATGTTGTTGGAATTCAATTCTAAGGTTGTTTTCACATTAGTTCTCATTAAATATTTTGTTGGAATTCAAATCTAAGCCTGGTTTCTCATCCAGTCTATGACTAAACCTTTAAAATGTATCGTCCTTATGCTTTCATTATAAACTTCATGGAAACTAATGTGAATAATTCATGGCGCCTCTATCTATTGTATACTCTCTCCTTGAAAGATCCTCCTACAAACAATTTCTTTTGTATTTGCTTGTCACGTCATAATTTCCTTGCAAGATCTTTCTATATAAAAGTTGTTATAGTCTCGTTTATTTAATAAATCTATAGTACCCATGATCTAATTATTTACAATAATATTTTAATTATACCTAATTCCAACTATATAAATATTAGACTTTTTAAATGTATAAAATTTATTTCTAGAAAAGAATATAATATACCCCTTACACATTTTATATATTACAAATTTGAAAAAAAGGTTAGAAATGTTAGTTATGATTTTAAGTACATTAAATAAAGTAGTAGAAGTACTCATTCAATAATACTTTTTATGTTGTATAGTTTAAAAATTGAAATCTTTTAGTTTTCTTTGTACAAAGTAACTCTAACATGTTTTATATAAATTTCTCATATGTATATATATGCTACTTCAATTCGAATTGTGAGAGAATCGTTTCCCACCACCGACACCTCTTGTGGAACGAAACCGATTGGAAACCCCAAATACAGATAACTGAGATTCCCCTACAAAATTATCATAACATCCACCATTTCAGAAGTGCAAAAAACAAAAAATGAATCGAACCCACATGTAAAATTTTACAGAAAACGTAATAATTTCTTCGCAATTTGAAGCTTACTGCTGCGTAATGATAAGCGGCTTTCTCCTTAAACTGTTTCTTTTATGTGATTTCTTGTCTTATTTGCATGGCTATCATACGAATCTTTTATAATAGGCGTGTGCAAATGCTATACGCGGCGTATACGCAAAGAAATCTGTAAAGCTTTTTTTTTTAATTTTCTTTATGCCGGATCGAGTTTGAAAATCCTCGTTAAGTTATTTGAATTCAATTATTCTGCATCGTCCTCGTGCTTTCAGTACAGTCTTCCAGGAAACTAACACGGAAAATTCATGACGCCTCTATAAGCCTATATAAAGAAACCATTTAGCCTTTTAACTTGAATCTAAGAGTAAATCGACATTTTAAATCCTCCTTCTCTGTTCTCTCAATCATTAGAACGCACGTCTGTTTTGATTCTTCTCTGAATAATTATCAACTTATTTGAATCTGTGTTTCTTCTCCAATGGCCGAACCGCGAATATAATGGACACGTCAACGCTTAAGAAATTGGTAATCCTCCTCATTTTTGTTATTTGTTTTCTGACTGTCTCTGCCAGACTGTAAAAACTAAAATTTTCCAATCCTTAAAAAGTAAGACATAATACAAGACTGAATAGGCTCAAATGGCAAATTTAAATTCATAACCATAACTTATCACTATTGCGACCATACATGTCGATTCACAATAAAGTCAAAGGTATATGACTTTCTACATTTGACTATTTTTGCCGATAATTACAACAACGATACAAACTTTATTACAAAGGTTCGACTTTCTGTCGAACATTCAAAAAAATATAAGAATAATACATATATCTTCCCAACCGTTAAATACAAACGGTAACTAGGCATCACACATGAATCAGTCCCTATCTCCTAAGCCTCTAGACCGCTCGTCCACTTGCAAATCCTGAGACGGGATGTGGCCCAAGCGCTTTTTCCGCCCAACCATGGAGTGGTTAGCTCCCCCGGGGCTTACCCTGAAATGGAAGTGCACCGACCCTGCTCGAGAAGACTAGCAACTCGGCACCGATGAGCCGAAAGAATATGAAGCAACTGTGATTCTAACTATTCCATCATTCTTTGGACTGAAATAGAAATCCTAATCACAGAATGGCAGAGAGAAAAATATAAAACTAACCAAGCATATTCATGAAACATATGCGAAATAATCTTTGGCCAAAGAATCTTTTTAAAATCAGTAAAAACTGACAGGTAATCATAATACAATTACCCTTCTCTGTCTTTTTCCATATTACGCTTCAATTCACAATTAATCTTACAATCATCCTTTAATGATGAAAACTACTAATATGTTGATTCCAACTAGTAGTAAGTACTTGATAAAGACAATTCTTACATAATAAAGTAACTCAATAAAACGATTTAGTTGTAACATTCGGAAGAACAGAGAATAGTTATTCATAAATTCCAATAGTCATACTTTTAACAAGAAATCAAACAGTAGTTAACAGATTTGATCTTGTGACCTTATCTTTATCAACTACATAAGTCTAAATAAAGACAGTAATATAATTTCAGTCATATAGTTGTTATAGTTTCAGTCATATAGCAGATAAAAGAATTTGTAAAGCATCATATAACAACCATATAACTATATTCTTGTTCTCTTCAATGCACAAAAAGTATTCATGCAAATACCTAGAAATTATTGATTCAACCTGATGGAATTAAATAACCGAGAATTAACTTTTCATCTAAATACATACGATGCATACTCCAATGTAGATCGGATATGAATTCATAACTACTTCTTTATACACATGAATGGATGGTCTTTTTACCAATATAAAAGTATTATACAAGCATATGCTCGATGATCATTTCTATATCCAATATAGCAGCTCGCTGTCAATTAAAACTAAAAAGTGGAATAAATGGAATTCTTAAGTACTGATCAAATTGGCATAACCTATTCATCATACACGACATTATAGCAGAATTGAACAATACAATAGTCCCTGTAATGGCATCACAAATATGGAAAGGATTGCAAAATATAGACAGTATAGTTTTTAAACCAAAATCTCAGCAGCGTAACCTTACTTCTAAATCTTCCTGGAATATCATAAACACCCACAAGCTAAAATCTTATGCATGATCTTCTAAGGCCTTTAACACCCCCACTTGCTTGGCAAACTTTATTGGAGTGACCAAATAAGTTCATTAACCTGACGTACAAACACACGCAAGGCACTCACCACAATTCTATATTCGCCTAAAAACACATTCCTATAACTTCTAAAATCATTGCACCCACAAGCTCAATACTTCTGACATGGAAATTCTGAGGCTTGTAGGACATAAACAATCATTTGCTTTCTGCTATACCCTCAAAACTTACGTGCATACGCATGGCCTGCTCAGAATTAATCTGTTATTAGCACATCTTATACAGATTATTGAACAATAAAATGAGGATGTTCAATTAAATGTGTCTAAACCTTGCCATTAACTTCAAAATCGCAGCCATCACCACCTCAAATCCCATGAACAGTAAAATTATGGTTACTAAGACCTGTTTCACTAGACGGATTGTTTGTTAAGGATTTCTGATCTGAAACCATCTTTGCTCCTTACGAAATAGCTTCACACAATTTTGAGCAATCTGACGCACTGGGCTCCACCATATCGCTTAATTTCATACCACTGTTCCCCCCCGTTTTAGAATGCAGGCTCTCATTATTAAGAGCAGACAGAACGTCATCAATATAAGCGATAACTAAATCAAAGGAAAATTTAGAAAGACCGCTGTAAATAACAACACTAGTGGAAGAAAACGTGGAGGCTTCATGGCCATTCCCAACACTGGTAAAAATGGTTTGTGATGAAGGAAAGGCAATGGCTTCAAAGTTGTTCATTGACGCTCACGAGTTCTTTCAATCAAACTCTCTTGTATCTGTGATTTTGAAAAGTTGAATAGATTTGAAAATCCTAAAATCGCCTATGCTTAAGCTTTTGTTTTACTTCACAATTAATCCTATGCGTTCACGACTTAGGAAGGGTTCAAAATTTGGTCTGCTAAAACAAATGTCTACAATTTGCTACGCCTGGTGAAAATATAATAATAACGTGACTGGAGAAGCTTACAAATCCTGACATTTTCAGAACAACTGACAATGCCAGTCAATCTAACGCAACAAGTGATTAAAAGAGGAACCTGGATATGAGGCGAAGACTCCTCCCTTTGCAACGCTGATTCCTCCTCTTCGTTTCCCTTTTCCAATCTTTCTTCCTGTCCTTCCTCATACGTTTCCTCTCATTTAAAACCAACTCATTGTTGGTAATAATTAATTTCACCTCCGACAAAGAACACTATGCCAACCAAACTTAAATTAATACAGCCGCTTCTTGCCGCCATCAGTCAGCCTTTGTTTAAAATGACTTGATAGACAGTCTACTACTACCGACATCTAGAGCAACCCATAAGCCTAATCTATGCCAGGAAGATTCTAAAAAGAATTAAAAATAAAACACGATCTGCCTTCACACAAAATCCTAATAAAACTAAAAGTAACTTATATTTAAATAAAAAGTGATAAAGTGAATAATTTAACAATTATAAACTCTTTTTCTACTATTTATTGCAGAAATTAAAGTATTTATCATTTCAAGAATAAAACTTGCAATTCATCGTTTCAAAACTTACGAATTATTACGACTTAACCAAATAAGAGATAAAATCCTAGTAAAACAGTTATGTGGTGTGTGAGTTATCATAAAATTCCGGACTCATCCGTACTGAGGAGCTAGTCTTCTCTACCTCGACCACACCCCCATCTTCAGATCCTGTCAACAGATGACCACTCAAATTTTTGATCAGTAGGTTAGTCCCAAAATATATAACTAATTCGACTTGTAAAATCTTTCAATTTAAGCATGCGTCATAGTATCAAGAAAAAAATGATCTATTTATCAACTTATAGAACACATTGAATCATTTTCATTTTCCATATATTCATCATTCTTAACAAATTAACTCATTTACCTCTAATAAACTTAGCAAAGCATTTAATATATAATGTAGTGTTCTAAGGTAGCCAAAACTCGACCAAGTCAAAAAGTCCACACAAGTCACAAAACATCTAAATAGTCAAAAGTCTACAAAATCGGTTATGACACAGACACAATCTGGATAAGATGAAGTCACAGTCTGCATCGCATAAGAATTGTGGCGGCGACTTTCCTGACAAGGGATGCTGCTCACACAAGAAGTGTTAAAAGCTTATTGTAAAGGGGTGTGAACTCTATTTTATAGAGTTTTATTGTTGTTTGGCATATAAACCTGCAAATTGTAATACAGGTTGGAATATCAATAAAGATTATTCTGTTGTGTTTGTGTATTTTTGTGTTTTAAAATTTATATGGAATGGGCATCTAAAAATAGATTGTTATGCAAATCTCTGAACTACTACTATGCATAAACTCTATTGTGAATGATGATTTGTAACTGTGGCAGCACAATAAGTCTGTAAGGCAAAGATAAGATTATTCTGTTGTGTTTTTGTGTTTTAAAATTTATATAGAATGGGCATCTAAAAATAGATTGTCATGCAAATCTCTGAACTACTACTATGCATAAACTCTATTTTGAATGATGATTTGTAATTGTGGCAGAACAAAAAGTTTGTAAGGCAAAGAAGAGACCTAACTGAGGAACAATGTAATCCTCCCCTAGAATCAATAAAAAGGGATTTTTTTTTGTGTTCAATAAATGCCTTGTTTTCTCTGTTTCTTCCCTTGTTTTTAGATTGTGTTGTTTTAAAATCTTGATAAGAAGAAGAGTGTGCCCTGATTCAGTTGCACAGTCATGTCATAGCTCAACTCTATTATGTATCAATAAATATTGTATATATGTCTTTGATTTTTAGTTTGTTGTCAATCAGTTACAGTTAGGTATCAAAATTCTAAGCAAGTTTATTATAAGATTGTTGAGATTATTGTATTAATAAATATATAATATTGTTGATGAATAATATAATTGATGTTGTTCTGTTGTATCTGTCTTGAATATATGCTTTGTTTTGTTCTTATTATAAGGACCCAACTTCTTGGTTTCCTTTTCTCTCTTCTGTTTAAGACCTAAGGATCACATATTTAATATTAACTGTTCCTGTTCGTCAATCAAAATATTTACAACAGAACTTACTTATATTATTTAGAACGATAAACAATTTTATTTTTAATCATACATAATAATAAATATTTGTCTCTATCATTAGAAGAATACTAATAAAGAACAATTCTATTAAAACTATTAGTTATAAATGATTAAAACTTTATTCGTCTTTAATCACACACTTCAATATCTTTAATACATATGAATAATCAGAGAACACATCTATTTTGATTATCGACGGTAAATATCCAGGAACATCATTAGTCATTGCAAAGTGATGTTTCAACTAAATGTACGGGTTGTGGATCATTAGCGAACATCTCAACGGTTCTTCTCCATAAGGCAAACTGCGAATGCGATGCACAGATCAACGGTAAAGAGAATGACGATTCGTTATTTGTATTCTGAATGTTTCTGGCAGGCGCAATCTTGATGCCCATTTTGCGGAAAAGAATTACCATGCAAATTTCGTTCCAAGCGTGGATGATATAAAGTCAGAGTGTGCATCATCACATCGGAATTGTGGTCGCGATTTTCCAGAGAAAGGATGCTGTCCTCACAAGAAGAAGATATATAAATCGACAACCTGATTCAGTTGTGTTATAACTAGATTTT
Source organism: Chamaecyparis obtusa (assembly GCA_027943335.1). Classification (NCBI taxonomy): domain Eukaryota; kingdom Viridiplantae; phylum Streptophyta; class Pinopsida; order Cupressales; family Cupressaceae; genus Chamaecyparis; species Chamaecyparis obtusa. The sequence goes on along the minus strand of BSBK01004046.1, from coordinate 904,568 downwards.
GCTCCTATGAATGAATTTGTTGATCTATTAATTAAATAGTAAAACAGAGCAATGAAAATAATTTGATATATTAATTGCACGGTATAAAAGCAGAGCAAAGTATAACAACAGAACAGAGGAAAACAAAGTAGCAAACAAAATCAAAATGAAACAGAGCAGCAAAACACACTTTTAAAAGTATTAATATAAAGCCCTGTTATTTGTTAAACATATTGTATGAGAAGCTGCTCTATTTAGTTAGACCACTAGAGTGTTCTCGATAAGCCACGGTGAGACTAGAATAGAATAGAGGATTTTGGAGATTTCTACAATGTTGTACGTAAGAGAATTCTACGACGTGTAATACATGTTCATCTATCATGTACTATTAATAAACTTTATTATAACACCTCCCATAATGTTTATTTGGAGAGGATAGGAATCTCCTTGAGTTGTAATAGATTTTTGACTTTGAAAAATTTGACAATAGACAATGCTTTTGTAAATATATTAGTAATTTGATCTTTTGTTTCACAAAATTGTAGTTCTACCACTTGATTTTCAATTAGATCTGGAATAAAGTGATGATGCACTTTTACATGCTTGGGTTTTTCTAACATAATGGTGCTTTGGTTGTCAAAAAAAATTATAGTGGAACAATCTTGTGGATGGTATGTATCTTCAAGTAGTCTTCTAAGTCACAGAGCTTTTTGAGACGCCTTTGATGAACCAATACATTCAGCATGTGTGGATGAAAGTGACTTTGTTGATTGTTTCTTGGTGCTTTAAGAAATTGGTCTTGATCCATGATGAAAGATGTATCCCGAATTTGATTTTCTATCATCAATATCACTTGCATAATCAGAATATGTATATCCAACTAGAGTAGGCTCACATCCATACTTGAATTCAATGCCAAGCTGATAAGTACCCTTAATGTTTCTTAATAGTCTTTTGGCTGCTTTTCAATGTTCAATTTGTGGATCTGCCATGTACCTAGATACAATACCAACTGCATATGTAATATCTAGTCTAGTTATAGTAAGATGCAAAAGGCTCCCAACCAGTTGTCTGTAGAATTTTCTATCTACTTTCTTTTGAGTAGAGATGGAAAGATCTCTATTTTATAGCATCGGCCAAAAGGCCCTGTTATTTTTGCAATTTGGATTAAGTCTCCCACATGGTAGGCCAGGGTTTAAAACTGGGAATTTAATTAGTGACTAGAAGATGATGATTCAGTCCTAAAAGTGGGAAATAAAAAATAATAATGATATTAGGAACGATAGTCCTCTTGCCTAAAAAGGATGGTCTTCCCATCAAGTAATAATTGTGGAGAATGATGAAAAAAACCACAATTACAATGGCATTCTACTAATATTGAGGCCACATTTGTGCTTCAAGGTCATCTTATAAACTAAGAGTGACATTTTTTTATGCAAGGGTACTTCCATTCCTAGTCTCATTGTTTTTTCGTCCTTTCCCAATTTTAGGCTTGAATTAACATTTTTTGTCACTATTAAAATTCTTGGTTTTATAATTGTGATATCTTTAAAAAATAAAAAAATTGGTTTGGCTTATGTTAGGAAAGGGAAATCTTTCCACCAACATTAAGGGTTTGAAAGGCTTTGACCCCATTCTCTCTATTATGTTGCAAGAGAAAAAGAACTGGAAATTTCAACATGTTATTACTATAAAACATGTTTAAAATTATTATAATAATGATTAATAAGTAGGAGATATTTTTCATAGCAATTCAAATTGTGATATTGCTATTAGGATTCAACTATGTAGTTTTCGAGTGAAACTCATTGACTTATGTTTCATAAATAGTGGTTCACAAGAACTTGTCTCTCATGAAAATGAATTCATTTAAATAAATATTTAAAAAAAAACAAAACCACTTCATATTAAATAATATTTACATCAAAATGACAAATCAAAACCTTAATAGAACCCGTCATTTCTTTTCCTTTCCACTTCTTGAAGAACATTCTCAAGGAACATTCTTGTCATCATGATATTGAAGAAAAAATACACTAAAGGAAACTCTTCCCATCAACACCATAAAACAAATCAATATTTGTCGAGGGTGAAAGAAAATGCCACAGTTTAGATAAAGTAGTTCTTTTAATAAAAGATGAAAACATTGAACATAACTTAGAGGAGATATAACCTTTAATTTTAAGATCATTGCACAGAGCCATTGCAAGAGTAGTCTTCCTGCCACCTTCGATAAGACACGCGACAACGACCCACACCTCGCTGCGGAACGAAAGCGGCTTGAAATCCTTGATGCATTTCACGAACCCCGCGTAAAAGAGAGTTTCGTGGAACATAATCATAATAACACGTCAAATCATCCACCATTTGAGATCAGTCAATAAAATGAACCCAAGCCACTTGTTAAACTTTTCATAAAACGACAATTTCTCCACAAATTGAAGCTTGCCGCTATGTAATTCTGTGTGTGTTTTCCTTAAATGTGATTTATTTGTCTTTTGCGAGGTAAATTCATAGACGTCATCCTTTTGTAACAGATGGGGCAAGTGGCAGAGGTATTCAAGTTGCAAAGATATGATCGGTATTCTCAGCGTGTACACCAAGAAATCTGCACAGCTTTCTTTTTCTTTTTTTTGGGTAGTGGCAAAGGTTTGATAATCGTCAATTAAAATGTGCTTGGAATTTGATCATTCGCATCAGTTCTAGGACTAAACCACGTACCTTCCCTCTACTCTCATTGCAGAACGATGGAAATTACCGCGAAAACGATTGGAAGAACAGAAATTTTGTGAGGAGAGCTAGTATAAATATGTGTGTAACGATCCTAGTTGCAGAACAATAATTAGTGCACACATCTGTTTTGATTATTGACGACAAATATCAAGGCACATCATTAGTCGTTGCAACACAGCGTACGGGTTTAAATCTTTCTTCTTTGTTCTCTTAAAATCATCAGAACACGCGTCTGTTTTGATTCTTCTCTGAATAATTATCAACTTAGTACAACACAACGCACCAGTTTGTGATTCTGTGTTTCTTCTCCAAGGGCCCAACTGCGAATATAATGGACAAGTCGACGCTTCAGAAATTGGTAATCCTCCTCATTTTTGTTATTTGTTTTCTGAGTGTCTCTGGCAGGCACAATCTGGATAAGATGAAGTCACAGTCTGCATCGCATAGCAGTTGCAGCGGCGACTTTCCTGACCCGGGATGCTGCTCACACATGAAGAAGTGTTAAAAGCTTATTGTAAAGGGGTGTGAACTCTATAAAACAGAGATTTATTGTTGTTTGAAATATAAACCTGCAAATTGTAATAGATGTTAGAATATCAATAAAGATTATTCTATTGTGTTTGTGTGTATTTTTAATGTTGTAAAATTTATGTAGAATTGGCATCCAAAAATAGATTGTCATGCAAATCTCTGATCTACCACTCGTTATGCATAAAATCTATTGGTAATAATGATTTGTAATTGTCGCAGAGCAAAAAGTTTGTAAGGCAAAGAAGAGTCCTCCTAACTGAGGCACAATGTAATTCTCCCCTAGACTCAATAAAAAGAGATTTTTTTTTTCAGTTTAATAAATGCCCTGTTTTCACCGTTTCTTCCCCTGTCCATGTTTTTAGATTTTTTTTATAATCTTAATAAGAAGAAGGGGCACCCTGATTCAGTTGCACAGCCATGAATAAATATGTGTCATATGTGTCATAGTTAATCTCTATTCTGTATCATTAAATATTGTTTTTGTCTTTGATTTTTAGTTAGTTGTCAATCAGTTACAGTTAGGTGTCAAAATTCTAAGCGAGTTTATTATAAGATTGTTGAGATTATTGCATTAATAAATATGTAATAATATTATTGATGAATAATATAATTGATGTTGTTTTGTTGTATCTGTTTTAAATATTTGCTTCGTTTTGTTCTTATTATATGCATAATTACCTCCTTATGGACTCAACTCCTTGGTTTCTTTTTCCCTCTCCTCTTTAGGGCCTGAGGATCACATGTTTAATATTAAAATATTTACAACAGGGCTTATTTATATTATTTAGAATGATAAACAATTTTATTTTTAATCATACATATTAATAAATATTTGTCTCTATCATTAGGAGAATACTAATAAAGAACAAGTCTATTAAAGCTATTAGTCGTAGATGATTAAAATTTTATTCATCTTTAATCACACACTTTAATATATAAAAATCTTTATTATTAAAAATAAAATCTGAATATTCAATTTCTTAAAATAGAACCTATATAAATGGAAGGCTAGATAGGGAAAAGCTTCCATGTTGCATATTTTCCTTCTTCGAATTTCCTTGGTGGGTTATATGTATCTCCATCGCTAGGAAGTATGTCAAGAAATAGAGGATTTTTGAGACGCCAAAAGTGACAAGTTGTTAATGATGCTTGAGATATTTTTTCCTCACCATACATCTTCTCGTTAGGAGGGCACAAAGTTCTTATTTCTACATAAATTTCTAAATTATTCTTTGATTTCTTAAGAACTAGCTTCAAGAGCTTAAGGATGTCTTACTTTGGGGTGCATTATTACTAGTGTTCTCAAATTTGTGACTCACTACTATAGACAAACAAATTTCTTTGTTTGCAAGAGGTGGATACCTATAAGTGGGTTGAATGCTAGCATTAGAACATGGAAATGAAAAGGCAAAATCCTAGATTTTATACTCAAAAGATGAAATTTGACAATAGGTATTGGGAGAATTTAATAGAGATCACATTGGGTGTATTTCATTTGTCTAATTTGAATGCACACAATTTCCTTTGAATCCTTCGAAAGATACACTTCTATAGACAAACACTTTGAGGCTCAAGTCTAGATGAACCTATTTAATGTGTCATACTTGACAAAGTCCAAAGGGACATCTATTTGCATTCAAAATGACAAATCCAAACCTTAATAGAACCCCTCATCTCTTTTCCTTTCCACTTCTTGAAGAATGTTCTTGTCACCATGAAATTGAAGAAAAAATATGGATGCTTGGGGATCTTGTATTGGATACTTGTCTTCAAATCTTGAATTTGAATCCTCAATTGCGCAACTTGATTTCTTGATTGCTTGCACATGGATAGTTTTCACTTGAAGATGATATGTTAAATGAGGGGAGATAAGGTCCTTTTATAGTAAATTCCCTCTATTTGGGATTCAAATTTGATCCTTGTTGACCGCAAATCTAGATCTTGGAGAAAAATTACGTCATCAGGCTTTGGGAAAAATTTGGGCCCAAAACTCTAAGTACTAAAAGAAACTCTGCCTATCAACAACACCATAAAAGAAATCAATATTTCTCAAGGCTGAAAAATATAGCCATATCTCCATGTATGCATACCACATACAAAGATAGAAAATGCCATAGTTTACATAAAGTAATTCTTTTAATAAAAGCTTAAAATATTGAAGATAACTTAGAGGAGATATAACCTTTAATTTGCAGAACATTGCATACGGTCAATGGAAGAGTAGTACTAGGATGGGTGACCTCTTGACCCACAGCTCATTTTGGAACAAAAGCGGCTTGAAATCCTTAGATGCATTTGTCAATCCTGCATAAAACTGAGTTTCGTGGAACATTATAATGACAACACGTCAATTCATCCATCATTTGAAAGAAGTCAATAAAATGAACCAAGATACTTGTTAAACTTTTCATAAAATGACAATTTATCCCATATTGAAGCTTACTGCTATGTGATTCTAGATGTGTTTTCCTTAAATGTTTTTTAGATGTGATTTCTTGTCTTTTTTCAGGTAATGTCATATAGATCATCCTTTTTTAATAGATGTGGAAAGTGGCAGAGGAATTCGAATTGAAAAGATATGATCGGTATTCTCAGTGTATACCCCAAGAAATCTAAAAAACTTCAGGACCAAACCTCGTACTTTCCTTCTACTCTCATTACTTACTCATGCAAATTACTGTGAAAACAATCAAAAGACAAGAAATTTTGTGAGGAGAGCTAGCATAAGTTACAGAAGAATTTAAGCGTTCATGCTAATTCTCTCTTCTATGATTAATCAGAGAACACATCTGTTTTGATTATCGATCACAAATATCAAGGAACATCATTAGTCATTGCAAAGCGATAATTATCAGGTTTCAACATAATGTACGGGTTGTCAATCATTAGAGAAAATTTCAGCGGTTCTTCTCCATAAGGCAAACTGCGAATAAGATGCACAGATCAGTGGTAAAGAGAATTTGACAATTCTACTCCTTTTCGTCATTTGTGTTCTAAATGTTTCAAGTAGGCACAATCTCGATGCCAATTTTGCGGAAAAGAATTAACATCCAAATTTTGTTCCAAGCATGGATGAGATAAAGTTAGAGTGTGCATCATCACATCGGAGTTGTGGTGGCAATTTTCAAGAGAAACGATGCTGTCCACACAAGTAGTCATTTAAATCAACACCCTGATTTAGTTGTGTTATAACTAGATTATGCTCTTAAGAATGAATAGTAAATAGACTAGCACTTGCATCAAAAGAAGGTGCAAGGGGTACGCCGATAGGCCGTAGAATTGGAAGCACTGTTATAGAATTCGTGTAAGTGTTGAAGGAAGACTTGTACATAAGAGATGCCATAACATAAACATAAATACAAACATAATATATAGTCAATGTAAGGAACAAGTTTTGAAGGGGTCTTGGAACCCTATACAAAAAAGTCGGTACACCTGTAGCAGTCGGCAAAAAAGTAGAGAATTACAAACAGATACAATGAAGCCTTTTAAACTTTTTTTTTCATGTGCTAGTGGAAGATGTCAAAGGAATTTCTTGTAACAAAAAGTTAATTTCATCTATGAAATCAATCCTATCAACATCAACAATGGTTGTTTTCATTTGTGCTTCATTGTTATATGTTTCTATATTGTTAGATAGTGTGAAGAGAAATTGATTGTATTGTAGATTCCGAATAACATTCTCAGAACTCACATCTGCTTCTTGATTGAATTGTAGCATATAGAGGTCTTTTGCAGGCATGCCGACGAGTCTAGTTGCAGCTTCATCAGAAGCAGTCGCCCATATAGCTCCTGTGGGGTCTTCAAGCTTGGCTTGAAGAACATATCTATAATCACAATCTGGAAAAGTAGCCACACACTTTGAACAAAACCATTGTTCTTCATTGTTTTGTTCGACTCTTTTTTTACACTTTTTTCCCTCAACCTCCATGGGACAAGCTGGATAACAAATTGTTTTTGTCTTGACAAAAACCAAGGTTGCTCTAACAATACATTGTAGGGGCTTTGTCAAAGTTGAAGGGGCTTGTGCAATATTAGAGATTGTCTTTCGCTGTAAAAGTGTAGGTGCATCTAGAAGGTCAGTGGTTGCTGTGAGAAGATCAACTCCATTAAGTGCAAACCAAGTTTGTAGTTGTTTAGTTCTTCAATGGCAGGGTTGATAAATATTTGGGAAGTGCCTAGTGTACTCACAACCTTACCGTTATATTCTGCAACCCGGCCTTTTTTTATAGCAAACACAATAACCTTTTGTAGATGGTACATCTCCTGCAGCTGTGTGCCTTCCTTTTGAGCCGATTTTCCCCACAAAGTAACATTTATAGTGGAGGAAGACATATCTATCATTTTTAGACTCCTTCTAAGGACCTCAGTTGCATCACTTTTTCTTTTAATTGTAGAGGAAGGATCCACAGATATGATAATTCCAACAAGATCTACATAAGAGTTAGTAGGTTGTTTGTGGATATCTGCAATAGGTGTGAATGAGAATTGAAGTGTTGGAATTAAGAGGTCATCATCACAAAGGTTGAGCCTTGAATCATCTATTAAAGTGATTTCTATATCACTATTAAGCTTATTGTAAAACTTGTTTGTTGTTTTGATAGTACCACGAGATAATGTATATACACTCCCAGCTTGAACTTGTTGAAAATACAAGTCTGCAATTGCATTGAAACAGGTGACACGAACTTCAGTCCGCTCACAATCAATCAAGTCAAAACTAAACATGTGGCCATCACCATTTTTTTTTTTGAAGCGATGGATTTCCTTTTTCAAAGTAACACGACCTTTTATCATCCATTGTGTTTGAAATGGATTCAAGCTCCTAATAGGAGTAATAGTAGCAAGGGGTGGTTTCTTTTGCAAAGATGCATGCAAGCCAAACATCAATTTTGTAGGACTGGGATGTTCAACTGCAAGTATATTTGCCATATTTGTGCACGTATCCAATGAAGTTCCTACATGTTTTGTAGGTTTTTCTAGTTCTTTGAAGAAGGAGGTGGGTTGACCTATGACATCATGATCTGTGCAAGAGACATGTAATTTGGAGACAAAAATCCACGTACGAATTCATAAGATATGTACAATTAGTAATGTGTTATGATTGCACAAGGAAGCGAATTTGGTTTATTGCAATAAAGACCCACTAGCTAATGACTCACTTGGAATTACAAATAGTAGGAATCATGAATTCTTGGAGTTGTACTATAGAACCTTTTTTGAGTTTCCCTGTTGTTATGAGATCATTAAACTTGGCAAGGTTGCTTTTTGAAAGTGTAGGCCATCTAAGAGTTCCAGCTTGTATCTATTTGTCAACCCAGTTTGTTGACCAAATGTTGCAATAGAAAAAACTTGAAGGAGGGGATGTTCATCTAAGTTGCAATCATTGATAAGCTTGATTGCATTCTCCGTTAAAGAGTAAGACATGGCTTTAAGGAGAGGCAATTGACCTATAAATTTGAATAGGTGGTCAACATTATTAGCAAAATAGAAGTACGAGGAAGCTTTGGAGAACATAAAGGACAAATGGATTAAGAACCATAAATAATGGCAATGCATGTATAACAAGAATTTAAAAGGGCAATCACAGTATGCGATTTGTTTTGCATACACGATGTATCAAATATGTAAGCAACAATATAAATTTTGTAGGCACTTGTAATTTCTAATCGTAATGGGTGAAGGCAATTTGCAACGCCAACATAGAAAGGTAAGAAGACATACATCCACCCAACAAGGAGAGAGTATTTCTTCGTACAATTTGTTATGCTGAGTTAAGTGTGTTCCTACAAGTGGGGGAAAAAATAGAGTACATAGTGAGAGAACACAATTTAACATGTAATTTGGGTAAAGCTGGTTGTGAACATTCAATTATCAATGGTTGACAATGCAAACAAATAAGTACATATAATTTTATTAATCCATATTGTGGGAATATTAGAATGAACATTAGATAGATTCAACGGGAGTAGAGTAAGATATAACTACTACAAGCATAGATTGTGAAACATGATGCAAGGTTGTGCTTATTCAATGAAATGAACAGTTGAAGAAAGCTGGAATAAATAATGCACCTCTAATTGTAGCCTTCCGACAATGAATAAAAACTTGTGTACATTTATAGAAAAGGAAAAAAAGGGGTAAAGCAATAACTTAAATGTGAAAATGTGAAGAGGATACAAATTAAGTTTTCTCAAAGGATAACAAAGTGTTATAGAAACTGGATTTTGAATTAAATCAAAATAAAAGTTAGGCGTGAAATGTAAAAAAACCCATAGTGTCTAAACAAATTTGTTGTCTAATTTCAATACATTTAATACGAAAGGTTGAATCAAGCATATAAATGAAAAAGTGTTGGAAACATAGCACATACTTTTGTATTGATAGTGGAATCAAATTTGTACAAGATTTATTTATAGTAAGAGCTAGTGGATTTAAGAGGAAGAAGTGGAATATTCTGCTAATTAGAAGAGGCCAAAAACTTTCAACTTCTCCCTCTTTGTAATAGGGGCAGCGCAAGTACAAAGAAAGACAAACCAAAAAGGAATACTTCAATACACAATGTGTCATGGGCGATTCAGGTAGGCTTGAAATGCACAATGAATATTAGGAGCATTTCCTTCTCCGTAATATTCGTCAAAATACATCTCTCGAAGGAAGGTATAAAAGCCAAAATATTTCATGTAGTATGCATGCAATTCATGTAATGTTTCTTGCACGGCAAGGATGTCAAAATCTTTGACAGCATTAGTACGAGCAGTTGTTACTTTTAGTTGTTCAACATTCTGCTGGCAACAAAGGGCGACAGCACTTGCAACATTTTGTACTTCTGTTTCGTGAAACCCATTCCAATTGATAGACGTATTTGAGCCAGTGGATGGTTGTGGAACAGTGATTTCTGAGGAACTACTTGAAATCTCAATAATTTGAATTGGATGTTCAGGATTTTCCATGACCTAAAAAAGAGATGAAAATATTATTGAAATGAATATAACTCCATATTTATCATCGTCAAATGTCTCATATAGAAACACATATCACTTCAATAGAATAGATGTTTGTAAACATCATAGAGGATAATTTCATTTTATATTTTGTTAAACATGCATCTGAAAGATGGTAAAGGAGGGATAAAAGAAGAGGGCATGTATGTGTTGTACAATTGATGTAAAATTTACTATGAGCTTTAAAACAACAGTAATTTTATTTTAAATTTAGTTTGTTTAAAATATTTGTACAAATATAGTTGAGGAAATCTAAAAAATTACTATCTAAATATATAGTAAAAAATAATAATTTAGAAAAATAATAAATTGAATCAAATGTTATTTAAATTGAAATTTGCATATTAAATATATTATTTCTATTCATTTTTATCAAGAAAAATTGGAAAGCTAAATTACACTTCTCTATTTTATATTTATGAAATAGTATTTTAATGCTATAGCAAGCTAAAGGAAATAATGACTCTATTTTCTATTTATGAAATAGTATTCAACTACTCTAGCAAGATAGAAGAAAGAATAATATTGCAAATTTCATTTTTTGTCATTAGCTAAAAACAACTTCTCCAATCTTCATCTCCTCTTAATCTAAAAGATTTTCTCTTATTCCAAAGAATAAATTCTATAGTGGGTAACAAGCAGAAATTTTCATTTGGTTTCCTTGTCGCAGTAATTTTTAGTACTCCTATGGCAATGGTAATTGTTAAAACCCATTACATAATACAAGAAAACCTATAATTGACCATAAATAAAGTAGTAGAACCGATAATCGGTTATAATAAGGAATAATCGTTCTCTGTTTTTAAATGCTAGCTGTAAATTAGTAATTAAAATTGGAAAATTGTGCAATACTAGCTTTTGATTGATCTAATTGCTATCTACTACATGGTGTGTTCGCTATTGCACATAGATATAGATTACCACATCACAAAGAATTATATATTACAAATATTTCACAACACCTATATTTTGTGAAAAATATTAATTAGTTGCTACTAATTTATCATTCAAATTATATTATATTAATATAATTTATTTTATATTAAATATAAATACAATTTTTCATTTTTTTTAATATTTTTTTTTAATAATATAAAAAATCAACAAAAACAATACATATTATAAAAATAATGTTCTACTAATATTTTACAAATATATCATATTAGTAAATAATATTTATTGACTTAATTAAGTTTAAGTAAAATATTTTAAAAATGTAATAATATATTTTCTCTATTTTCATTATACAGGCATGCGGTCAGCATGATTTTCACATCTGCCCAGAATTTTGTTGGTTTTAGCCAGTTTTGGCTGGCACTGCTCAGTTTATTGATTAAACCAGGCATTCTGATTCTGGGTCAGACTAACACAAGAAAGTTTGTAGATGCAGGATATCCACAGTTAACAACAGTTTTTACCAGGTTTTTATTTACCAGGCATTTCTCAACAAATCAGATATTTTAAAAATCCATTAAACTCACCCCAGTCATCTAATATTCTAATTAAAGAGACTGTGACCATGCATCCTAGGTTTACAGACAATAATGTTAAAGATTGTGTGTTTACAGAGTTTATCAAAGCAGGTGTATTTTTACAGAACAACCGAAGCAGGTCCCCCAAAAAATCAGATTATTCAAATTAATTTTCCCCTATTTATTAAAGGGCTTGCCGATTCCTACCCACTGGTCCTTCTCAAAAAAGAGCCCTATCTATATATCTCGCTACTTGTTTCAGTATCGGGGAGGAGTTAACGATATCGGGGAGGAGTTTGTTTATTTCCAGCCCTGAGCAAGACAGTTGTTTGCCGAGCATCCCTCCTGCTACTTAATCAATCTGCCTGAAGAGCATCAATCTAAACGGGGAGGAGTTTGTTTATTTCCAGCCCTGGGCAAGACAGTTGTTTGCCGAGCATTCCTCCTGCTACTTAATCAATCCGCCTGAAGAGCATCAATCTAAACGAGGAGCTACCGGGAGACATAAAGCTCTATCGAAGGTGGAGGCTGTAGAGGGATAATGTGCCGCATGCCTAGATCAGAAAGCATGCTCGAGCTATCTCAAATGGATGGTAATGGAAGGAGGAGCTAGATGCCTGCCGTTGGAAGCTAGTGAACCTATCAAAAGCCAAATCCATCCAGAGGTTGTTGAGTCATTATCAATTGGTTTTAGAATAATATATAAAAAAATAAAAATCTCATTTGTTTCTTTAAACCTTCAAGAATCCAAAATAGCATTGTAGATATTTTTAGGATTTTAGGTGGGAGTTTACCAAATAAACACACAAGCACACTAACTTTTGGGGGAAGGGAAAAATCTATTTATAGCAGAGATAATTATATAGAACAGAGGAGTGTGCTTAACGAGAGAGAGAGAGAGGGATTTGACTGATCTGGTTTTCATATGCAAACATAAAATTATTGATATATAATGACAATATACATATTCGTTTGCCTCTTAACTGAAAGTAAATCTGTCTTTAAATCATGATAGTCCTCAACTTTTAAGCACTTTCAACATACCCTCTAAATAATGAATACAAAATAAGCATTTTTACAATAACATAAAATAATTCACACAGATAAGGTACTCATCTTAACCAGTACTCAACATAAGAGACGTAAAGCATTACAATTGATCCACACCATAGAAATAAATGTTAATCTCCAATTTCCCAAAATAAATTTATTAATTGGTATACCAAAGAAACGTAATTTGCGAATTCCCTCTGTAATAACCTTCAAGAAATGAAACCATTTTGATTCTTTCCTAATTTCTGAATGACATACGTGAAATTCCATACACTGATTGCCTGAGAGGATAATCGGAGCAAATCACAAATACAGAGAGCAAATATTGGAACCATACATTTAGTATAACGCACGACAATGCCCAACATGAATCCACAGCTAACAAATTTCACACACATAAAAACAGCATAAGTTGAGTAAATTGAGCACATGAATTTTATTTTTGTCTTTTAAAACATAAGAAAAATAGTAATTAGTGCTTCCCTAAGAAAATCCTCAATTGGGAAGCTTTCCAGACCTAAAAACAACAAACTTAGAAAGTTGAGAGTGCAAGGAAAAATAAGGATTTTTTCCAAAAATGACGATATTCAAACACTATCCAACAAAATTACAATTCTCGCAGAAATCCAAAACTCGTCAATAATAAGATCTAACTATACAAATGCTCACATACAATTGCGATAGATTATCTGAAAGTAGTTTGAGTTGAACTGGGTTGATTGTGGAATAGGTAAACTAAGAAAAGAATACCGTAAATATTTGGATCGTGCACTATCTTTGCTGCTTTGAAATTTTCCTTTCTTCCTTCGAAATCTTCCTTTGTATGCGCTCCAAATTTCTCTGCAAAACATTTAACAGTCTGTTAGTTTTTATAGGAAAATGCTAGCGGTAGCAGAGGCGGCTATACAGACGGCATCGCAGGCAATTGCAGGTGGGTATATTAATAACATTCAATGCAGCTATTAATGCCGAATTAAATGAAGGCCTCGCTAGTGGCAATGCTTTCCACTTCCAGAACAATCTACGCAACACCACACACTGATGTGGGAAAAGGCAAAACAACATACGCACCGCCTTTCTGAAATTTTATACCCGATGATTGGCGTGAGACACGTGTGCCCAAATACCACATTGGCTGTTCAAAACCACTGCATGAGCAGTTTTGAAGCGTGAGACAGGTTTCTTTTGACATCCGTACGCGAGCAACCTCGCTCTTAAAGCCTATCGGCTAATTATTCTCTTAAGAATGAATGTGTTGATCTATTAATCAAATAGTAAAGTAGATTAATAAAAATAATTTGATATATTAATTGCATAATATAAAAGTAGATAAAAGTATAACAACAGAAAATAGGAAAACAAAGCAGCAAACGAAATCAAAATAGAACAGAACAATTAAACACATATAAATTAATACAAAGCACTTTTATTTGTTAAACATATTGTATGGGAGGCTTCTCTTTTTATAGAGCTTACATAGACCACTAGAGATTTCTACAAAAGCTACGTTGAGAATAGAAGAGAGAATTCTTGATATTTTTGCAATGTTGTATATAAGGGAATTCTAGAATGTGCAATAAATACTCATCTATTAGTACTAAATTAATAAACATATTATAACACCACCCCCATAATGTTTATTTAAAGAGGATAGCAACCTCCTTGATTTGTAATTAGATCTTTGACTTTGAAAATTTTGACAATAGACAGTTCTTTTGTAAATATCAGTAATTTGATCTTTTGTTCCACAAAATTGTAGCTCCACCACTTGAATTCAAATTAGATCTCGAACAAAGTGATGATGCACTTATACATGATTGAATTTTGCTAGCTTAATGGTGCTTTGATTGTCAAATAAAATTATAGTAGGAGAATCTTGTGGATGGTGTGTGTCTTCAAGTAGTCTTCTAAGCCACAATTATTCTTGAAACGCCTTTGATGAACTAATATATTCAATCTTTGTGGATGAAAGTGACATTGTTGTTTTCTTCTTGGTGCTCCAAGAAATTGATCCTAATCCATGACCAAATATGTATCCCAAAGATTTTATATCGTCAATATCACCTACATAATTAGAATCTATATATCTAACTAAAGTAGGATCACCTCCATACTTGTATTCAATTTCAAGCTGATAAGTGTACCCTTAATGTATCTTAATATTCTTTTGGCTATTTTCCAATGTTCAATGTGTGGATCTATCATCTACCTGGATACAATACCAACTACATATGCAATATCTGGTCTTGTTATAATACAATACAAAAGGCCCCCAATGAGTTCTATGTACAATTTTCATCAACCTTCTTTTGAGTAGAGTTAGCACTCATTTTTAATCTTATTTCACATGGTGTAGTAGATAGTTTACAATCACTCATGTTGAATTTTATTAATACATCAAGAGCATTTTTTTTTTTGAGAAAGCATGATCCTTCCTTCTTTTTTCCAAACTTGTATGCTCGAGTTTTAATGCATTAATCCTTGACTAGTTATTTCAAAAGATTTTTTAAGTTGATTCTTAGTTATTTCAATACTATGTGTGTGATTTCCTATAATAATCAAGTCATCCACATATAATACAATAATAACAACTCTATCATCACTATATTTCACGTACACATTTGGATCAACTTTACTTCTTTTGAATCCTACATCTATGAAGAACTCATTTATTTTGGAGTATCATGCCCTTGGTGCATGCTTAAGACCATATAATGATTTTTTTTAATATACATACCAAATTTTCTTCACCAACTTTAACAAATGCTGGTGATTGTTGTATGTAAATTTCTTCTTTTAAATCGCCATGTAGAAATGCACTTTTTAAATCCATTTGAAAAAGTTTTGAACCAAAATTTTCAGCTAGAGCAACTATTATATGTATGGAAGTCATTTTAGCAACTAGAGAAAAGGTTTCAGTCATGTCAATAGCTTCTTTTTGTTTGAAGCCTCTAGCCACTAGCCTTTCCTTGTATTTTCAATAGCTCCATCTAAGGTAAACTTTTTTCTCTAGGTCCATTTGCAACTAACCACATTTTTTCCTTTTGGAAGTACTTTCAATTCCCAAGTTCTATTTTTCATCAAAGAATTGTACTCATCTTGCATAGTTTCTTCCCATTCATCTTTTCCTTTTCCTTCTTCATATGTGCTTGGAGTCTCAACCTATATCACCTTAGTCATAAGATCATAGTTAGAAAACATATTTCTAGGACCTTTTTGATAAATTTCTTGAATGTTTTTAGTTTTTCATGTATTTTCATCATCACTTTCACTTGATTGTTCGACTTGTGTTCCCTATCTTCCTATAGAATATTGCACACTTTAATTTTGATCATTAATAGAAGTATAATTATCTTCTTCAATCAAGATAATGTAGGAGAATTATTACTCCCAATATGTTCATCAAACCATGCATTCCTTTTGATATGAATTTCATTTGTTTTAGGATTTTATAACCTATATCCTTTTGACTCCTCAATATACCCAACCATTATGCACTTCTCACTTTAACTTTCAAGTTTGATCCTTTTTTCATCAAGAATGTGAGCATATGCATTATAACCAAAGACTCTATAATGAGATACTACGGGATTTCTTCCACTCCATGCCTCTTCTTTTATTATGTTCAAAATAACCTTAGTAGGTGTTATATTCAAGATATATACATTAGTATGAACTGCTTCAGCCCAAAATTTAGCTTCTATATTTGCAGAGTGAAGCATACATCTAGCCATTTCTATTATAGTTCTAATTTTTATTTTAGAAATCCCATTTTGTTGGGGTAAATAAGAAACAGTTGATTCTTTCTTTATGCCATGCTCCTTACAAAAATATAAGAAGGATCTATTTATATATGTAGTCCCTCCATTTGTTCTTATTATAGATTTAAAAATTTTACACTTTGTTTTTCAGTCAAAACTTTAAACTCTTTAAACTTATGAAATTAAACTTCATCCTTCTTCTTTAAAAAACTACACCCAAATTATTCTACTATAATCATCTATAAAGGTGATAACATGCCTTGATCCTCCAAGTAAGGGTGTTTTAAAAGGACCCATTACAGATCACTATGAACCAAATGTAAAGGATTTTTTTCCCTCCATGATTTTCCTTGTGGAAAACTTTCTACATGTTTCTTTCCCATTGCACATCCTTCACATAACTTTGTTACTCCTAAAGAGCATTAATGGTTGTCATTAGTATCATTTAGTCATATAGTTAGTAAAAGAGACAAGATAGGACAATTAGTCAATCCACAGAGTCTTTTCACTAAGTAGAACTCCAGGAAGATTTTTAAGTTAATCGAATACAAATTTGACCAAGCAGATGATTACCAAGTACCGAGCACGGTAATTGTTGAGCATTCATATGAACCAAGCACTAGGAAATTACCAAGTGATGAATGCAATATACACCGAGTGAAATAGGAAACGACATAGCGATTTGGAATGACACAAACAACAAGGCAAATGGTTCACACCGATTAAGAAAATGGTTTACCAAGATCGAGACATAATTTAATATGGATGTAATCATTAAATTTTTTATGATTCCTATGTAACATTGATCTAGGTTATTCATTTCTACTGTAGATATTAGGTTTTCTAAGATAGAGGTTAAACCCTAATTAGGTCAAATCAATTTGATATAAAATTTGTAAGGATTTTATTTTGACAAGAAACACACATGAAGTAGCCGCTATAGTGAAAAACATCTAAAGATCAGACATGGTTTTGATTGACAAAGCATTAAAGGACTATTCAGTTTATTAGGAACGGAAGGCTAGCGAGTAGTATTCATTGAAGAGATCAATCACATTAAGGTGATAACAGATAAGTACTTTACAAATCTGAATTAGGCATGATTGAGTTGCTATTTACAGATCAATTCTACTATTACTCTTTAACCATTGTAGCATACTTTAAATCTCTTAACATAGTGAACTTAACAATTCTTTTGTAAATCTATTAACCAAGTGCACACTTGATTGTGTTGCTAAAATCCTTTAACTTGGTAGATCTAGCTGATTTTTTTGTAACTCCTAATAGGGTAAGATCACCAAAAGTGATCACAAGCCTTAACCGATTACTTTGTTACTGCAGTAGTGACACTTTGTGGGTGTCATCCCCTGTGCATTTTTTACCTTCTAACAAGGGTTTTTGCAATACCAAAATACTTGAGTCATGTGTATGAAGTTTCATGAATGGTTTATTGATTAGATTACATGTATTTACATTTCAGTTATGTTTTTTATATATGTTATATGCAATGGATTCAATCAGTTAGTGATATTCATGTTTACAAAGATTCATTTTGAAAAGTTTTAAAGGTATTGATTCACCCCTCTCCTCTCAATACATATCTTTCCATAATCCCAACAATTGGTATCAGAGCTAGTTCTCTTGTTTTAGAAGTTTAATCACTGAAGAGAAAAGAGCTTAAGGTTGGAAAGGTATAATCTTGACAAGACTATTGAGTATCAAATAATATAGATGCAGATCTACATTGAACAATTTAAGGAAGCTAAAGAAACACTGAAAAATTTACTAGTCAAGAGGAAGGATATGTAACTTTGGTATAATTAGACTGATTATCATGAAGAAGAGATATATGATCCATTTGAGGCATATGGATCTAGATCTGGTAGCATATTTTATGCATATGAAGGAACAATATCAGATCTATCTGAAAAGAATCAATATCTTACTGAAAAGTGAAAGCACTATAGATCGGTCAAGAAATACAAATGGTTAGAATGATTGATGTCATGAACAATGCAAGATAGAGTAAACGAGAAATAAATTTGGATATTGAAGACATGAGACAAATTACTAAAAAGATGGAAGAAAAGGAATCTAAGATATTGAGACTCACCGAACATCGCTTAGAAATCTCTAATCAGATGGTTGTCATAAGTCAGGAAGTCAACTAAGTAAACAGTGAGCTTACAAGGAAATTGGAAGATATCGGTGAATTAAGAGAAGAGAATGAAAGATTGAAGAATAAAGTAAAGATTCAACAACAACATACTGAGATTTAATCAAGAAAGATAAAGATAGAACTAAAAGAATGGATGAATTCTTGAACATTCAAAGAAGACTTGATAGCACAATTGGGTTAGGCTATACCGAGCAGGGAAAGTCATCAAGACAAGCTGAAAAAAATAATGCCTATGAAAATCCAAGACCAAAGAAGCTATCATGTTATCATTGTGGAAAACCAAGACACACATCAAATGTTTACAGAAGCAAAGCAAAAGGTATTCCTAAGTCTACTCCTAGATTCAATGGTTATTGCTATAATTGTAATAAGGATGGACATCAAGCGCATGAGTGTAAATAAAAGTTTAATAGGACACCTAAGAAATACTACATGGAAAAATATTGTTGCACTTGCAACATGCATGGACACATATCAAAAGAATGTAGGAAAAAGATGAAGCAAGTCTAGACACTGAAAGGACAAAACAAGACATACCAATTGAGAAAGAAAGGAAATGCATACAATTGGGACTACAACACTTGGACTAATACTACATCATGTGGAAAATATGGACACATTGCAGCAAACTGCATGAGAAAGAACTGGAGAGGAAGATCTTGTAATTGGAAAAGTACTGGAATGACACGTTTGCACTGACACAAGATCGATCACTTGAGAAATGACTATAGATACTGATCACTAGAGATAAATGAAAATACAAATGGAAACATAATTGAAGAAATCATGAGGATAAGAAATCAAATATGGAGAAAAGCAACAGATGACAATGCTAGATCAAGCACTACAGTTGGTAACACCTCATCTTTTGGATTAGGTGATCTCACCATACCTAAACAATTAAGGTATGTAATGGAACTGAATGACAATTAGTTATATCTTACAACAATTCTTTACATCTATTGAATGAACACTGAATCAGCATGAAATAAGATGCACTATGGTATTAAATGTTTTGAACTTAGAATGTGTACAATCAATAAAAGAATGACCGAGTAAATGTATGTTAGTTAGTGAGTATTGGCAAGGTTAATCAAGTTGAAGTATCAATAGAGTGATATCTAGTGTTAACCAAGCGTAACTATATTTACTGAAATGTGGTAGATAAAGAATTTAATGCAGAAGTTTGAGTGGGAAAAGAAATTTTAGGTATAAATATGTGATGAAGCAAGTAATTTCATCACAGAAAAATCACGAGAAGACCCAGAGTGATTCAAGCGATTTGAGCAAAGAGTTTCTTGAGCATTTGATAAAGATTTAAGAAGATCTTGAGAAAGGTTATCACTATTTCAAGTAAGTTCCTCAACCACCAAGTTATTTCATTGAGATTTTGTGAAGCCCTAAATTTGAGAAAAAAATGACATCTTCATCCAAGGTTGTGAAATCTAAGTTTGAAAGTGACAAGAAGGTCACATTGATCAAGTCCGCAACTTATGAGGAACCCAAATACAGGTTGCACCCTGAGATTAATATAGATTGATCAAGCAGGCACATTTTCTAGCATACCGCCTAGGGTTTTATTGGTGCAAGATATACGTACATATATCCATTGTAAAATTAGTGAAATTAGAGATTTTGATCTAAAATCTACTTACCAGGAGCTGAGTGAGAATAAAAAGCTCAACGATGAGCACAAACACCTGAAAGTCAAGGGATTGATGAATATCGTATATTTCTTGAGAGAATTCAAATATGAATGGATTAGGGTTTTTCTTAGCCACGTACATAAAGGGAAAATGTGGTTGGATGAATCGGTCAAACTATCCAAGAATATTATTCATGTTTTTACTGATTACCCCACTATTGAAAAAGCTAAGGCCATAAGGAATGCATTGAGGATAGAGACCGATAATCTCACAGGAGTCGAATGGGATGGAAGAGGAATGAGAGTGAGTACCATCATTGATCCAAAAATAAGGTTTGGAGCCTTTGTTATTGGTTATAAGATATTTCAATCTAGCAGGCCCAACAACATACTGTGTGGAGCTATAGATATTTCATACAAGATTGTTAAGAAAGGTCTACAATTAGACCTCACCGAGTTACTAATGAAACAACTAGAGGAGAACATGAGAACCATTCAGGTAGCAAAGACAAACACATGTAAGTTTGGTTCATTACTGGTCTGTATATTTTTCTACTTGCAAAAATTCTTCCCATCTATCTGTAATGTTGAATGGGATGTGAACTGACCAATTATCATGCAAATAAGTGAGTTTATCCAAAATTTGGGTCAAAATTTTGTAATTGTCATAGATAATTAATTTGGATAATTGAAGGATAGAATGCATAAAAGAAGTAGGATTCCTGGACAGTTAGTTGAAAAACACAAAGAAGATATATGCTTTCTAGTGGATACTGACACCACTCTAATTAAGGCAGTTGAGCCAAGGACTGCTTGGTTACCTCTAATGGGCTATGAACTAGATATTGGATGAGCCTCTAGGTCAATAAAGGCACTGCTAGCTGACCCAAAGATCCAAAAGCTTGTAGGTTTCGAACTTATAAGGAAGTTAAGCTAAGAATAAATATGGATCTAGTCAAAGTGAAAGTAAATAGAAAATCTAAAAGTATGATGGAAACCTTGGTGAAACAATTTGGAGAAGATGAAGAAGAAGAAGAATCATTCGTTAATCTGGTTGAAGAAGCAAGAAAGGAACACCTTTTAATTGGTAATAGTGAACATGAGGAGGATACCACATCAGATAAGGAAATTCAAGTTGCACTGATAAAAACCACTGGGAAAAGGAAGCGAGAAGAAATTCTTACATGAGAAATGACAAGACCCTCCATGGCCACTTCTCCACCCCTGAAGAAAGGAATAGCAAAAATTACAAGGCCTACTCCCCCAAAAACTTATCAGAAAAAGAAAAGGGCTGCTCAAGTCACCACCGAGAAACCTAAGAAGAGGATAAGACTGATAAGATCTAAAGATGATATAGATGAAGATGATGAAGAAGATGATCAAAGTAAGTTTAAAGTTGTTGTAAATAAAAATCAATCAATAGATGAGTTAGCTAAAAATATAAAGGAGTTAGTGAGTCTAACTCACCCAAAGATGAGTTGATATGTACATATGTCTACCGAGGATTAGGAGAAAATAGAAGAATCTATCATCCAGATGATGATTAAATTCAAGAGGTTACCTATTGAGTTTAATAGATATATCCCTAAGGAATTACATGAGAAGATATCTGCAAGGTGGACATATGCCTTGCATACATAAAAGAAAATGAGGGAACATTCATTAATTTTGGCAATGCCTACTCTTATAATTATCAAGATTGATGAGTTGACGAAGCAGTATTCCAATCAATTTTTAATGAAGGGTAGAGCACTCGATATTTTGATAGGTAAACTTGAGGAAGTTGATGAGAAAAAAAATCTTCTATAGGAAAAAATTTTGGAATCAAGGGCATAAGCTAGTCAACTTGCACTAGCTATAATACCTTCGCAGAAAGTTAAAAGAAAAGGAAAAGAAGTCCACTCAGATGATGCTAACATAGCCACCAAGGAACCAATTCATATATCTAATACTAAAAATCAAGATGATACATATGTTGAGGATTTCTATCTAGTTGGATATATTAAAGAAGATTCACAGGATGCTCTTGAGCAATTAGTAATAATCAGGATAGATGAAGTCTTGATTGAAGACATCACACATGGAGATCTTGATGATGATGCAAAGGATGATGAAAACATCACTATAGCTGCAGGTACCACTGAAGAAAACCAACCTATTGAGGAAACAACAATTGTTATACCAAGTAATTTTCCAATATTAGTACAAGCAATTGAGATTGCTACACATGGGCAACCTGAGGATACTACACCTGAGCAGAAGGACACAACTAAAGGACAAGGTGCAGAAGAGCAAAAAGATACCGATGATCTTGAAAGTAAATAGGCAGAAAGTAAAGAAAGTGAGAAAGATACACATGTAAAGATGTCAACAACAAAAACTAAGCAAGAATCCCAAGGACATGACATCAAGACACCGGTCAAAGAGTAGGGCAAGGAAGAGAGCGTGTCTACCAAGAAAGACAAGTAAACTCCAGAGGCAAAAGATCTAGTACCATGTGGGAAATCTCCCACACCTAAGAAAAAGAAAAAGAAGAAACATGGTAAGGGTCTAGTCACATTAGATGAAGTCATAGAAATTCATGCATGTGACCCTAGCACTCTAGACCCTGAAGCCTTAAGAAGTTATGTAGAATTGTGCACAAGGAAGATTGCACAAGAAAAAAAAAAGACAATAAAGTAAACATAAGTAGGTCTTAGAGGATGTTAGAGAAATTATTATGAAAGTAGTCCCTGATATCAATGTTGATGAGGAAACTCCCATCATTGATCAACTTTTTACTCTAACCGGCCACAGCAATGCTCCAAACATAGATGCAGAGAAGAAAATGGAAGAGCAAGTAGAGGCCAAAATTCAATTGAAGTTAGTAGAGAAAATAAGCTAGGAAATGAAAATAAATAAAGTCAAGTTATCAGAGGTAATATCCAAGCTTGACACTATTATTCAACAACTAATTACAATTTTGTATAAGCTATGCACTATACTCCATCACTGCTGAGCTTAGTGAAAAGATAAATAAGCTAGGTGAATACATAAAGGTTAGTTTACATAATTCTTTAACTGAACCCAATGGGTTTTACATGCATAATGCAAAAGTTCAAGAACTCCAGTGGGTGAAATCAGAGTTGAGGAAGCAAGAGGATGCAATAAGATACCAAGTAACTGAGCTTCAGGCAGAGTTACTTCCACACCTCAAGGTAATTCAAAGGCATGTGAATAAGGAAAAATACTTAGTTGCCACTCTGGAGATATCAGTGTTAGAAAATATTTTTGATATGCATGCACATGTTAGATTAGAGCACATTGCTCTTGAGAATCTTAAGGAGGAATGAGAAAACCTCTTGGAAACATTGAATAAAACCCATCAAAACATTTTTGACAAACTGTCAGTACATTTTTTACATAAATTTCAAAAAAAGGGGAAATATATATATTTATATTCTTGTATGTACTTCACACCAAGAGCATGTACAAAGGGGGAGTTCACATATGATTCATATTTTTTATTAAAGTTTCAAATTTTTAGATGATATGTAATGTATTAGAAGAGAAAAAGTGATGTGCTCCTATATGTAAAGATCTTATGTAATCCAAATACTATATAAGGCAACGGTGTAATTCAGTTTATAAATATGTTAATACAAAAAAAGTTTCAAAATTTTGAAGTCGATACATATATATATAATTTATTGATACTAATGTCAAAGGGGGAGAATGTTACTCCTAAAGAGAATTAATGGTTTTCATTAGTATCATTCAGACATATAGTTGGTAAAGGAGACAAGACATGACAGTCGGTCAATACACAAAGCCTTTTCACCAAGCAGAACTCAAGGCAGACTATTAAGTTAACTGAATATAGCTTTGACCAAGCACTCTCACTAGGCCAGATGATTACCAAGTACCAAGCATAGTAGTTACCGAGCATTCATATGAACTAAGCACCAGGAAATTACCGAGTGATGAATGCAGTATACACCAAGTGAAACAAGAAATGGCATAGCAATTTGGAATGGCACAAACAACAAGGAAAATTGTTCACACTAATTAAGAAAATGGTTTACCAAGATTGAGACATAATTTAACATGGATGTAATTATTAAATTTTTTATGATTCCTATGTAATATTGATCTAGGTTATTCATTTCTACCATAGATCCTAGGTTTTCTAAGATAGAGGTTAAACCCTAGTTAGGTCAAAATAGTTTGATATAAAATTTGTAAGGATGTCATTTTGACATGAAACAGACTTGAAGTAGTCTCTGCAATTAAAGAAATCTGAAGATCAGACAAGGTTTTGATTGATAAAGTATTGAATAAATATTCAGTTTATCAGGAACAAAAGGCTACCGAGAAGTATTCATTGAAGAGATCAATCACATTAAGGTGATAATAGATAAGTACTTTACATATCTCAACCAGACATGATTGAGTTTCTATTTAAAGATGAATTATATCGTTACTCTTTAACCATTGTAGCAGACTTTAAATCTCTTAATAGAGTGAACTTAACAGTTCTTTTGTAAAACTCTTAACCGAGTGCACACTTGATTATGTTGATAAAATCTTTTAACCATGTAGATCTAGCTAATCTTTTTGTTACTCCTAGCATGGTAAGATCACCAAAAGTAATCACAATCTTTGTATCCTTAATCGACAACTTTTTTACTGTAGTAGTGAAGCTCTGTGGGTGTCATCCCCACCATAGTTTATACCTTGTAACAAGGGCCTCTACGATACAAAAATACTTGATTCATGTGTATGAAGTTTCACAAATGGTTTATTGATTAGATTACATGCATTTACATTTTAGTTATGTTTTTGATATATGTTATATGCAATGGATTCAGTCGGTTAGTGATATTCATATTTACAAGGATTCTGTTTGAAAAGTTTTAAAGGTATTGATTCACCCCTCCCCACTCGGTACATATCTTTCCATAATCCCAACAAACTTATGACTTGGTGATACTTTTGGAAGCTCATGCACCATATGTAATTTCTCTATAAGCTTGAGGCTTTGATAATTGACATGTCCCATATGCTCATGTAATAACCTTCTCATAACATCATATTGGGTAATAGCATGCATATGCTTATATTCACAATTAGAAGTAAATTATTGAAACTTATATAATCCATTTTCCATTTTACCAATTGCATCACTTTATAATTATTATTTATATCTTTGATTAAACATTTTTCATTATAGAACTCTATTTTATACCCTGATTCACAATTTGAGATATAAAAAGTAAATATGTTTTCAATTTAGGGACTAGCTTCTCATTTTTGAGAATGACATTATCAAATTTGAAAATTCAAGACCCTTTAACTTCTAAATCACTATTATTTTTGAAACATATTTTTAATGTACTACTTTCACTTATTAATTCAAATTGTTCCTTATTATGAGATGATTTGTGTAGCACCAAAATCAATAACCCAATCCCCCTTAAAAGAATTATTTTCTTTAAGTGCAACACATAAATAATTTATTTTGGAATCAACAAAATTTGTAGACTTATTTTTCTACTTCTCCGCATCTCTACTCTTTTTGAAACATCCATTTTCCTTATGACCCATTTTGCCACAATAATTGCATTTCTATTTACTTCTATTATAATATGTAGATGAGATACTTTTATTTTCACACTTCCAATTTCTTTCTCTAGATTGATTATGTTGTGAATTTTTATAACATTGTTTTCCTTTCATTATGAATGCTTGAGATTCACCATCAAATGATTCTCTTTCTTTAATTTGTCTTTTCTCTTCGTGAACTAGTTTAGCACATAATTCTTCAGATTTAATACTTATTAATTTTTCTAGAGTATCTAATCCCCTTATAATAAATGATAAGATCATGGAAGACTTTGCAATATAATTTGCACAAAATATCTATCATCTATATCCTTTCCAAGAGAAGCAAGCTCATTTTTTGTTTCCTTTAATTTACTTAGATGGGGAACTATCTTTTGTAAGCTTGATAATTTCATGTTATCTAATCCTGTGGCAAGAGATAAGATCCTTACATCACCTAAATTTTGATATAGTTCTTTCAAAATATCCCATACTTTAACTCCACTTCTCTCATTATGAACTTTTGGAAAAACTTCCTCTGAAAGTGTAAGCTTGAATGGTGTTGTTTCCTTCTTATCCCTTTTATCCCATTTTTCTTGATCTTTTGAAGGATTTGTTGGTCTTTTATTCACCACCAGTAACAATCTCATAATAGTTTTGTAGAGATAAGGTAATTTAAATATGAGATACCCAATCATAATAATATTTCACATTTAAT
The DNA here is from genome assembly GCA_027943335.1 of Chamaecyparis obtusa. Lineage (NCBI taxonomy): Eukaryota > Viridiplantae > Streptophyta > Pinopsida > Cupressales > Cupressaceae > Chamaecyparis > Chamaecyparis obtusa. The sequence continues at coordinate 877,910 of BSBK01004046.1, read as the reverse complement.
TTTACTGTGGAAAAAGTAGTAGCAAGAGAATCCATAATGTTAAATTCTCTCCTTTTTTGATGAGAATGAAACACACTTCAAGATCTTTAATACTCAGAAAAATAAATTTAAAATTTCTCACAAATTTTCTTCTTTTTGTATTTTTCCATTTGTTGCAGTATTATTCACTTGCTTACAAAATTTGTCAATTCTTCTTGTTGGTTTAATTAAGTATTTACTAATTACACTTTACTAAAGTTTACTTAGGATAATGCATTTGCATATTAGTTTTCTTTGAGACACCTAGGAGTTGGCATTTCATTTTAGCACAATGTTAGGAGAATTTCCACTTTAGGTGGCTAAAGTTGTCTTCTCAAACCTCTTTTTATATGAGATCCACCTTTAGTGCTCTTATCACATTATCATCCTCTCATTGTTGCAAACATTTCACATACTTTGATGTACAATGGAAGATGATCCACCTTTGGTGGACATATGATTCCACCATGTCTAGTTGATAGATTATCACTTGCATATCTTCTAGTTATCATACATTGCCTATATATTTAGGCACGTCTACATTGTATACATCTATTATCCATTATCATTTGATCATAATGGAATTATTCATTTAATAATATTATCTTGTCTCTCTTATGTGTACTATCTCTTGAGCTTCTAGATCTTGGCATTACATTCATTGCCTTAGAAAAATTTTGACATGGTATCAAAGCCATAGGAGTCTTCATTGCATAGTTGTTGGAGAGCAATTGTTGCTTCAATATTTGGAGGGCCACAAACCAAATCTGAGATCAACATTTTGTGGGAGAATTTTGAGCAAGATCGAACCTCATCATTGCATTCGAATGGTTAAATCCATGAGTCAAATTTGAGGCAAATTTTTTTTGCAAATCAAACCTCTGAGGCCCAATCTGCACTTGGGTAATATTTCTCTGGCAATTTTTTTTCAGATCTGAATTTATTTCCATTTCGGTCATTTATTTTTTCAAATCTACAATATTGTCAATTTTTGAATTTATTTTTTCGACAAAATTTTTGGCCTACTAGGCATGTGTGTTGGACAAAGCGTACAGGTCAAATTAGGAAAGTCAGGAACCCGAGCTTGGTAGGAGAGTAGGGAACCCCAAGCTCACCAAGTGAGTTTGACATCAAGTCAGTTCACAACAAGCCTCTATGATACTAAGGAAGTATAAAGGTTTCTATATAAATTACAATAAATTCTTCATTCCCACGAATGTGAGACTAAACTGTAGACAAAGATCAAAAGACACGATCATCAATTGAGCCAACTGGAACCCTAGCTACTGAGCTGACATAAGAGACCGAGTTGGATCTGATTGCAACTCAGGCAAGTTGGATCAACAACTTGGGCTAACTGAGCCTATGCTCGGCAACAATCCATGTCGACTAAATGAGCCCGTGTTCAGCAAAGACCCACCTAAGCAATTTACTTATGTTCGTGGGTATCAAGAAATATAAACCATAAGAAGTTTAGTTCTCGGGTAAATGTAGAACTAAAAGTCCCACATACCCTCACCGATAGTGTGGCGCTCCTCTCTATCCCGCACCAAGCTGCCACCTCTACCTAGTCAGCCACCTCAATGTGACACATCATCCACCTTAGGAGAAAATGCAACCAATCATCAGTTGCCATGTGGTAGAAGTACGTAAACTGGCATTTTAAAAAAAAAAAAGGTTTTTTTTTGCATTTTCACTTTCTTAAATTTGACGAGTATTTAACCGTATCAAGGATGTTTTTTATAGCTATTGATGGTCTTGAAGATGTCAAATTTATCCTGTATTTTCATCATCACTTTGTGTCATTAAATTTGATGGTCATTTGTTCATTATTTCTAGGTAAAATTTCACTGTTGTGATAGTCATTTGGACATTAATTTAACCTTATGTTTTGCTGATGTCAGCGAGGTTTGAAAATTTTGAAGCCCTCACCAGTTTTGTAGTCTGACTTTAGGAGGCTATAACTTGGTCATCTGGGCTCCAAATTGAGTGCATTTTTTTAAATTTTGGATAGAATTTCCTAAACTTTTCAATGGTGGTCTTATTTTCTAGTTTTGGATCACATATTTTATAGAAATTGTAATTTTTGGTGACTGTACCTACCTGATACTCAATTTTGCAACTTTAGAGGCTTCGTTCGGGCTCATTCAAACACATTTTCAAGTGCCATTTTTTTTAAAGTGTTTAATTTTTTTAGTACTTTCCATATTTTCTATTAAATTGTAGCCTTATTTGGGCAAAGATATCACTTTTAGAAATAGGTCTATTTTGGCCTTGTATGATCATTGTAATGCGTAGGATTTTCTTTGATTCTGAGTAATATTAATTTGCGTCTAATTTGGCCTCATAAAGGCAGTTGTAAAATTCAAAATAAGAAGCCAACTTTGGCCCAAAATTGGCAAGTGGAAATTGTACATGCACTAGTTGTAAAGTGCTAAAATCATCATTTTGGGGGGTTCTTTGATTGAGTGATTTGGGTGGGGGTGTCTTGTGTGTTGGTGTCTCTCTCTTTCTTGTGCTCTTTTATTTTGCATCATGGGTTCTATTACAAAATTAACTCCACATAACTATGCTACATGGAAAGATAATGTACGGAGCAAGTTAATGGTTAAAGGGTTAAATCCTTATGTGTATGGGACAATTAAAAAAGTTATTGATGATGATGTTGTAGTAGCTAATTGGTCATGCAAAAAATGTAAGGCTTCAAGAGTATTGAGAGAGAATGTTTTTGAAGCTGTCATGTATTACATAAAAACCATAAATGATGCTAGAGATGCTTGGGATAAACTTGAAAAATTGTTTGGTAAAGTGGATGAAGAAATAGGATTCACAATTGAGACTGATCTTCTCAAACTAGAGCCCAGGAATTTTGACATGCTCCAAGATTATCTCAACAAAGCCAATGATTTTCGAGCACAACTTGAGGATTGTGGTAATCCCAAGAAGGATGCTAAGTTGGTTAGTCACTTGTTGAAACATATTCCTCCAGACTATGCAACTTTTGTTTCAAGTTACAATACTCACAAGTTGATCATGGGTAGTGCCTTCACTAAACCTTCATTTGAGTCATTTTCAAGAATGTTAATCTTAGAATAAGAAAAATTGATGAGTATGGGGATTCTCAAGTCCTCAAAGTCTAAGGCATTAGTGGCAAATAATGGGAATCAAAGGAATCAAGGTGGTAAATGTTCCAACAAGAAGCAAAAGCAGTGGAAGGCCAAATCAGAATCAGACAAATGCCAATTTTTCTCCTCACAAAAAGGCAAGTCTTCTCCCAGCAACAAAAACAACAAGGGGAGAAATTCTAAGAAGGAGAGAAAAAATTGTACATATTGCAAGAAGCCAAATCTTGATGAGCATCATGCTACAAGAAACAAATTGATGAGTTGACAAACATAATCAAGAAACATCACATTGATTTTCCAAGTTCCTATAAGGGAAAGGATTCATCACCTTCCACTTCAAAGGGTAAAGGGAAAGTATTGATGGAAAGTACAACTAATTCAAAGGAATAGATCTTTGATTTAGGTGCCACACATAATATGGGTGCTACAAAGGAGCAATTATATTCCTTGAAACCATCTATTATACCTCACATCTATGTAGGAGATGATACTCAAGTGGAAGTTGAAGGGAAAGGGGAATTTGAGATGAAAAAAAGAGCTTTCAAAGATGTTCTCTATGTTCCAAACCTTAGCACAAACCTCCTTTCAATTTACCAAATCACTCACTATGGAGGTGGAAAGAAAGTTGAGTTCCTCCCTAATTTAGTTGTAGTGAAAAATATTAAGGATGATTCTATGGTGGCAATAGGAAAATAAAATCATGACACAAGGCTTTATTCATTTTCTCATTTTATACCTAAGACTTCTTCTCATGCCTTTTTGACACACTCAAATTCACAAAGTAAACTTTGGCATGAAATATCTGGACATCTCAACTATCGATATCTTCAGCAGCTTAGCAGCAAGGATATGGTCAAAGGTCTACCTCAAGTAAAGTATTCAGAGGGTGTATATTCAAGTTGTGAAGTGGACAAGAATCTCAAAGAGAATTTTGACAAGGGGAACTCTTAGAGAGAAACATTTGTTCATGATTTGGTTCATAGTGATGTAATGGGCCCATTTCCAGTGCCATCATTTGGCAAGGCTTGTTATGTACTCACCTTCATTGATGAATTTTCATGATACACTTGGGTCTACTTTCATGGTCACAAGAGAAAAGTGTTTGATAAATTCATAACCTTTAAGGATCATTTTGAGAAGCAATAAGGTAAATTCATCAAGATTATTTGAACAAACAATGGAAGGGAATATGTGAACTCAAGGCTTGTAGACTTTTTAACACTTGAGGGTATTAATCTTTAGCATTCAGTTTTCTACACTCCACAAAAGAATGGTGTTACAGAAAGGAATAATAGAACCCTTAAGGAGATGGCCACTTGTATGATTCATGATAAGTCTCTTGATCAAGCTTTTTGGGCTGAAGTTGTATGGTGTACCACTCACATCCAAAATAGAACTCCTCATAAAGCCTTAGATGGAGTTACTCCTTTTGAGGCTTGGTGTGGTAGAAAACTAGTTGTGAAACACTTTAGAGTCTTTGTTTGTCCATCTTGGGCATGCATATCTCCATAGAAATGCAAGGCATTGGAACTAAAAGTAAGCCTTGCATGTTTTTTGGTTACCTCAAGACTCTTAAGGCATAAAAGCTTATGGATCCTGAGACACATGAGATCTTCTTTGAGAGGAGTGTTCACTTTGAAGAGAATTGTCCTAGTTTGACTTCTTCAACTCCTCCTAATTCCTCCATTTTAGATAATGATAGTAATGATAGTGACTTGGAAGAAACAATTTCTTCAACCTTAACTCACAGGCTTCCACCTTTGCATGGTCAAGACATAGTTGAGCATATTCCTTCTTCATCTTCTTCTTCAACTATACCTCATTGGGAACAACAAACATTTGATTCATCCAATTCACTTATGGGGAATCCTTCAAACACTAGGAGGAAAAGATCACAACACAACTCATTTCCACATGCTTATATTGCAATTTCTTCATATCCACAAACATTTAAGGAAGCTTCATGGGTTCCTGAGTGGGGAAAAGTTATGGAGGATGAGTATAACTTTTGATGAGAAATAACACTTGGGACTTAGTTCCTCTTCCTAAGGGAAGAAATTTTGTTCGATGTAAGTGGATATATCAGACCAAGTTTGTAGTGGATGGAAGTGTGGATAAGTATAAGGCAATACTTGATGCAAAAGGTTTCTCTTAGGTTCTTGGTATTGACTACACCGATACCTTTGCACCTGTAGCCAAGATGAACTCCATTCCTTTGACACTTTCTATTGTTACAACTCATGGTTGGGTTGTACATCAGATGGATGTCAAGAGTGCATTTCTATATGGGTATCTTCATGAAGAGATTTATATGGATAAGCCACAGGGATTCATCTAGGATACTACTATGGTTTGCAAGTTAAGGAAGTCTATCTATGGCCTCAAACACGCCCCTAGGGCTTGGTATGCCAAGATGGATTCTTTTCTTCCCTCGATAGGGTTCACTAGGTGTCATTCAAATTTGAATGTCTACATTCTTTAGCAAGATGACTCACACTTGATACGTGTGCCTTATGTTGATAACTTGATCATTATAGGGAGTAATTCATCCATCATTGACAAAATCAAGTTTTCTTTTCATGACAATTTCTCTATGATAGACTTGGGTTTAATTCACTGTTTTCTTGGTATTGAGATCACACAGTCCTCAGCAAGGATCACACTTTCTCAGCCCAAGTATTCTCTTGATTTACTTTCTCAATTTTACATGAGTGATTGCAAGGCTGCACCTAATCCATTTCTTTTAGGTGTCAAGTTAGAGGCTAAGTGTTCCAGACCACTTGTTGATGCTACATTGTATAAATATCTTGTTGGAAGTCTCATCTACTTGACACATACACGCCCTAACATATCCTTTGCAGTTGACATGGTTTCTCTCTTCATGTAAGAGCCATAGGAGCTTCATTGGAAGGTAGTCAAATGCATATTACACTACATACAAGGTACACATACACATGGGATTTACTATGCAGTAGGTACATGACTTCAGTTGGTTTGATATACAAAATCAGATTGGGTAGGCGATCTTGATGGTCGCATGTCTACTTCAGGTTACATGTTTCATCTTGGTTCAGGCCCCATTTGTTGGCAGAGTAAGAAGCAACATGCTACTTCTCTCTCTTTGACTAAGGCTAAGTATCGAGGGGTTGTTACTGCATCTAAAAAGGCTATTTTTCTTCATCATATCCTGAAGGATTTTGGTTTTAGTATTCCAAGACCTACATTCATTCATTGTGATAATCAGGGTGCTATAGAGATCTCCAAACATTCGGTCCAGCATCAGCAGACCAAACACATTGAGGTTCATATGCACTTCATCAGAGAGATGATACAAGAGTGGGTCATTGAGATTCAATATTGTCCTATAATAGAGAAGGTTGCAGACATCTTCACAAAACCCTTCACTAAGAGTAAGTTTCTTCAGTTGCGAGCTCTCTTGGGGGTACAGGATATTCCTCTAGTGCGGTCATATGAATTCTCTATTCTCTTTTATGGGGGGGATATTTTCCTCACATGTGGTCTTCTCTCTCATTTTCTATTATTTTACTTATCTCTCTTTTTTGGGGAGGGTTTTTCCCATGAGTTTTTCCTTCTTTCTCCACTTTATGAAAGATTGCATTGCATATCATTTGCACTTTTAGTTTGTACATGGGTACCTGACATGGCCTAGTATCCAGGACCCATCATGCATTGTCCTACATCATTATGAGCTTAAGTGCATCCCCCTAAGTTTCACTTAAGGGGGGTGTTGGTATAATTAAGTGTTTACTAGTTACACTTTACTTAAGTTTACTTAGGATAATGCATTTTCATATTAGTTGTCTTTGAGAAACCTATGAGTTTGCATTTCATTTTAGCACATGGTTAGGAGAATTTCTACTTTAGGTTTTTATAGTTTTCTTCTCATACCTCTTTGTGTGTGAGATCCACCTTTAGTGTTCTTATCACATTATCATCCTCTCATTGTTGCACATGTTTCACATACTTTGATGTACAATGGAGGATGATCCACCTTTGGTGGACATGTGATTCCACCATGTCTAGTTGATAGCTTATCACTTGCATGTCTTCTAGTTATCATACATTGCCTATATATTAATGCACATCTATATTGTATACATCTATTATCTATTATCATTTGATCACTATTGGATTATTCATTTGATCATATTATCTTGTTTCTCTTATTTGTGTTTTATCTTAAGCCTCTATATATTGGCATTACATTCATTGCCTTAGGAAAATTCTTACACCTCTCATAACCAAATTATAGCCTATAGAATTTGAAATTTACACAATAAGATCTATATATCACTACCTAAGATTTAAATAAGCTCTAGCTGACATGGCTCAACCTTTCAATAAGAATCTACACAAAGAAGATACATGTACATGGAATGAGGAATGTGAGAAAATTCTCAATCAAGTCAAGGAATATTTAGTCAAACCTCCAACCTTAATGCTTCCTATTCTAGGAAAAACGCTTATTTTATACATCTCAGCTATAAGTACATCCTTGTGGGGATTATTGGCACAACAAGATAAACATGAGAAGGAAAGAGTTATATACTACAAAAAAAGAACATTAGTATCTTATAAGATCAATTACAACATTTAAAAAGCTTGTCTTCCAATGGTGTTTGCATCTCAAAAATTCAGACATTATATGCTGGCACATCCTACATAGCTTGTAGAAAAAATTGATCCTTTGAAATAATTACTAAGTAAAGCTACTCTTACTGGTTGACTAGCTAAATAGATGATGATTCTTTCTAAATTAGACATTGATTACATTGATTGCAAGGCCATAAAAGGAGGGGCAATTATTGATCTACTAGCTAAATTCCCTCTACAAGATGATGCTCCTATGCAGATTGACTTTCCTAACTCATCTATGGTGCTCGAGATGGTATTTTGTTTCTTACACCTTATGGTTACACTATCCCAAAGTCGTATAAGTTGTTATTCCTTTTCTCAAACAACATAGCAAAATATGAGGCTTTGATAAATGGGATTAAACTAGCCATTGAATGGAGGATCACTGAACTACATATTATTGGAGGCTCTCAACTTATCATAAATCAAACTAATGATAACTATCAAACCAAATATGAGAAATTGATTCCTTACAAGAAGATGATTGATTATTTCAAGAATTACTTCACCTTTGTCACATTCTCATAGATCCCTAGAGATAAAAATAGGGTGGCTTATGTCATGGCTACTTTGGTTTCTATCTTACAATTGAAGGAGTACGAGTCCAAATTTAAATTCCTAGTGGAAGAACTACAATACCCAACCTATAATTCCCTTGACAACCATGTCATTTGTATCATGATTGGTCATGATTCCTCTATATATGCTAACATTTACTCTTACCTACATGACCAAATCATTCCTGATAACCTGACCCACAATGAGAAATGACAACTCATTCGCAACACTTCCAACTATACCCTCATCTCTGGTGACTTTTTTAGGAAGGGTCTAGACAAAACACTTCTTAGGTGTTTAGAGAAAGATTAATCTAAATGTGTATTAAATGAAGTCCATGATAACGTATGTGGGTCTCACTCTAACAATTTTGCGCTAGCTCAAAAGATATTGAGGGTTGGTTATTTTTGGTCAACTATGCATACAGATTTCATAAACATGCTAAGTCTTGTAAGAAGTGTCAAATACATAGGAATTTGATCCATGTTCTAACAAGAGAATGTATTCCATCTATTACACATTTCCTTTTTAGCAATGACTTATTTATTTGGTGGGTCAAATACATCCTAATTCATCTAGTGGACACAAGTTTATCATTACAGCAACAAAGTATTTTACAAAATGGGTTGAAGCTATTCCTCTCCTGGTTGCTTATAGGAAACAAGTGTCTTTGTTCATCCTCAATTACATCATTTGTCTCTATGACATACCTTCCTCGATAGTTATCGATAATATAGGACAATTCAAAAACAAGGATCTTAAGCAGTTATGTAAGAAATTTAAGATTAAACAACACCGGTCTTCAATCTACTACCCTCAAAGAAATGGTCAAGTTGAAGCTTCTAATAAGACATTGTTGAAAATATTACATAGGCTAGTTAACAAGTCGGGAAAAGATTGGCACTTACAAATCAACCCTGCACTATGGGGCTACAGACTAGCATTCACATACCTACTAGAGGTACACCTGTTTCTATTGTTTATGGATCTAAGATTGTTTTACCTCTTGAGATTGAGATACCTTCCCTAAGGGTTTCATTGAAGGGCCTCATCATAGATAAAAATTATAGAATCATACACATACAAGAACTGGAACTTCTAGATGAGCGTAGAAGAGGTATGTTAGATCATATCAGGGTATATCAGAAAAGGATGTCAAAAAGCTATAAAAAAAAGCTTCATTCTAGAGAATCTTAGGTTGGAGACCTCATCTTGAGAGAGAATCCATAAATTTAATAGAATGGAACACATAAAAATAATTTTGAACCAAATTAGCTGGGTCCCTACATAGTTACTTCTTCTTTTGGGTTCAGTACCTACTAGCTTTCTACACCTGAGGGAGAACAACTCCTTAAACCTATCAACATCCTTCATCTAAAGAAGTTCTACACATAATGATCCAAAAATTTGTACATATCTTAAAATATCCTAAAAAAATCCTAAAAAGTATAAAAAGTCCTAAAAAATTATCATCTTAGTGAAAACATGGCAAATAGGCACTCTAATGAAAAAAAAGAAAAAAAAGCCTGCCTTGGCAAAGCCCTAGAAATAGGCATCTTGGTAGAAAAAATAAAATCCTTCCAAGTGGTGAAAACTTGGAAACATGTGCTACTTGAGATCAATGCACTTATATCTCTTAGCTTATCGCTTTGCACTCTAAACCCTTTTGACTTCCATCTTCCATCTCCTTGGTCTAGAATTGGTCTTTGTCTAGGGCTAGAGGGCATAAACTATATCCTCCTTTGGTGCGCGATAGTGTTTCTTAGTGACTCACCCCAAACCATTTTTCTCAATACTTCCTTGGACATTTGGTGTTTCTTAGCACTTGTTAGATATGCTTACCTTGATTTGATGCTTTGTATGGAATCTATGATTGTGTGATATTTCTCACCTACAAACATGAGTCCTAACGAGTCAGTGATTATATTTTTCATTTTTTACATTACAATTAAACTGAAATGACTAAGCTAAACTTAATGATATTTTATTTGAGTGTTGTCTATCATTAATTATTTTCACTAAGTTTTCCCTTCTTAGTCTCTCTAGGATCTTATGACTACAGGACTAGGGGTATAGGGCATGTTTTCTTGGATTTCTTCTTATGGGTATCACTTTGATGATCCTAGGTGTTTCTTTCTTTGACCCCTTGGACATGGGGGAGATTTAGAGCTTTATCCTTGACTGTTACATTGTGTTTGTTTTATGCAAGACTTTACTCATGGTTATCTTGGTGCTTATGATTTGATACTAGTATAATTTTACAACATTAACTTGGAAACTATGTTCAGGTCATCTTGGCTCTTATGTCTCAAAGCTTACATATGTTTCCTATATTATACCTGATATAGATCATATTCATATCTTCATAGTTGTGTTTTCACTAGTGATGGTTGTATGATCTTATGATGTCCCTTAATAAGGCTTGATGATTAAAAAAAGGACCTATATAATTGACTCTTGCAAGTCACACCTTGCATATTCATAGTAGTTTGCATTTTAGGGCTCATTCTAGTTTGTATCCAAGTTAGGAGAGGGTCTCCTTCATCATTTCAGATGGATAGTCAACTATGCTTGATTGCATATCTTCCCTCTTGACCATGTCTTTTCCACCTCTTCAATCTTTCTCTCATTTTCCTTTTTCTTCTTCCTATCATCTCAAGGGGGTAATCATATCATCATATATAATATATCCAAAGTGTTAAGTTTCAAATCATGAAGTGCATAACATACATATAAGAGTATAAAGAATCAACAATTATGAGAGCATCACATTTCAAGGAATAGAAGGAATGAGTACATAATTGACATCACATACAATAGAAATGTTGAAAGTAAAGACATATCCTTGACATCAAGAGCATATGGTAAATGAGACAACTACAAAACACATATTAGTCGAATTCAGTATCTCATATATATAAAGATGAATTAGTCTAACTACAATCATAAGATAAAATTTTGGATGAAATATCTCAAAATATCAGATAGGAATCCCTAATACAATCTATAACTGACTCCCACCCTCCTGAGTAGGTGGAGGAGGGGGAGGAACCTGGGTCCTATCTGGTCTCTATACTGAACCTTCTGATCTACTCATGCACTATGAGTAGTCTAGAACTCTTCAACCCTTAGGAACCATAGCTAGGTATGCTTCATAATAATAGGCTACCCTAGCCCCATGTCACTCTACATTCTTTCATTCTTGTTCCCTCTCCCACCGTAACTCCTAAACTCATGTGCACTCATCCTGTAACTATTGGTCCCTCACAACTATGCTAGTCCTAGCCTATTGTAGCTCAAAATCTTATGTCATGATCCTCTGTGCAAATCCCTCATCCTCTTGTGCCCTCTAATCTAGTTGAGTTGGCTACCTCTCCTCTGATCTAGTACCCCTGTCAATCTATGGACTTTGCACCAACTACTTCTCTAGCTCATCTTCCTCCATAGGCATTGCCACACCTCTAGCCCAAGATCAAGTGGATGGTCTGCTTCTAGAAGGGGCATCTCCCCTGGTCCCAATAGAGTTGCCTACTCCTCTTTTCCCTCCACCTAGATCTCTATCTCCCCCATTATCACCTCTTCCTCCTCCTACCCTAGGTCCTAAATCTATAGGAGCATTCAATCTAGGATATGGGTGCTCATGTATCCATCTCTGGTAATCAAAGGTCATCCCTACATCTGCCACCCTAAGGAGTAGTTTTGACACTATCTTCTAAATCTTCTACGTGTCATGAAGACATATATCATATCTCAACATAGGACCCCATCCAAGGTCTTCCTCCTCCCTATATCTGGCATAGTCTATCATCTCTATGCTGATGCCATGCATCCTACCAAATTGATGCCACACTCTCCTAATAAAAAATCTCTCAACTATTCCAGAGTGTCTCCCTAGTAATGGTGTATTATAAATTATATATGCAAGCTCATCCCTCACCTTGGCCCACTGCTCAAATCTATATAGGGTCACCATACCACTAAATGAAAATAATCTAATCTCCTCCTCTAGTATGGGGTATGACTCACATGATTCTATTGTACAAAACCTAAATATCTATAAATATAGGACCCACCCCTCTGTCTGGGTTGTACCCTTCAATGAATCATGATGATATGCTCTCATGACCACACCTATGCCAAGATAGCTCCTACAGACCAACTCTTCCCCTCCCTATAGACTATATTGTGTAACTGACAATATATGTCTACTAAGAGAGATGGTCCCCATGCCATATGTCACACAAGAGATAGAAGATCCATAACCTAATGATCTCATCCACACTGGAAGCCCTTATAGCTCCTATCAACTCCCAAAACATGGCCAATCAATAAAAAAGGATACTGGTAACTAGATACTCATCACCATAGGTATCCATCATATTCTCCCATAAGATGGTCTAATCTAGAATGGTAAAGTCACCAAACATGTTCTATATGGTTGCTATCCCATCTGTACGTGGCTAATAAAAATATACCTACATCATTCAATATTAAGTATCAATGTCAATATCAGGAAAACATAAGTACATATCAACTAGAATATGAAATCATTAAGATACTTATAGGCTCTCCCTTGCATGGGATGCGTAGAATTTGATAGACATCCTCAAGAGTAACAATGATCTCTCCTGTCGGCAAGTGGAAAGTATTATGCTTGGATTGAAATCTCTCAGTTAGTGTAGTTAATAAACCATGATTTGTTCGAATATGAGTTATGTGCAAAAACTCTCCCAAACCCATGGTCTCTAGTATACCTCTCTCATCATTCGATAGACGTGGAACTAATTGTAATCCCATAGGATGAGGTTCTCTAATCGTGAGATCTAGAAATTGTCTTTGCATCACAAACACACGCAAAACACATCAGAATAAATACATCAGGGATATATCAAAAAGAAACTAAAAACGTCAAAGAATCATCATCAACAACTAAAAGAGATATTAGTCAAGTCATCAAGAAGCTAAGTGATTAACATGCAGACTTTATTTCATAAGACATTTCATAGTATAATGGTGTGATACTTATTTCTAGTATGATATTTCATACTATGTTGTATGGGATTTGGGTAGTCCTCATACAATATTTGTCATAAAAGGAGAATAATACATCAGGACCATACAAAGTATCATATGATGTTTCTTATAACTTCCATATAATATTTTGGAGTTTCGTATGAAAAATTTGTAAAGAATGATAATAACATGAAAAAATGACACAACGAAATCCAAACCAGAAAATGTTTTTGATCACTTACCGCCCAAGGATACTGTTGAGGCTGATTATGAAACTAGTTGAGCTTGAATCAATGTTGCTCAATGGGAACTCATCTATCTGCCATCAAAAAGCTCTCCCTCACTCTGAATTAACTAAAAAAACAATATGCACAAATGATTTGAAAATGACCTTTTGGGCCCCTTATATAGCATTGGCCTAAATTTTCAAAGTCTTGAATTTCCATAAAATTTGCACAATTACCTAATTTCGACGTCCAGGATCCATTTTGAGGATCAAAATCAAAATCTAGCTTCATCTCAATTCATAAAATCATGTTTTAAAATTATTTTTTTCCAGGCACAATTGAGTGATCCTTTGAGGCTAATCTCTTGAATATTTTGAGGCAATCACCATTTCCTCTTATATATCATTATTTCATCACCTTTCTTCTTGCTTTGACCTAAGGTTCTCACATAGGGTTATCATCCATCCCTGATAGAAGAAAAGATCTAGGAGGTTTTCTTCATCCACCACTTTCTACTTGGGTGGGTTCTACCAAAACACTCAACAAATTCTACACCTAGGCACCCAAGCAACAAGCCACCACTAGCTCACAACACCACACATGTACACTCATGTGCCAACAAAATCAACTATGCGGGAAACATATACAAAGAGATCCTAACATATGAACATGCTCTTTGATACCAGATGTAATGCCCCACCAAGGAACCCTTGGAACATGGGGTCAAATATGCACTAGATATATATATTTTTAAATTAAAGATATACATTAAGCATACAAGTACATAAATTAATCATGATACGTAAGAAAAGGTAAAACATACATAAACTAAACCATGATCATCACATGATTGTGCATAAGCAGAAGACTCAAACAAAATTCCAAGGGTTCCAAGACACCCAAACACATAGTGAGAACATATGAAAACATTCAAGCCACCTCATGATAGTCCAAACCAAGTTCATGAACCTCACAGAATGATACCAGACAAATGTCCATGGTCACTAATTGAGGATCCAACTCATCCTCAATGCAAAATAATGCAAAGTCCATTTTAAACCCAAATCGAGAAGTGCATACAATAACATAATATTAAAATAAAAAATAGGAAGTGAATACGAGAAAAAGGTATCATAAACATGGGGAAACCAACCATGAAACTAGTTTTTGCATAAGCCCAAGGGAACAACTCTCTGTCATAAATGCACAAGAATAGGCAAGACATTGTGAATAAGAATATATGCACACTGCTGGTTCACATCTGTGCAAAAGTATCTGTGTGTACTCTTGATGAACATATGTACAAAAGGAAAGAATATATGTGTAGGAATAGTGAAAATATACATAGAAAGAATGAAAATATATGCAAAAACAAGGAACATATGTGTAGTTTTCTTAAAAAGCATGAAAATGGAAAAATACAAGTTATCAACTCCAACGCACACCTAAAATGAATACATCTCCACACCAGGGAGTACCGAAAGGAATTATTTGAGGCCATACACACATGATATCATGGATAACATGAAAATCTAATCAATCTATTAATCTAAATCAATTATAAACTTAAAACACATAAATGACAAGAAGGGATATAGAAACGAGCACATCTTTCTCAAGAACTCCACCACTAGAAGTAGTCTTCCATTTGTACAGCTATCCCCAACATTGCTAAAGTGCAACACCACCCTACCATGTGGAACCCTCTAGCCCACCCCACCATGCTTATGGAGATAGTAACCTAATCACAAATACAAGGTATCCACACACACCAAGAAGGCTACACTCATGCCAAACAAAATGCATGACTTAAGGATTAAATACTAGTCCGAGTATAAATAGAATGCAATATCTCAGGGTCACTACTTAGAGCTATGAAGGCTAACATGCATAGAGTGTATGTGGAGTGTCATTACTTCATGCTCAATATCCCAAGTACCATTGAGTCTTTTATCAGAATTCACAAATGACTAAGCTCATAATGTATCTTTAATCAACACCCTCAGGTGGACACATATAATATCTTCTATCAATGTCCAAAAATAGATAGGCACTAACTTACCTTCTATCAGCAACCTTAGATTGCCAGGTAGTTATATTTTATCTTATCATTTATGTTTTAACTCCATTTTAGTTTGTTATGTTTTCACTTATTAATAACTTCTTCATGCATCCAACTTTAACCACTTACAAGATGGGGTACATCTAAGTAGCCACTCCACACCTCTACCCAATAAATAAAAACCTCTCATTATAGAATGAGGCACAAATCATAAAGAAAAAAAAGGTATAATACCAACAAGACTCTCAAAGTCATAAACCCATAATAGAACATGGTAAACTTAATTGGTCTCAAACTAAGAGTATGGGTCACTTAGACCTCAGCATGGGAACATAGATCTACTACATGCCTAGATGCAGTCTCAAAAATCTACATACACATATCACATGCAAGCTCAACTCTAAGCATGGAGTATGCCAACACAAGGCAAAACAACAACAATAAAAGAAATGATAGGAGGATATCTCAACTCCTAAACACTCAAGATAAGAATCGAGTAAATGCAAGAACAAGCTAAATACAAATCTTCTCGATAGGCCACTTTTACAAGAGCACAAATTCCTTTGAAATCTATCAATCATCTTGTTAGAATATGAAGAAGCCTCAAAACACCCAAAAGCAACGAAATATCCAAATTCAGGCAAAATCCTACAAGATACAAAAGTCAACATTTTAACATGAAGTAGGAAAGTTTGGATCATGATATAAAATATGCAGAGTGTCCTAAAACCATTCCACTTTCACAATCCTACTATAAATGTGAGACTAGAAATATCAATAACTCATTCATTCCCAACAAGGTAACTTACAAGTTCTGGATCTACACAAAATAATGCATCCATGAAAAAAGTCAAAAAATAAACATCACAAAAACTCTTGAAGTTAAAACCCATTATCTCTTAGGCATCCAACAACACATTTATGCAACAGAATTTCATTTCTGGGCACACATAGAAATTTGGGAAGCATAACACTTCTAAAACCCCAAATTCTCAAGCTATAAACATGAAATACTTGTGGAAAACTAAATAAGCAATGAAATGGTGGGGGAATACTAATTCTAAACCCACAAATCCTTAGAAATTTACTCCATTCAAAAAGAAGGCTTAAATAAAAAGATATATGAATCCTTACCTCATGCCAAGAGGGAAAGACCAAAATGAAGAGAAAAAATCCAAAACACAAAAAAATTGGATGAGATCTTCAGCAATGTAGAGAAATCCTGACATGAATCTAACGAGATGATCCACACAAGGCTCCAATGAGCGGATCAAACCCAACAAGCATAAGCTTGATTTTTTCCAATGCAAAGTGGAGGAAAATCCCAAAATCTCACCAAAAGGCAAATGTGAGTGAAAAGAACTCACTTTTCCAAAATAAAGGCACTTTCCAAAATGGCTTTTAAAATAAGTCACTTAAATAGTTTTTAAAGTGAAGTATTGATTTTTCCAAAATCAAATAAATTGATTCCAAATAATTGGAATTTATCTACGAAAAATTAGCCAGTAAATAAAATATTAAAATTTTTAAACACATTAAATAATTAACATTTAATTTAAACCTCTTCTGCAACAATTGTTGAAACTCTAATGCACATATACACAATTGGTCTATCACAAAATGTATTATGAAATTCAAATTTACCAACATGTACCATAGGGAATGATATATCAATAATAGGTACATCATCCATATAGAGATGATATTGGCTTAAATATGAAAGGTCGATGATATTATCTTCTATGCCACTATCGAGAATATAGACATGCTCAAATCCTACAGCTGAGGTAGAATGTGTCTGGTACCTACTCACTAAAACATGTAAACATAAACATCAAGTGTAGTTTGTCATGTCCCCTTTTCAAAATAATTAAAATTAATAATTTTTGCTAAGGTTGATAGAGTCAAAAAAGTAAAATTTTGGGAAAAGGGGCTAATCTTTGGAAACTAGTGGATTAATAAATGTTAAATATTATTAAAATATCTCTTATTCACCCCTCTTGGTCATGAGTTAGGGTTATGCCCTCTTTTAAAGGGGTTTGGAGGCATTTCGGGCTCATTCTTGAACTTGATTTTTGCTCATTGCTTTGCTGTTCTTCAAAGGCTCCCAAACCTATGGAGAAGGAGACCCAAAGATGAGAGTTTGCAGGTTTCCAAGAAGGGTAAAGATGATATTTTTATTCCATTTCATGTGCAAGCTCATGCAGATTTTTCCCTTGTGTTGAATAGTACAGATTTGTGAGTTTTCGGGTGTGTTTTTGTAAGAGTTTAGTGTTTTCGGTTGAGCTTTTCATATCAGTTTGGGTTGCTTCTATATTGAAGCAATTTTTATGTTAAAATAGAGTTGAATATATGCATTGGGGTGTGATTCTACTTATGTGTTATATTGTTAGTGTTTTATGGTTTTTCTAAGCTATTTTGTGTTGTTTTTCAGAGCCTAATGAGCATTGTATTTGAACTCCATTTTGGAGCTATTGTGTAAACTATTTGAAGATATGGAAGTGCCATTTTGTAGGCTATTATGATGGAAAAATTTCATTAAAAATGTCTATTTTCAAATTTATCAATAATATGTGAAGTTGTGAAGTTTTTGGCATTATTTCGGGCATTCCTGATTTGGGTATTATTGAGAAATTACATAATTTTGGAAGTGTTGATTGTTTGATTTAAGAATCTGATTAGAGGCTTTAAATATGGTATAAAATCAGAAAGGGGACATTACGGTGGTATCAGAGCTATGATCTTGCCAGCCTGAGGGTTTGTAGAAGTTTGCATGCAACTGAGTGAAAGAGAAAAGAGATATTTACAGCTAGAAAAGAATAAAGAAATTTTGATCAAATCTCCAGTTGGAAATAAAAGTACAAATACAAGGAAGGAAAAATAATGGCTGACCTAGATGAGATGGTAAAAAAATTCTTCTAGGACATCCAGAACACTCAAAAGAAAATAGTGGATAGTTTGGCAGAAACTAGAGAGGCTTTGCAGTTATTGGCAGAAAAACTCCAAGGAGTTGTAACTACTAACGAGAGAGGGAGCACTTCAGAGGAGCCAAGAAATTTGAAACCCACACCCTCTAAATAAATAAAACTATTTTCTTACCTACAGATGATCCATCAGTACCAAATCCATCCCTTAATCTTATGGAAGAGGTTACAGGTAACTTAATTGCATTGAGGGCTACTTATAATGGCTTAGATGATGGCTTTCACAGTTTGGTGCCTTTCAAAGATTATGTGGATATTATGAACACTTTGATGACCAATAATGAGTATAGGAGGGAGTAGGACATAAGTGGAAGAGAACTCAAAAATAAAAATAAGCAAGTTTACAACACCTACTTTAGATGGAACAAACAAAATTTCTGCTAGAGCATGGCTACAAAAATTACAGACCTTCTTCAAACTTAACCCCATGAAGGAGAGTGATGTCATTCAATTCGCAAGTCTACACTTGGAAGATGCAGCCTATGATTGGTGGTAACATGGAGTTACTACTCAAGGTCATGATCAGGTAACTACATTTGATGATTCTAGTCAAAGAGTGATAGATAGATTTGATCTCAAGGATGATGAAGAGCATTTTAAAGAGTTTTCAAGGTTGAGACAAACCAAATTAGTTAATGAGTATGTATAATAATTTCAAAAGGTGGCTTTTATGGTACCTGATATGAGTGAAAAGAAGATTATTTATCTTTTTCTTAATGTTTTGGAAGATTCAGTATAGGGTTTGCCTATGAAACCATTCACTAATCAAAATCCCCCAAATCTTTGGCAACATAAGGAAATTTTCATAAAAAGACTTTTCCAACACCACCACCACCACCAAAGAATGTGTCAAATACAACAAAAAAGATTGTGGATGAAGAGACTAGGAGTGATCTACGAAGGAAAAAGCTTTGTTTCACTTGTAGAGAGTCGTGGGTTCCAAGACAGATGTTTGGGGAAAGGTTAAGTGCATTATATTGAGGTTTATTCAGAATTTGATTTAGATGAGCATGAGGAATTTAATGACACTAAGGAGGAGGAAGAAGAAGAGAAATAAAAATAAATCATCAAGGATGGCACTTTGGCAACATTATTAGGATTCCCAAGATACCATCCTTTTCGAAATCAAGGGGTACTAGCAGGGAAAAGGTTGATAGTTCTTCTTGATAGTGGGGTGAATCACAACTTTATTGATGAGGGATTTGGTATGAAAAGAGGGCTTAAAGAAGAATATTTTGAGGGATTCGATGTTACCGTAGCTGATGGATTTACTATGCCTTGCACATGTGTGGTGAAATAACTCAAGATGACTTTAGGAGATTATGAGCTATGTGATGAATTCTATGGTGTTGGCATTAGGGAAATAGATCTTGTATTGGGTGTTCAATGGTTGCACTCTATTGAAGGCTATTACATGAACCATCAAACTATGGAGTTCAAATTTCACTCCAATGGGAAAGAAGTCTTATTGAGAGGCTTATCGAATGGAGCACTTAGGGTGGTCACCGCAAAGAGGATGGAGAGGTCTTTTTGAAGAGGACAAGTAGCATGGGAAACATAAGTCATGATCCACCCAACAATCTGTTCAAAGAATCAAGGTAATTTCCATTTTAAAATTTAGAATATCCTTGATAAGCATAGTATAGTTTTCAATGATTTGCCTCCAGGATTACCGCCTGATAGAGGTTTTGAGAATGTTATATAGTTAGAACAAGGTGCCAAACTAGATATGACAACTCCATACTTCCATCCAAGAGGTTACAAGGAATAAATAGAAAAAACTATTAAGGAACTCCTAGACATGGGATTCATAAGGCCTAGCTCAAGTCCATTTGCATTATCTATGGTACTTGTCAAGAAAAAGGATTGTACAATGGGAATGTGTATACACTACAAGGCTCTAAACAAGAAGACCATAAAAAAAAAGTATCCCATAATACACATATATGAACTCATTGATGAGTTACATGGTGTTGTATACTTCTAAAAAATTGACTTAAGATTAGGTTACCATCAAATCCGCATGAGGAAGGAAGATGTAGAAAATACTGCATTTAGATGTCACTATGGACACTTTGAATTTCTTGTTATGCCATTTGGACTCACAAATCCACCAGAAACATTCCAATATTATATGAATAAGGTATTCAACAAGAATCTTTGAAAATTTATTTTGGTGTTCTTTGATGATATCTTGATTTACAGTAAAACATGGAAAGAGCATCTAGTGCACATAAAAACTATTTTAGAAATCTTAGAGAAGCAATCCTTCTATGCTGAGCTATCTAATTGTGAGTTTGGTTTGACTAAGATCCTATATTTGGGACATGTTATAAGTTCTAATGGATTACAGGTTGATCAACAAAAAATTCAGGCAATTTTGGATTAACCTCCGCCTACTGATCTTACATAGTTGAGAGGTTTCTTTGGGTTGTGTAGCTACTATAGGAGGTTTGCCAAAGGATTTTCTTAGCTTTCTTCCCCCTTCACTGATTTGAAAAAGAAAGGAGCCTTTATTTGGATAGAAGAGGCACAAAAAATATTTGATAAGCTTAAGGAGGTAATGAGTTCATGCCATGTGCTTGCAATTCTAGATTTCTCTTTACCTTGTATTATTGAATGTGATGCTTATGGAGAAGGTATAGGGTCTGTCCTAACTCAAATGGGACATCCAATAGAATTTGAGAGTAGAAAATTAAATCAATCAAATAAATTTTATTCCATCTATGATAAGGAGATGTTGGCAATCATGCATGCACGATATAAGTTTAGACAATATTTGGTATGTGGGAGATTCATTGTAAAGACAAATCATAATAGCCTCAAGTTCTTCTTGAACTAAAGGGATTTGAATGATCATCAACAAAAATGGGTATGAAATTTGCAAGCTTATGATTTTGGCATTGAATATGTGAAAGGAAAGAATAATGTGGTTGTTGATGCTCTCTCAAGGAAGCCCACCTTGTGTTCCTTAACATCTATCTCTATTGATTGGAAGTCTCCATAATTTTAGAATATGCTAAAGATTCCTTTTCCACCAAGGTTTTGGATAAGTTAGTGCGTGATAATAGGTACAAGGCTGTTTATGAGGTAATTTATTACAAGAACAAGATGTTCTTAGTGTCAGGATCAAAGATTAAGGAAAGGATATTGAGGGCCTTTCATGACACACCTTTGGTTGGTCATCAAGGACACTTCAAGACATACATGAAAATTTGAGAGAACTTTTCATGGAAGGGTATGAAGGAGTATGTCCTTAAACACATTAAAGAATGCATTATATGCCAATAAAACTAGAGTGAGCAAATTTTTCCTGTAGGGTTGTTGCAGCCACTTCCTATTCCTGAACAAAAAAAGGGAAAGTATTTTCATGGATTTCATCACTGGTTTTCCCAAGGTTCAAGGTAAGGATTGCATATACATGGTGGTAGATATAATAGCTAAGTATGCACATTTCTTTCCCATCGCATCTGATTTCAAGGCATGACAAGTGGCAGAATTATTCTTCAAGGAATTTTTTAGGTTAAATGGCTTTCCTAGAAACATTATCAGTGATAGAGACAGTAGATTCATTCGCTCTTTTTGGAAGGAGATATTTCATTTGGTAGGAACTTAACTCACTCCCATTACTAGCTATCACCCTCAAACAGATAGACAAACAAAGAGTTAATAAATGGATAGAGGGATATTTGAGGAGCTATGTTTCAAATCAACAACATGCTTGGGTAAAATGGTTGCACCTAGGGGAGTATTGTTATAATACATCTCATCACATGTCTATTGGTATGCCTCCTTTTCATGCTCTCTATGGTTATTATTCCATTTCCTTTGTTGATCTAGTACTTTTTGATAGCAGAGTACTTGCAGAAAATGATTTCATTAAGCAAAGCCAAGACATATTAAGGTCCCTCAAGGATAATCTACACCGTGCACAAAACCAACAAAAGTTGTACGCTAATAGGAAAATAGATGAAATATATTTTGAGGTAGGAGACTTGGTATTTGTTAATTTTTATCCATATAAGCAAATCACCTTGAAGAGGAGTGGGGAAGAGAATCTCAAGCCAAGGTTCTATGGGCCTTACAAGATCATCAAGAAGATAGGAGAGGTAGCTTATGAATTGGAGCTCCCACCGAATAGAAAAATACATAATTTTTTCCATATATCTTGCCTAAATAAGGTTCTATGCCAATAAAACATAGTATCTACAAATTTACCACTGCTTGATGATGAAGGGAAATTAGTCTTAATAGTAGAAGAGGTTTTGGATATAAGGGAGAAAAGATTGAGAAATAGGAGCATCACGGAGCATTTGGTCAAATAGAAAGGATTACCATTGGAGGATGCAAATTGGGAAGGAAAACATATTATTGAGCATCCCAAACTTCATTTCTTGAGGATAAGAAATATTTGGGAGGGAGGACTTGTCATGTCCCCTTTCAAAACAATTAAAATTAATATTTTTTCCTAAGGCCAACAGGGTCAAAAAAGTAAAATTTTGGGAAAAGGGGATAATCTTTGGAAAAAAATGGATTAATAAATATTAAATATTATTAAAATATGTCTTATTCTCCCCTCTTGGTCATGAGTTAGGGTTATTCCCTCTTTTAAAGGGGTTTGGAGGCATTTCGGGCTCATTCTTGAACTTGATTTTTGCTCATTACTTTGTTGTAGTTTAGAGGCTTCCAAACCTGTGGAGAAGAAGACCCAAATATGGGATTTTTTAGGTTTCTAGGAAGGCTAAGGACATTATTTTGAGGCCATTCCATGTGCAATCTCATGCATATTTTTCTCTTGTACTGAACAGTACAAATTTGTGAGTTTTCGGGTGTGTTTTTGTAAGAGTTTGGTGTTTCCGATTGAGCTTTTCATATTAGTTTGGGTTGCTACTGTATTGCAGCCATTTTTCTATTAAAATGGAGTTTAATATATTCCTTGGGTCATGATTCTACTTATGTGTTATATTTTTAATGTTTTATGGTGTTTCCGGGCTATTTTTGTGTTGTTTTTCAGAGCTTGATGAGCATTGTATTTGAACTCCGCTTTGGAGCTGTTGTGTAAAATATTTGCAGATCTAGAAGTGCCATTTTGTATTCCTTTATGCTGGAAAATTTTTAGTAAAAATATCTATTTTTAGATTTATCAATAATGTGTGAAGTTGTGAAATTTTTGGCATTATTTTGGGCATACCCTATTTGGGTATTATTGAGAAATTACATAATCTTTGAAGTGTTGATTGTTTGATTTAAGAATATGATTAGATGCTTTAAATATGATATTAAATTAGAAATGGGACATTACATAGTTTCTCATAGTATAAATAGCCAAAGAACATGAACATACATGATACAAAACAACAAAGGAGAATAATACCATCGTGTGGACCTCACAAATGGGTAACTATGATTTCTTCTCACTTCATACAATCACATCAGACATAATCCATAACAATTATATGAGCATAATAGTAAATATCATATCATTTAAATTTGTATTGTCTTTAAATATAAAAACATTTAATAATCATTTCTATCAATATGAGCATATATTAGTGAAAATCTTCATAAAAATACCCAACATCATATAAGGCACAATATAATCATCATACCATATTAACCTAATATTATCGAATGAAAAATACACCAAATATTTTTATAAAGCATCATTATGTTGATATGATCAAATCAACAATAACAACATAATCTAACATTTAAATTAGAAATTGTGCTGGTAACCAAAATAACACAAAATAATCAAATGCATCACTCAATGCAACCACTTGATCACATCATATGGGTAATCTGCAATGCCTCGTCAAGGAATCTAGGAGAAATTAACCTAAAATATGTTACTAAGTTTACATAATAATTTTTTTTTCTTAAAATTTTACAAAAAATAATGAATAACAATGTGGAAGCAATATAACATAAGATAATACATACTTACAAATTTAACTCATTTGCAAATTACAAATCCTAAGGGTTCCATGATGTAGAAATACGTAAGTTAATTAATTGGCTAAATACAACAAACAATATATAATATCCATAAGGAAAAGGAATAACAATTACATCATCTCATAAATAAAACCTAGATACATATGATACCATAAGGTATACACAATAAAACAACATTCACTACACAAGTCGCAAGGTATGTAATAGTAACTAAATACAAAGTACAATACATGAAAAATAAGAGCAAGTCTCCAACAAGAACAAGATGGTAAAAATAACAAGGATCATCAAGCACCATTACAAATGTCAAAATATTAATAGTAATAAAATCAATACCACCCAACCACATGGAACCAAAAATTCCACTCCCATAGTGTTGAGGAGATAACAATAGACCCCACTCGAATATCAAACACCAAAATCAACCACAATATAAACTAAGCAACAGATCCTGAAATATCCCTATCTTAAAAAAGGTACAACGCTAATTGTAAATATAATACATACTCAACCAGAGGACACTAAAACATGTAGAAAATCAAATATGCATAAAGGGAAGTGTCATCACATGAGTCAACACTAGAGTTACCCTGGCAGTCTCTCTAGACTCTGACCCCCTAGTGACTCTATGTGGTATCAAGAACCTCTCATACAAACAAGACTACTGACTATGCCTCATCCAATCTACGTGGACAACCAACATCTTATCACAAACCATCCTAGCTTGTATTAGCTCTTAAGGCATGGATGAGGAACACAAACATCTTATTAATTCATTTTAAAAATCTCAATGTACATTTAAGTTATCACTTCATTAAGTAACTTGCAAAGGATACCCAGGTAGCCACTTCCAGACTCTAGTGCCTCTAATGCAAGTCACTTCCCCTCTAATACTTATATAACCTATCCTAAGCTCATAAGTCTTAAATTAATCTCATAAATCTCATAGAAGTACAATGGTCAAATATCGGTTCCAATTTTTATTTTATTTTTATAGATTTTTTATTTTTTTTCCTAAAAACAAAATTTCTAAATATAGAATATTGCAAACATGCAAATTAAAAAAAATAAAAATAAAAATAGAATACCCCTAAATGCAAATAAATATATCTTTCATAAATAACATTTAAGTGAATATATCTTTCCTAAATAATATGCAACTAAATATTTCTTCCTTAAATAACATGCAACTAAATATATCATTCCTAAATAACATGCAACTGAATATATCTTCCTTAAATAACATGCAACTGAATATATATCTCCTAAATAACATGTAGCTGAATATATCTTTCCTAAATAACATGTAACTGAATATATCTTAATATCTTCCTTAAATAACATGCAACTAAATATATATCTCCTAAATAACATATAGTTGATTATATCTTTCCTAAATAACATGCAAATGGATATATTTACTAAATAACATGCAACTGAATATATCTTTCTTAAATAATATGCAATTGAATATATCTTTATTAATTAAATAACATGCAAATGAATACATCTTCCTTAAATAACATGCAACTAAACATATCTTCCTTAAATAACATGCAACTAAATATGTCTTTCTTAAATAATGTGCAACTGAATATATCTTATGTAAATGACATACAACTAAATATATCTTTCCTAAATAATGTGCAACTGAATATGTCTATCTTTCTCACATGAAAATCTAGATTATTTACATGCACATATCTATATTTCTATTTCAAAAGAATGCATTTTCTCTAAAAACAAACTCCTTCAAAACCAATTGTTTCTAGATTCAACTCTGTAAGTATTTTTGTATCAACCAATGTCGTAGATGTTGCGGTGGTTCAAATTAGTGAGGACAAGGGTTCAGGGTATCATTAATAGGTAGGGGTTCCTTCCTCTCAATCATAGGGCCAACGTTCATCTTACAATGGCTCTCAAGGGTTAGGTATATTTTCATTCAATTCTTCTACCCCGTACTCTACCTCTGGTTTTTGTGTTCATGAATCTTTTGAGGTCTCACACGTGCCTTTTTCTTCTTATGTCACCTCCTCTATCCATTTTATTCTTTTCACTCACCAACCTCCTCTTGCATCATCCAATGCACCTAGCCTTTCTTCTTCCTTGGGTGGGGAGCCTCTCCCATCTTGCTTCTTGTTGTCTCCCTCTTTCCATATTAACTCTCGTTTAGATTCCTTGTCTTAGTCCCCTATCATGTATCTTTCCGCTAATCAGCTTAAACCCCAACTACTTATTTACCCTTGTCAAGATCTTTCCTCCTTCTACTCATCTCATTTCTCATCCCCCCATCCTCATGGTCCCCTTAATTTTGTGGTCCCTCCTAATCACCTTTTTTGTACCAATTGGGAGAACAAGCTAGTGGTGAACTTATCTAGTGTCATCTTAAACCGTCTTGCCTTTAACTTCCTTAAGAGAGGTCTTGGATTTTCCTTGACCCCTTGCTTTATTCCTCACTATGACTTTCTCATTGAGATCAAGAATGTTGTTCACTCCCTCCATATGCCTATAGCTGAGGAGGTGAGGAAAGATTGTGTCGTTGTCCTTGAAAAACCTCATAATAGGTAGTAATAATCATGCCAAAGGTTCTCCTAGGAATAGTGTAGTCAAAATAAGTATTATTTCCTTATCATGGAGTGCATTTAAATTGTCAACCTAGGGATATATGCTTGAAATGGGACAGCACAGTTTGCGCACTAAGCTTCTTATAAAGTCATCTTACTTCAGTTGCAGGAAGGGAAATACATGGAAAGAACTACGCTAATGCTGCAGGAAAGTAAAACACGCAGCTAAATAGTTGAAATTGACATTGACAACTATAAGTTCTAACTTCAACCTATTCTATCATTCCAAAGCATTTATTATGAATATCTCTGCAAGTGCTATAGGAACATTCACAATTTCTGATGCTACAAGAGAAAAAAGTGAATTCTACTTCTAATATTGAAAATATTTAAACTACTTGATCTACTCTACTCTAATCCACCTCCCAAGTGGGCCCCCTTGGTCAGTTTCTATTAGCTATGAACACAAAATTTAACTCAAAATTACTCCTTCATTATATATATTTAGAAAACTGATTACATCATAATAGAGTATTGCACAGAACTTAAAGAGTAACTTGCTTTGCATTTAATAGTAATACAATCATCTATCTAACTAGATTTCCAAAAATCATATCCCTATATCACTATAACATTTGGGGTCAAATTCTGACACCAATTTATGACACCACTACAATTTGTGTTTGTTTTTTGTGTTTTTTTTTGTAAGTGTGACTAACGGCATCATAATAGCGACGATAGAGCCGTAATTGCAACACCCCTTTAGTTATAAACAAAAAAAAAAGAAGAAAGTGTCATTTGTAATTTTTGTTAATTCAAAGAGCTGTCACGAAGATGGCACTGCACTTTTGTGTGGCGCGAAGAGGCCGGCACAGAGGGAGGGCACTAGAACTTGAGGTAGGTATTCAAGCTTTGTCTTCTGATTAACTCAATTAATGGCACAATATGAATGTTAATATATAGTGGAATTGTTTACATCTTAGCATTTGGAATGCTTGATGATCCGCGAGTTTTGAGAGCTAGGGCATCATTGCTATTACCTTCAAGGCATTGTGTGAAGTGTTTGATCTCTCTTTATTTGTTTTGTTGTTGATATTCACTATGTGGTACTCCCTATTTATGATCATTTTATGAGAAAATGTCTTGATGGCTCACGGGCTACAAGCTAGGGCACCATACATTGTTCATGAGCTCACTATTTAATACTAGCATTGTTTGCATCTTTTCATTTGGAATGCTTGATGACCTACGAGCTTTGAGAGTTAGGGAATCATTTCTATTACCTTCAAGGCATTGTGTGAAGTGTTTGATCTCTCTTTTTTTGTTTTTCTATTGATATTACTCCCCATTTATGATCATTTCATGAGGAAATATCTTGATGGCTCGCAGGCTGCAAGCTAGGGCTTCATACATTTTTCATGAGCTCACTGTTTAATACTGGCATTGTTTACATCTTTTCATTTGGAATGCTTGATGACCTGCAAGCTTTGAGAGCTAGGGCATTGTTTCTATTACCTTCAAGGCATTGTGTGAAGTGTTTGATCTCTGTTTATTTGTTTTGCTATTGATATTCACTATGTGGTACTCCCCATTTATGATCATTTCATGAGGAAATGTCTTGATGGCTCACAGGCTGCAAGGTAGGGCATCATACATTGTACATGAGCTCACTGTTTAATATTGACATTGTTCATGAGCTCGTTGTTTAATATCTAGCTAGGCCATGTAAATGGTACTAGGCCAACCCATTCAGCCTAACAAAATGTGTCATGTTTATCATTGTCAAGTACACTCATTCACCATTTTTTTCTTGTTCTTCACACAAATATTGCATCAAAATTAATTGTAAACAATGATTCAAAGAAAAAAGAAACAACTACAATAGATCAGACCCCAAAAGAATATAATCAAGGAGAAATAGTGCACTAATCAGAGATAAAATGAACTCTTAATGTAAGAAAGCATGGAATGAAAGAGGGGAAAGTAAGGCACCAACCAGACTCAGGAAAATATAGCATCTGAAATCATAGAGGACGCCGATAGAACAAGGAGGTTAGCAAGTTAAAAACTCAACACCAAATAAAGCATGGAAAGGCACCAAAGAGCATGAGAACTAGCATCCAAATTAATACCAATAGAAGCATCAATAATTTGGATGCTAGGATGGACAGGTTTACTTTAAGGATGAAAACTTTTACAAACACTATACATGAAAACCATAGCCCAAACAAAATGATGACCGCATGATTCCTTTACCCATACATGCCAAATTTCATTATCATTTTCATCAAACATGATCTGCTAAAGTTGCCTATGGTGTTTGGAAGTCAACCTAATTTACATTTCTTAGTTGTAACACTTTGTCATAAATTTGAAGTAAAAATACTTGTCACAATGATCTGTAAATTATAGATCTCTTTCTATGATGAAGAGCTAAGCCCATCTTTTCCTTCCTTGTAGGTTTTGGATCATACAAGAGCATACTAAATTGAACCTTGGGTCAACACTTCATTACTTTAGGCAATGTTTGGCACCTTGATTATTTATGTTCATCCACTTATGTATGTTTGCATTCATTCATATTCTTCTAAAAGTTGGCTATACTCATATTCTTCTTGTGTCTAAGTCTTCTAACTATGATCAATTTAATGTTGTAGATCTTGACATAGAATTTGATATCAATTGATCATATATCCATTCCAAATGATATAACTCCATTTGAATAAACATACATGTCAACCATTTGACAAAATGTTCATATGAAATCTAGAGCAATACATTAATTTTATAGCGAATTCATGATTTATAATGCCCCTTGATTTATAGTGAATTCATAATTTATAATTCAGTTGTAGCAGCTCAATGTGTTTGAACTCAAGAATACCCCTTACTTGGTTTCCTACAAAATTAATTGATTGGCTGGTGCTCTTTTTGTTATATTAAGTTTACATCATATATTTAGTCTTAATAAATATCTTATAAAACAACATAAAACTAACCCAAAATACTTTGTCTTAATAAAACAATATATTTAGTCTTAATCAAATCTTATAAAACAACATATATTGTGTGAAGTGTTTGATCTCTCTTTTTTTGTTTTGTTGTTGATATTCACTAGCTATGTGGTACTCCCCATTTATGATCATTTCATGAGGAAATGTCTTGATGGCTCACGGGCTGCAAGCTAAGGCATCATACATTGTTCATGAGCTCACTGTTTAATACTGACATTGTTTACATCTTTTCATTTGGAATGCTTGATGACTTGTGAGCTTTGAGAGCTAGGGAATCATTGCTATTACCTTCAAGGCATTGTGTGAAGTGTTTGATCTCTCTTTTTTTTTTCTTGTTGATATTCACTATGTGGTACTCCTCGTTTATGATCATTTCATGAGGAAATGTCTTGATGGCTCACGGGCTGCAAACTAGGGCATCATGCATTGTTTATGAGCTCATTGTTTGAGCACCTCATGTTCCTATTTGATTGGCTAGTGCTCAAACAGTGAGCTCATGAACAAAACATGATGCCCTAGCTTGCAGCCCACGAGCCATCAAGACATTTCCTCATGAAATGATAATAAACAAGGAGTACCACATAGTGAATATCAACAACAAAACAAATAAAAAGAGAACAAACACTCCACACAATGTATGTTGTTTTATAAGATTTTATTAAGACTAAATATATTAGTTTATTAAGATTTTATTAAGGCAAAGTATTTTGGGTTAGTTTTATGTTGTTTTATAAGATTTTATTAAGACTAAATATATGATGTAAACTCATATATAATTATACTTGATATATATATACTTCAAAGGAGGAATTATGAAATATAGTTGTAGGTAGTTATCTCTTCTATAATGATAGAGGAGTGAAAGGTAATGATCAATGAGGTTGCTACTATTAGATCATACATTAATACACTAACTATTTTGAATTTGAGCTCAGGCATCATGCAATGTTATTGTTGTCATTGCATGCTTGTTACTGTTGTGCACCATATATTATTTTATACACTATTTATTTCATTGAGACTGTGAACTTGGCATTTGTAATGTATTTTCTATTATTGGATCAATGTCACCATGTTGTTGAGGTTGTAGATGCATTGAATCACCACTACCATTCTATTTTGATAGCAGAAATATAACAAACAGAGAACCATCCAATCAAATAGGGACATCAGTAAGACATTTAATGCATTATTACTTCATCATGATGATAAAAATTTCATTGGCTCAAAGCACATAGAATGTGGGTAGCTTCATTACTTCCTTAGATCTGTACCTTTGTTAATTTCACTAGTATCATGCAGTTTTCTTACTTATCCTTTAAAATGTAGATTCAAATATACTCCATGCCATAGCATTAATGTATAGATGATGTAGATTTGTGTACCTCTTTGTTTTGATGTAGCTTACTGCATGCAATGGGGCCTCCTTGGGGCTGCCAACCATTTTGTGATGTTATGATCTTTACTTGAAATCCATGATGTACTCCTCTCTTAATATGAAGATTTGATTATTTTCTCCTCTGATTTGATGATGATGTATGCCCCTTCCATTTCTTACTCATGCTTGCTCATGACTACCTTGTGCTGATGGGCATGATGTGTGACTCTTGTGGGTGCATCATTTGGAAATGATGTCACAGCAACACTAGATGAAACAACAACATCTGGTGGTGTTGTTGCACTATTTGAATGATGTAGTCACAATAGTGACTCACCAAGTGTTCATGAAAACATAAATGCAACTATTTACTTTCTGCAACATTCTTCTGAGTGCACATGTCCTATAGCATGATTTTTCTTTTAGAAGTGTATGGCTTGACTATGTACATGCATAATTGTAGATGAGTATTAGTAATAGGATGTCATTCATTACTTATATGTTTTTTATCTAACCCCCATCTCTCTTTTCTTTGCAGGTTTTGGATCACACAAGGGCACACTAGATTCATACTTGGGTCAAAAATTCATCACTTCAGGCAATGTCTGGCACCCTTATTATTTATGTTCATCCTCTTATGTATGTCTGTACTCTTGCATTTTCTTCTAAAATTTATTTTCCTTGTATAGTATATACAAGTTATTTTTCATATATATACATGTAATATTTAGATGCAAAAATTTATTTTCCTTTACATGTATCTTTGCATGAAATGAACACAAATTAAACAAGATTATCTAATAATGAAAACTAGGGTACTGTAGTCACTCATCTAGTAATCAGTTCCCCAAACCATTACTAAGGATTGAACATAAGTCTAATTCCCCAAACCTATTGTTCTATGTGTCGGCCTTATTGCCTTCATAATTTTGGTTCAACCCCTACAGGATGCCCAAGCCTAGAGGCCAAGGAAAGTACCCAAGATCACTTGAAAGAAAGATGAATGAAACCATTGTCCTTATGTGGGTAAACCCATATAAGTGTTCTTCTTTTGCATCACAACTCCTACTTGAGGATCCACAATCATGCATTTATGTTTGAGACTTATTATTACCTTGGTCCTTTTGAATCTTAGGATGACATCTCAATTGGGAAAGGCAAATAAAAACTTTTCATAGACCAATAACAACTAAGGCATGTGGGTGCTCTTCTATTGTATAGTTATACTCATAAAATATATGTATGGTTATAAAATTTCATGCCTTGAAATTTTCTAACATAGTTCCTTTTCATCAAAATATAATGGAAGTGGTGATTCAATGCATCTACCCACTTTCTATGTACTTTGAGCCAATGAAATTGTTATCATCACGATGAAGTAATAATGTATTAAATGTCTTATTGATGTTCCTATTTGATTGGTCATTGCTCTATTTGTTACATTGCTGCTATCAAAATAGAATGGTAGTGGTGATTCAATGCATCTAAAGCCTCAACAACATGGTAGCATTGACCCAAATAATAGAAAATACATTACAAATGCCAAGCTCATGGTCTCAATGAAATAAACAGTGTATAAAATAATATATGGTGCACAATAGTAGCAAGCATGCAATGACAACAATAACATTGCATGATGTCCAAGCTCAAATTCAAAATAGTTATTGTATTAATATATGATCTAATAGCAGCAACCTCATTGATCATTACCTTTCACTCCTCCATCATTATAGAAGAGATAACTACCTACAACTATATTTCATAATTCCTCCTTTGAAGTATATATATCAAGTATAATTAAGAGTTTACATCATATATTTAGTCTTAATAAAATCTTATAAAACAACATAAAACTAACCCAAAATACTTTGTCTTGATAAAATCTTAATAAAACAATATATTTAGTCTTAATAAAATCTTATAGAACAACATATATTGTGTGAAGTGTTTGATCTCTCTTTATTTGTTTTGTTGTTGATATTCACTATGTGGTACTCCCTATTTATGATCATTTCATGAGGAAATGTCTTGATGGCTCGTGGGCTGCAAGCTAGGGCATCATGCATTGTTTATGAGCTCACTTTTTGAGCACCTCATGTCCCTATTTGATTGGATGGTGCTCAAACAGTGATCTCATAAACAATTCATGATGCCCTAGCTTGCAACTCGTGAACCATCAAGACATTTCCTCATGAAACGGGGAGTACCACATAGTGAATATCAACAAGAAAAAAAATAAAGAGAGATCAAACACTTCACACAATGCCTTGAAGGTAATAGCAATGATTCCCTAGCTCTCAAAGCTTGCGGGTCATCAAGAATTCTAAATGAAAAGATGTAAACAATGTCAGTATTAAACAATGAGCTCATGAACAATGTATGATGCCCTAGCTTGCATCCCGCGAGCCATCAAGACATTTCCTCATGAAATGATCATAAACGAGGAGTACCACATAGCTAGTGAATATCAACAACAAAACAAATAAAGAGAGATCAAACTCTTTACACAATATATGTTATTTTATAAGATTTGATTAAAACTAAACATATTGTTTTATTAAGATTTTATTAAGATAAAGTATTTTGGGTTAGTTTTATGTTGTTTTATAAGATATTTATTAAGAATAAATATATGATGTAAACTCAATATAAAAAATAGAGCACTGGCCAATCAAATAGGGACATGAGGTGCTTAAACTGTGGGCTCATAAATAATGCATGATGCCCTAACTTGCAGCCCACAAGCCATCAAGATATTTCCTCATGAAATGATCATAAACAGGGAGTACCAAATAGTGAATATCAGAAGAAAAACAAACAAAGAGAGATCAAACACTTCACACGATGTCTTGAAGGTAATAGCAATGATGTCCTAGCTCTCAAAGCTCACGGGTCATCAAACATTCCAAATGCTAAGATGTAAACAATGCCACTATTAACATTCATATTGTGCCATTAAATCAACAAATGCCATCAAAATGAAATTGAGTTAATGAGAAGACAAAGCTTGAATGCCTACCTCAAGTGCTAGTGCCCTCTTCCCACATGGTGTCGGCCTCTTTGCACATGCCAAACTCGAATGCCCTCTTCACGCCATGCAAAAGTGTAGTGTTGTCTTTGTGGCAGCTCTTCGAATTCACAAAAATTACAACTGAGATTTTCTTTTTCTTTTTATTTTTGTTTATAACCAAGCCAGTGTCATAATTAAATCAACAAATGCATGAACTTTTATAACTGTACAAATATAAAATTTCAAGGAATGAAATTTGACCTTGATAATGTCCCATCCATTGCTTATGCTTAATCATGTATGCCTTGTGTTGATGGGCATGGTGGGTTATTGTTGTGGATGCATCATTTGGAAATGATGCCATAGCAAAACTAGATGGAACAACAATATCTGGTGTTGTTGTTACACTATTTGGATGATGCAGTCACAACAGTGATTCACCAGGTGTTCATAGAGACATAAATGTAGGGCTTCATTTGGATTCCAATGCCTATACATTGTACATGTTCCTAAGTGCATTTTCCTGAGTGCACATGTTCTGTAGCATGGTTCCTTTTAGAAGTGTGTGGCTTAACTATGCATATGCATAATTGTAGATAAGGATCAATAATAGGGTGCCAGGCATTACTTAGATCCTTTAGATCTAACTCCATCCTTTCTTTCCTTGCAGTTTCTGGATCATACATGAGCATACTAGATTGAACCCAGTGTCAACACTTCATTACTTCAAGTAATATCAGGTACCTTCATTATTTATGTTCATCCACTTATGTATGTTTCCATTCATTCATATTCTTCTAAAAGTTGGCTATACTCATATTGTGATATTGCTATCAGTATTTAACTGTGTAGTTATTGAGTCAAACTCATTGACCCATAATTCATGAGTAGTGGTTCAACACAAACCCATCTCTCATGAGAATAAATGGAACACTTGACACTCATTAGATCTAGGTGATGCTCACAGAGCTGAAGCACTTTATTCTTCTTGTGTCTGAGTCTTCGAACTATGATCAATTTAATGTTGTAAATCTTGACATAGAATTTGATATTAATCGATCATATATCCATTCCAAATGATATAAATCCATTTGAATAAACATACATGCCAACCATTTCATAAAATGTCCATATGAAATATAGAGCAATACATTAATTTTATAGCAAATTCATGATTTATAATGCCTTTGGTTTCCTACAAAGCCTTTGGCAAAATCTGTTAGAAAATTAAAAGTTTGGTCAAAGTAAGTGTATAAATGAAGGATGAAACACATAGGAAGCTATGAGAAGCTATGAGAAGGTGGCATGAAGCTAATGAAAGGAGGCATCTCAATGATGTTAAATCATAAGGGATTCTCTTTGTTCCCTGCAATGGAGTGAGCAAA
Source organism: Chamaecyparis obtusa (assembly GCA_027943335.1). Classification (NCBI taxonomy): domain Eukaryota; kingdom Viridiplantae; phylum Streptophyta; class Pinopsida; order Cupressales; family Cupressaceae; genus Chamaecyparis; species Chamaecyparis obtusa. Next base: position 841,958 of record BSBK01004046.1, on the reverse strand, counting down.
TTCTAAAAGTATAAATAGATAATTTTAACAATGTATAAAGTCCTTCACAAGATGTAATAAAAACACTAGCAAGGCACAAAAACTGTTTGACATGATGAACTAAAACTGATTTGGAACTAGAATGGAGAATCTATATTTCAAGATTACTAAGGAGTTGATGATTAGATAATGCAAGATTATTAAATCAGTTTTATGTTGTCATTGATGTCAACTAGTTTGACAGTACTTATCTTGTAAGTTACTATACCGACACATCTGAAGAAAGGTGGAAAAGATGAAGAACAGAGAAATCTACATGAGGAAGATGTACATGTCAGATGAGGATAAAGAATACACTGAGTAACTTTTTGATGAGTCTATGACTTGATGGAATTGACTTCATTATGTTGCATTCATCTATAATGAAGAATATAGCTGAAAGATACAAAGTAGTGTTGTCGGTACATGAAAATATTTCAGTATACACTGACGGAGTGTAGTGTATACCGAGCACAATATTAACCAAGCATGTGTTCACCAACGCATTTCTTTGTTAACTGACGAGGACAGAATGGAATTAAATGATTAGTTTAGCCAATAAGATTGATGAGCTAGAAAGTGTATGATTACGAGGTAACAGATAAAGTTTGTTATGATGATCGACGACTAACATAATTAAAAGAAGATATGATGAAGTAGATTGAAACATATTATTGACACATTAGCCAAGGAAGCCTAAAGTGGAAAAAAAGAGACTAGGGTTTCATTATGAAAAGATGCCGGAAGAAGAAGTTACTGCAGGATTATCTCATGAACAAGCTTCATGCATTTTTTATCATACTGATTAATGAGAATCAAGCTATAGAATAGTTACTAAGCTACAGAGAGCAATTACCAATGGACAGTAAGTTAATATAGTATTGAATCTGAAGTGATATATTGGTCAGAAGGATTTGTATGAGCTAAATATTGATCTGTAATCTGCAATTGAAGTTGTATTAAGGTAGATAATCTACTATTACATATTTAACCATTGTACACAGTCAAATCTCTTAACCAAGTGGACTAAGAAAGTCTTATGATGTATCATTCATAGAATGAACATTGTTATCCTATCAACCCCAGAGTGACTGCTGGTTGGACGATAAATTCTAGTTTAAAATCCTCTAACAAGGTCACACATGACAGTGTGTTTGTAACCTTTAACAAGGTTGGGTCTTCACCGACCTCACTTCAGAAGAGTGAATAATTTTGGGTTGCCGGTCCCAGGTGGTTTTTTCCTTCATAGGGTTTCCACGTTAAATCTCTTGTGTTATGTGTTGATTGTGATATTTGTTTGTTATCATACTTTGCATATTACATATTTGATTTGATCGGTAATAGTTATAAGTTTAGAATTGACAATCGGTAAAAGCACAAATAGTGAAAGTATTTTTGTTTACCGAGCAGAAAAAATTGAAGTATTTGTTTTGAATTATACATTTTGATTTGGGACATTGTTTAACTGATTCACCCCCCTCTCAGTTATTCCAACAATTGGTATCAGAGCTTTGATTGCTTAGAACAAATTTTTAAGGACTTCAACACAAAGGTCTCAAGATGTATAAGAGGGAAGTGCCAAGACTGAACAAAGAGAGCTTCGCAGTATGGAAAAACTGAATGTTGTTGCACGTATCTAGAATTAGGAACTCACTTGTAGATCTAATGGAGAATGGCTACATTGAACCAACACCAGGTCCCTTAACCCTTGATCAACTAAGAGACAAGCATGAACATAATGTCACTATGATGGAACTTGTTATTGCCTGTACTGAAGCTGAATTTAAAGACATTAAGGGATGCACTACTACCAAAGCCATGTGGGATAAGTTAAATTTGATATACAGTGGAGAGTTGAATGTTAAGAGAGCCAGAGCAGAAAGTCTAAGAGGTTGTTTTGATGATATGAGGATGAAGGAAGGTGAGAACATTGTGCAATACACAAATAGACTGAAAGAAGTATTACATGTTATTAGAGCATCTGATGGAGTTATTGATGATGAAACAGTGATAAGTAAGATTCTCATAACTTTGTTGCCAGTTTATGTGATCAGGATCTCTGCAATTCATGAAACAAGGGTTGTATCCAATCTTACCCTTGACGCACTGATTGATAAGCTTACAACCTTTGAATTAAACAACTTTGACAATGGTATTGTTCCTTCGGTTGAATCCGCTTTCATGTCTTCTTTGAAGATTAGTAAGTCTAGCAAGAAAAAAAAAATGATGACAGTGATAGCAATACCGATGATGAACTTGATGAGCTTGAAGCTCTTATGGTCAGAAGATTACCCAAAGGAAAAGGAAGATATAGAGGTAAGTTACCAATGGCATGCTTTAATTGTAAAGAGGTTGGCCACATTGCTACTAGATGTCCATAGAAGAAAGATGATGATAGATCCAAAGACCGATCAGAAGGAAGCTATGGGAGAAGAGTCAATAGAGGCTACCGATACAACAAAAGAGATGACCGAGACAACGATGACAAAGGAAAGAAGGTATGTTACACTGCCGAAGATATTGAATCTGAATTTGACACTAATGATGATGTAGAAGTAGTATTTGTTGCTATGAAAGATGATTCAGAGGAAGAAGAAAAACATGAAGAGACAACACTGATCTCTAGAGTAGACAGAAATGATACATGGATCATAGACAGTGGCTACACACATCATATGACCGGTGGTGTAGAAAAATTTGATCAACTTGTTGAATACAATGGAGGATCTGTGAGAATGAGAAATGATGCACCTTATATGGTAAGAGGTAAAGGTTCACTAATGATTAATGATAGAATAAAATGTGAAAATGCATATTGGGTAGATGGACTGAACTATAACTTGTTAAGTGTGGCACAATTGAATAATCCAGGCCACCAACTTGCTTTTGAGAGCAAAAAGGTGAAAATCTATGATGATGGAGGAAGACTTGTCGGAACTGGTACACAATCCAGAGGTAACCTATTTTATCTTGATATTGATCAGTCTTCTTGTTTATTAATGAAGGATGAAGATGCATGGTTGTGGCACAAAAGGTTATGTCATGTGAATTTTGATAACATGATCAAGATTAGTAAAAAGAGAAGAGTTAGAGGATTGCCTAACTTGTCAAAATTGGATCATGCTATGTGCCATGAATGTCAGAAAGGTAAGATGACTAAGTCTAGTTCCAAAAGCAAAGACTACTCAACAAAGAAGATACTTGAGTTGGTTCATACCAACCTGTGTGGTCCTATGAGAACTCAGAGTTGTTATGGTGATAGATACTTTATTCTTTTTGTTGATGACCATACTAGACTGATGATTACTATGTTTTTGAAAGAGAAATATAAAGCTTTTAAAATGTTTAAATGGTATAAAGCTAAGGTAGAAAAAGAGACTGGAAAGGAGATTAAATACTTAAGATCTGATAGAGGAGGTGAATTTATCTTTGATGAATTTAGTAATTTTTTTAATGAGCATGGAATTAAGAGACAGGTGTTTGCACCAAGGACACCTCATCAAAATGGCATTGCTAAAAGAAGAAATATATCAATCATTGATTGTGCTAGAACACTGATGATATAGAAGAATGTTTCTCAGACATATTGGAGAGAAGCTGTCAGTACAACTATATATGATCTTAACCAAGTACAATTGAAGAAGGACACCAACCGGACACCTTATGAGCTATGGTTTGGACACAAACCTACTGTAAGTTATTTCATAATTTTTGGAAGAAAATGATTTATTTTGAAAGATGAGAGGAATAGAAAATTTGATTCAAAAGGAGATGAAGGAATATTCTTAGGATATTCTACCAAGAGTAAAGCATACAAATGTCTGAATAAGACTACAAATAAGATAATTGAAAGTACTAATGTTCATGTTGATGAGTTTAATGACAAGAACATAGAGGATAGTCAAAAGGAACTAGAAGACTATGGTAGATTCACTTACATTGAACATCCGGAGTATCAATCGAAACTGCAACTTGTGATAATCGGTCAGCAGGAAAATAATGCAGAACAGCAGGAAGAACAAACTGACAAACAAGATGGAGCTACCGAGAAAGCTGATGAACCTGAACAGGATGAACAAGAAAGAAGAGATAGAATACTAGCTAGATTTGGTAGGAGACACCATCCTAAGACAGATTATTAGAGATAGACAAGCTGGAATGCAAACTAGGAGCAAAACAAGACAAGGTACATGCTTAGTTTGTGAATTTGAACCAAAAAATGTGAAAGTTGCATTAGAGAATGAGGAATGGATTAATGCAATGACCAAGGAAATAGAGAAAATAGAAAAGAACAAGACTTGGAGCTTAGTACCCTGACCAAAAGACAAAAATGTTATTGCTACTAAATGGTTATTTAGAAATAAGTTGAATGAAAATGGAGAAGTTACAAGAAATAAAGCTAGATTGGTATGCAAGGGATATACACAGGAAGAAGGCATTAACTATGGAGAAACATTTTCACCTGTTGCTAGATTAGAAGGAGTCAGAATGCTACTTGCATATGCTGCACACAAGAAATTCAAAGTCTATCAAATGGATGTGAAGTCAGCATTTTTTAATGGTATACTTGAAGAAGAGGTCTACATTGAACAACCTAAAGGATTTGTTGATCCAAACAATAAATACATGGTATGTAGATTACACAAAGCCTTGTATGGTTTGAAGCAAGCACCGAGAGCATGGTATGAAAGACTACATACTTACTTGCTAAGTATTGGATTTGTAAGAACAAGTGAAAACAACAATCTATATATGAAAGGTAATACTGATGACTCTATTCTTATTGCCAAGATATTTGTGGATGATATTATTTTTGGAGGACAAGATCATATATGCAAAGCCTTTGCTGATGAAATGAAAAAAGAATTTGAAATGTCTATGTTCAGAGAGATTAAATTATTTCTAGGACTACAAGTCATTCAGCAGAGTGATGGGATATTCATCACATAATCTAAACACATAAAGGAAGCCTTGAAGACATTTGGCATGGAAGATGCTAAACCTATGGGAACACTGATGGCTACTAGATGAAAATTGACAAAGGAGGATGAAACTACTGAGGCAAACCAGACACTTTACCGATCCATGATTGGTAAACTAATGTATGTAGTTCACAGTAGACCAGACATAGCACATGTTGTGGGGATTGTTGCTAGGTTTTCTGTTAACCCTAGAGAGTCACACATGATAGCTACTAAAAGAATCTTAAGATACCTGAAAAAGATAGACGACTATGGCATTTGGTATCCTAAGGAAGGAAAGTTTGAACTAAAGGTATACACCGATGCTGATTGGGCTAGAACTGTGGATGACAGAAAAAGCACCACCAGAGGAGCATTTTTCTTTGGTGAAAGACTTGTAACCTGGACAAGTAAAAAGAAAGCTTGCATTTCTCAGTCAACTGTTGAAGTAGAGTATGTTGCTACTGCTACAAATTTCTCAAACATTGCATACATCAAGGAAGTGTTGGAAGGAATGAATGAGGTAATTACTTAAGAGAACAAGTGCAAGAGAAGCAAGTGAAGTTAGAATTTGTTACATCTAAGGAACAACTTGTAGATATCTTTAGAAAGCCTCTACTGAAGGATGCATTTGAATACTTGAGGACTAGACTTGGGGTCCTTCCCCTGTCTATCGGTCACTAAGGTGATCTAGATGTTGCATTAGCCTACTTTTGTTAGAAGATCATTCATGTTGATGCAGCATAGTTCACACTTTGAGGGAGAGATAATCTGGAAGGAAAAGAGAATTGAAGATTAGTTACTGAGAATAGAAGCAGAAATAGGAGAACTGAAAAGATCATATATGATGACAAGCATTACAACATTACAAATGTTGAGTAACATAGTGATTAAACATATTAACTCTATTCGACTTACAACATTTGTTCACAGAGTTGTAGAATACATGTTTGGTATGTGTATGGTACATTTCATATTACTTGAGTTGCCATCAATGCCAAAGGGAGAGATTGATGAACTACAACTGATTTGGAACTAGAATGGAGAATCTGTAATTCAAGATTACTAAAGAGTTGATGATTAGATAATGCAAGATGATTAATCAGTTTTATGTTGTCATTGATGTCAACTAGTTTGACAGTACTTATCTTGTAAGTTACTATACCAACACATTTGAAGAAAGGTGGAAAAGATGAAGAACAAAGAAATCTACATGAGGAAGATGTACATGTCAGATGAGGATAAAGAATACACTGAGTAACTTTTTGATGAGTCTATGACTTGATGGAATTGACTTCATTATGTTGCATTCATCTATAATTAAGAATAGAGCTGAAAGATACAAAGTAGTGTTGTCGATAAATGAAAGCATTTCAGTATACATTGACAGAGTGTAATGTATACCAAGTAAAATATTAACTAAGTGTGTGTTCACCGACGCATTTCTTTGTTAACCAACAAGGACAGAATGGAATTAAATGATCAGTTTAGCCAATAAGATTGATGAGCTGGAAAGTGTGTGATTACGAGGTAACAAATAAAGTTTGTTATGATGATTGAAGGTTAACATAATTAAAGGAAGATCTAATGAAGCAAATTGAAATGTGTTATTGACACATTAGCCGAGGAAGCCTAAAGCGGAAAAATCTATGAATATGATTAAGCGGAAAAATCTATGAATATGATTAAGCGACAAAATCCAATGGTAAAAAAGAAAATATTTTACATGTCTATATAAGAGACTAGGGTTTCATTATGAAAAGATGTTCGAAGAAGAAGTTACTACAGGATTATTGCGTGAACAAGATTCATGCATTTCTGATCATACTGGTTAATGAGAACCGAGCTACAGAACAGTTACCAAGCTACAGAGAGCAATTATCGACGAACAGTAAGTTAATATAGTATTGAATCTGAAGTGATATATTGGTCAGAAGGATTTGTATGAGCTAAATATTGATCTATAATCTGCAATTGAAGTTGTATTAAGGTAGATCATCTACTGTTACATATTTAACCATTGTACACAATCAAATCTCTTAATTGAGTGGACTAAGAAAGTCTTATGATGTATCATTCATAGAATGAACATTGTTATCCTATCAACCCCAGAGTGACTGCTGGTTGGACGATAACTTCTAGTTTAAAATCCTCTAACAAGGTCACACCTGAAAGTGTGTTTGTAACCTTTAACAAGGTTGGGTCTTCACCAACCTCACTTCAGAAAAGTGAATAATTTTGGGTTGTCGGTCCCATGTGGTTTTTCCCTTCACAGGGTTTCCACATTAAATCTCTTGTGTTATGTGTTGATTGTGATATTTGTTTGTTATCATACTTTTCATATTACATATTTGATTTGATCAATAATAGTTATAAGTTTAGAATTGACAATCGGTAAAAGCACAGACAGTGAAAGTATTTTTGTTTACTGAGCAGCAGGAATTGAAGTATTTGTTTTGAATTATACATTTTGATTTGGGATAGTGTTTAACTGATTCACCCCCCTCTCAGCTATTCCAACATGAGGAAATGCCATAATAGTGGTGTCTCATGCAATGCTGAGATGTTTAGTTATATGCAATGCTGAGATATTCAAAATATTGTTGGATAAATAGATAATTTTAACAATGTACAATGTCCTTCACAAGATATAATGAAAACTATGGAGTGAACTATGTTTGTCTGATTATATAATTATTATCTTATGTCAGGTATCCCGCATAGTCTCATGGATTGTCAAGTACAAGTCAATACACCCCATAGAGATTAATGTCTTTTACCATTTGTAAAATATCTCTCTCATTGCCACCTGTCTTTCTCACTGCATGAAGTGTAGGTACCAGCGGATAGGTATTTGTCAGAATTGTCTTCCTTGAGCGAGGAAAATCTAGGAATGGAAGAAGAAAGTGAGACATTTAGTACATGTAATTCAATAAGATTGACTCAAGATCAAAAGATCAGAAAGAAATTCAATAAATGTATGAAATTTTTCCTTGCTCAAGGGGGGTCATGTTCTTATGATGATGAGAGAAAAGGAGACTCTGAGCTGCCTTTTAGGTACAAACATCTACATAAACAATGGGTCCCCAATGAACTTCCTTTAATAAACACTGATTTTTGTGTTAAAGAGAGGATATATCGCATAGCACCGTCTTCATTACATGGTTTGGGCCTATTTTCCATGGATGGCATAAAGGTCTCTTACAACAAAGTTGTCGAATTGATGGAGTATGTCATGCCTTGTTATGATTACAGTAGGTGGATGCAGATTGTTAAATATAAAAAAAGTATGTGTAGGTATGCACTCGCGAAAAATTATATACAACAAAAAGTCAGTGAACAAAGTAAAAAAGTAGCTATATACGTTGATGGAAGACCCAAAGCATTAGTGAATATTGTAGGTTTTATAAACAGTACACGGCCTGCGTCGACTAAGAAGCAACCCAATTGCATATTTGAGGCACACGAGGGAAATCACGTATTTTTATGTGCAATCAAATCAATACGTGGAGGTAAGGAGTTTCTTATCGATTACAATTTGAATTGCATAGATACAAAAAACCCATCACTATCATGGATAAGGTGGTACACATTTTGATAATTATCTATTATTCAACATATCTTAGAATAAGAACAAATGTGTTTTAACATGGCTGAATAATTTTTTTTGAAATACAGAGCTATAGTATGGATCAAGAGCCACACGATACGCATGGTAGTGATAGTTCTCATGGGACTTCATCTTCCCAATAGGTAAAACTCATTGTTGTTGTACAAATGCACATACAAGAAAAATGTTAATGCGTATTTTTTGTTCATATTTTTTGTTGTTCTACTATTTTGGATTGATTTTAAATAAAGGGCTAATAATATTATTCTCACAAATGAGTGTTGATCAGAAAAATGGAAAGGAACAAGTAGTCCATGAGGAGCCACAGAATGAGCAGGATCCATTTGATGTTGATTTTTTATTAGAAGTTAATCATGTGGTTGCACTGGAAAGGGTCCTTCATGCAACATCAAAAGAGTTAGCTCGAACGCAAAATATTCAACCTCACACTCTTGAAATACAAAGGGCAGCTGATATGTTGATTGGATGTGTTTAGAACTATAGAGTAAGTATTAATGTAATTTTTAATTATAACAAAAGTTCAAGAATGATTTTTATAGTATACTATTTTATTTATATCGTTAACTAAAATATATATGTGTCCTCTTTATAGGGGATGCTAAATAGATTAAAGGGCACTACCTTAGATGCAAATACTTCAGATGGTACATCGCATGTTTTATCCTCCATCTTGTCCATGGTTATCCTTTTTTTTTTTTTCTCTAACAATATTTTTTGTTCAGCACCTCCTATTGAACCTATGTTGAGTACAGTGCCTGGTACAAGGATTAGATCCACAAAGGTAGTTCTACCTGCAATGTCAACAACACATAGCATGACCACAGATGTGATGGCAACACCTACTACTAGTAAGTAGACTCCTATTTTGCTCTCTTATTTATCATGTGTTTATTTCACTTGAACTATATATTCTTTCTTAGGGGGAATTTTTGTAATATTGGATTCATTTTATGTAGGAGGCATTGATGCAATTCTTGGATGTACTCATGTTAAATGTATGAGAATAATACAGTGTGATCAATTGCTCATGAGCAATGAAGATGGACTTCCCTTGAGAGTAGCCCAGCTTCCAGGTACTTTAAAGACTGATCCTTTCTTTTACTATACAATATAATACTCATAATGTAATGAACTAACCCCCTGTGTGGTCCCTTGCAATAACTAATTATAATAATCTCGTAATTATCTTGTAGGGAATAATCTATTTTATGAAAAACTTAATGATGAATGTTTGTGTATTTTTGGGCCGACCATATGCACATGGTATCATATTTTGATTTCATTGCAAGATTAGATTTTGTTTCATCTCTTTCTTCAAGTATATTAAAAGGTAGCTCCACTTCATCTATGAATCTAACGGTTTTTTTTCTTAAAAGGTGGTCATTACAAGATAAAGGGTTAAAGAATAAACTCATTGACTCTATGACAACACTTTTTAGACATGAAGTCTTTCATAGACTTAGACTCCTTGAAAAAGTGGGCACTATTTTGAAGTATATTAGGGACAACTACATGAGCCAAACAGAACACAACCCTTATTACAAGTGGCCTCCCTATATTCCTATTAATGAGTGGGAGGATCTTAAAAAGGATGCACTTGAGAGAAGGGCAAGACATAGTGGATGAGTAGTATCACCCAAGGAAAGAAGGTACATGATAATGTTAATAATGAAATTATGTACTATTTACTCTTTGTACTTATGTGATATAACATATTTCAAGCATCACATAGGTTGTCTGACACAATAAAGGCAACAACAACAAGAAAATAAAAGCACGTGCAACACAGGCTTGGCTCGGGTGGATATTCAAAACTTGTTACACGAGTTGTAAATATTAGTAAATGAAAAATCATATACAAATATTTATAATTAAATTGCAATCAATTTAGTTTTGTTGAAATTCACTACAATAAAAATTCATGATACCAATAAAAAATGTAGGCCTTGAAGTTCAAAAAATCGATTATAGAAGAGGATAAAAAAATAGGCTACAAACAAGGCTATAAAGTCGTGGTTGAATGATACCGAGCAATGAGTGCACAAGGTTCTTCTGTTGGATCTGTTGATCAGGTAAATAAGCCAATTGATTTTTATTTCAAGTTGGAAAATTTACCAATTACTATATTTGATGTTAAGTTCCAACTAATTATTTACATTGGAATGCAGCCTACCGATATTGATACTGCACCAGCGGAGCACGACGGAGGCATCGATTCTAATGTGAATTATAGTACTCAAGGTATACATTTTCTATTCAAATTTTGATTAATGAATATTTAATACAAGTAAACATGTTAAATTGAATTTGGCGTAGTAATAAAAATTTAATTATAATGTGTTGGCATTAATAAAACATTTTGTATTGCAATTGTAGGGGATGTAGAGGTTGTTCCTGATGAGCGTGTTGAGGTTCAAGCCGTCGGGCAAGATGATGTGGTTGGACAAGGTAAAGAGCGTCACGTTTATATTTTTTAAAGTATTGAAATGCTTGTAACAATAATGAATATATTTTTAAATTAACCCCAATTATGATAATATGTTTTTAATTGAAGCCTTTTATTTGTTATTGGAGAGGACCCGCCTTTGTAAAGGACAGTGAGATCACGTGCACGACTGAGAAGAAATGACGATGTGAACACGAATACACCTCTGCAACAATATAGGGAAGAAGAAAAAAAAGAAAAAAAATGGATTCTCATTTATGCAACTTATTTGACAATAACTGATGTTTATTTGATAATGACTGATGTTTATTTACACATGTTTGAGCCTAGTTCCATGTTTATACACTGAGTTTCCTTTTATACACTATTGTAATGGTGGAGGGGTTTTTGCTAAATTTTAGTGGATTTCATATTTTGGGAGAAATTAGTAGTAGAATGTTCAATGGGTTCTTTTCTAAAACACAATACTTAAACAACAACAAAACTTGTAATACAAATGCTGATTGCAACTACCAAGTTAGAAGCTTCACAAAAAACCTTAAATCATCATCTTGTCTAGAATGGTTAATCAATTGTTTAAGGTGGCTTAGTTTTGATGATGAGACGCACCATTTAGATTTTAACTGTGACAGTCTCTTGGTTTCAGGCAATGCAAAAGGAGATGCCTAGTTTAATATGCAATCTCAATTCATATACATAGGATATCAAGTGGAGCTGAAAAACACAACAGGGTTGAATTTTTTATAGAAGTCTTTAATTTCTTATTTTAAGTTATAGACCATTGTGAAGATTGTAATTTTGACCTATTAAAAAAATGTAAACGTGTTGTGTTTTTTCAACTCCATCTGCTATCTGTGCATATTCTGCTTGTGGTGCATGCGCATTCTCGATTCAGAGTGGGAAAAATCTTATTTTCGATGCGAGGGAGAGAAGCCATACACATAAGTGATGGAGTTGAGGGGAGATGAAGGAATACCAAATAGTGAATTTGGAAATTTTCATCAGAGAAATTGCAATGGAGGTCTAATCAATAGAGAAGATAGTAATGACTGCAGGAGAATGAATAGTGGTTATAGTTGTAGTGGGGAAGAAAGTGGAGGCCATCCATGAAGAAACTTGCCGATAGAGATGGTGGACAAGAAACAAAGGAGACTAGTGTACTTTTTAATAATAACAAAAGTTTAATAATGATTTTAGATGTTAACTATGATAGTCTCTTGGTTTCAGGCAATGCAGAAGGAGACGCCTAGTTGAATATGCAATCTCAATTCATATGCACGGATAGTAGGTGGAGCTGAAAGACCCAACAGGTTTGCATTTTTTATAGAGGTCTTTAATTGTGTATTTTAAAGTATAGACAATCGTGAACATTGTAATGTTGACCTATTAAAAAAATGTAAATGTGCTGGGTCTTTTTAGGTCCACCTACTATCTGTGCATATTATGCTTGTGTTGCATGCACATTCTCGATTTAGAGTGGGAAAATATTATTTTCAATGTGAGGGAGAGAAGACAAACACAAAGAACATGCAAATAAACATGATAGCTACAAAACATAAATGTAGGTATCACAACAACTAAGAAACATAAATGTAGGCATCATGGTCCCAATTGTTTGGAGACAACATAATTGAATGCTATACCCAGACGAAGCAACACAACCACTACTCCTACAATTCTAAGTGGACACTGCGGGATCCAAAAACCAAAGATAAATTCCTTATCTTTGGTTTTTGGATCTTGTAGTGTCCACTCAGAACAACAGGAGTAGTAGTTGTGTTGCATCATCTGGGTATAGCATTTAATTATATGTTTCTCAATTGTTGTGTCCTAGGACCCCTTATGACCCTTTATGACCCTTTACAATCCCTAAGAATACATCTTAGAGATCTTAAAGTATCGTAAAGGGTCATAAGAGGATCCTAGGAGGGGCCATATGAGCTTCCACCTTCATGTGGTTGGCCTTGTTAAGTAGAGAATGGTAAACTATTATCGAAACAAAGAGAAGCTCAATAATTTAAGATCTCAATCAATGTATGACAAATATATATTTCTTTTTAAAAAATAATGAGTCATAGCAATTACAACGAAAACCAAAGAATAATCGATGACAAAACTAAAAGTGATGACTATCTATTAGAAACATCAATCACTTCAAGGAGCAATGATCACTTCAGCTCACCTCAAGAAGTCTTGACCCAAGATCAAGTCATATCGATCCATCTCAATGGCTACCAATATCAATAGATCTCTGCCAAGAACCCAATCGCAAAGAAACACCACAGACCGCATCGCAAACCCATTGTGGAGAGACATCCAATGTCTCATAAGTCACATCAAATGACCCACTTTTTTTAATCCAAGTCTCTTAGCTTGGTTCACCTAGAAGGAGGCTTCTCCCAAGTCATCACAGACACCATAGTGATCTACAAATCCAAGTCTCTAGACTTGACTCAATAATCTATGAGCTGCTATCGAATCTATTGCAAAGTCATCTCCAAATGACATAACCAAATCTACAAGAACATGAATCAAGTCAAACTTGATTGATAAATATATATATATTTTAAAAGAAATTATGATTTCCATCGCAATTACAATAGCACAAGAAAAGCGATGATAATCTGTTAGAAACTTATGACCAATAACTGTCCCATGAATAGCATTTATGTTGGTAAACAATCTACCAAAAATAGTTAGACATCAGAACCTTATGATGGGTAACCATCACATGTACAACATTTCTGTCGGTAAACTAACTACCTCTGACAGATATCTGTTGAAAGTGGGATGACTACGAATGGACCCGATGGTGTATTCACTATGTTGAAACCCCCTTTTTGCGATGGCTACAATCATCGCCATTAGGATGCCAATCATAGCCATCATTTTTTTTTACTATAAAATTGCAACATCGGGTGGTGTCACTTAATCAACATTATACTATCTGAATTTCAACAATCTATCATCGGAAAAAGATCTCAAATGTACTAGTGTATATAGAGGAATGACATTTGAACATACATATAAGTTTTGACTGATTCATCCATAAAGAAAGGACAATGCGACAGTCCACAACAGAAGATCATAGAGACTAAATAACCATTTCAACATAATATTGACTGTAGAGGAGATTTAGCATAGTCGTGCCCCTATATTCCCTTAGGCATGTTCCATAGTTGTCGTGATGGTTCTTCTCATCATGACTGAAACTTCATCACTTCCTTGTCAATGCTATCTATTCAATCTCCAATCGTTCCTTTTATCCTGTCATATTAGTAGTGCATGTATGTATACTCAAGTATTCAACTAGTCAATCTAATCCAAATGTTAGGACATGCATTAAAATAATTATATGAAATACTTCAGCATATATACATACATACATACATATATATATATATATATATATATATATATATATATATATATATATATATATATATATATATATATATACCCATAAGTTTGTGGATCTAACTGTACTTATAGGATGTATACAAATTCAAGTACCTAAAAGTCATAACAAGTGTTTTGGAAATGCCTTAAATAGGGCATAAAAACAACATAAAACAAAGACAAATTCTACCCTCATCATTCCTTAGACATGCTAAGCCTTCGAGTTGTAACATTTCCAAAGATGAAATTCTGGTGTTTAAAGAGTTGGTTATAAATAATGACTTAATAATCTCTAAAGCAGACAAGGGAAATGCCATTGTTATCTTGGAAAAGCAAGACTATGTCACTCCTCTCAAACATTAGCAATTATATATCATTTCTCGTAATCCATGCTCCAAGATTCTTAAGCTTGTTAAATGAACTATTGTGTGTTCCTCCTTCGATAATGCCACCAAGAAGCCTCTTGTTCCTTCTAAGGAGATGAATCTATGCATCTATGGGGTCCCTAAGATATATAAGGTTGGCATTCCTTTGAGGCCCATTGTGGACACCATGGGAACCCCTTCCTATAAGATTTATTCCTTCCTTGCAGAAATTATCTCCCCACTGGTTTGTTAGGAATGGGAACACTGAGAGGGGGGGGTGAATCAGTGTTCAGACAATTATATCTTTGACTTAATTCTGAATCTTATCTTAAGTGCTTTAAGAACTGAAACATAAAAAATATAAACATGCACAACACATAACACCAATATGGTTATAGGGAAACCCAAATAGGTAAAAACCCCGATGGGAATTGACACCCACTAAGAACTGCACTAGTGTCTTGTGATCCTTGTTAGAAGATCTACAACCTATTAGGAGTTGTTCTTTACAATGCTTTTAGTATAAAGACCTTGTTAGAGGTCAGACCCTATTAGGAGTCTTTTACAATAACCCTATTAGGGGCATGGACTCACTGTCCAAGAGCTCACTGCTCAAGTGGTGAAGGCTACAACCTTCTGATATCAGATACACACTATATTAGTTGGATGAACTATATGATGACACTATATGTCTGATCAGTTCCTTTGATGCACTGATGCTTTGACCCTTTTACAAAGCTCTATTACATCTTATAGACTCTTCACATACTTCTCTTCTTCTCTTAACTCTATATCAACTCTCATTCCAAATACAATGGGCACATCTCATATTTATATGTGCATACAAAACAAACAACTAGGTTAGCCCTTTAACCTATTACATACAATGCTTCCAATTGAATTGGCTCAATATTGTTTACAAACAATCATATATACATGTCAAAAACCTAATTACAATAGGTGCATAGCCTTTACAACATAATATTATAACCGCAAAACAAAATGCTAACTGTCAGCTTCATACTCTGTTCTTCTTTGGCACACACTAGCTATGTATCTTCAACTGTCTGTAACTTTTTCATACTTGCATATTTGATCATGCGCTCATAGAATAAGCATGAATATAGTCTAACTAACTTAACTTCTAGGGCGTATACCAAAACTTAGTCATACACATGTGCGATGATGATATGAGTCTCAGGTACTCTATATACTATCAAGTCTTCTATACTTAGCTAATTTCTGATCTTCTCATCAAGTGAGCTGACTCCAAACTACTATATGACTTTTTTGCCATAATGAAAACACTATGCTAAGTCATCTACATTAGTATAGCCAAATTGCCAACATGGTTGGCCTCTCTGACTCTTTTGTTAAAGATTCTGCCCATTTTGTTCAATTTATTAAGGACACCCATCTTGATAGAAATGACTTGTTAGTTAGTTTTGATGTTGTCTCTCTTTTCACCAAGGTTTCCATTCTTGATACTATTAAGATTGTGAGAAAGGTGAATTCTGAGATTGTAGCCTTAGTTGAAATATGTTTCAAATCAATTTTTTTATCCTTCCAAGGTGTCATCTATGAGAAGGTTGAAGGTGTTACAATGGGTTCCCCTTTGTCTCCAATTATTTCCATCCTCTTCATGGAACATTTTGAAGAGATGGCCCTCTTTTCACTCCCTTTTAAGACAAAGTGGTGGAAATGATATGTTGATAACACCAATGTGTGTTGGCCCCATGGTTGTGATATGCTTGATTCGTTCCTTTCCCACCTCAATAACATTTATCCTTCCATCGCCTTTACTATGGAGCTTGAATCTGATAACCAAATTTCCTTCTTGGATGTGTTTCTCATCAAGAATTAGGATGACTCCATTGTTTGTTGACTATTTTGCAAATCCACCTACACAAACCTTTATCTCCATTCCTCTTTGCATCACCACGCTTTCCACAAAGTTGGGATCTTGAAGACCTTGGATTTGAGAGCTTGCCGTATTTGTGATAAAGACAACATAACGCAAGAGCTAGAACATCTTCATCACATCTTTAGGTTGCATGGCTATTCCTCCAAAAAAAAATATAGAGCCCTCAACCAAGCCAAATCTCATTTTCTCTCCCATCTCATTCCTCATCCTCTTGTAGGACCCCCTAGCATTGTTTTTCCATAAATTGAAGGCATCTCTCACAAGTTGGATAAAATCCTCTCCAAGCAAGGAATTTATCGTGCCTTCAAACCCCTCTCTTTGGTGAGAAATCACATTCTGTCTCTCAAAGACCCTAGGGACATCCTCTCAGAGTCTATAGTTTACAAGGAGATTTGTTCATGTGGTACACTTTATATAGGTAGAATAAGACATTCCTTTGGCACTAGAATCAAGGAACATAGTGCTGACATAAAACATGAACGAGTCCTCAAATCTTCTCTAAATGAGCACTCTTATACCACCAAGCACCATATCTGTCTTGAAAATACTAAAATCCTTTCTAAATAAGATAACTTCTTCAAGAGGAAATTAAAGGAAGCCATTGCAATCAATAAGCATCTCGTGAACCTCAATCATTGTGTTGGATGGATTTTAAGTGTGTCATGGCATCCTCTACTTTATAGCATTAAGAATCTGAGTACCCACCCCTCTCTTTGACCTCATCCTTATTTGTGTCCTTCTTTTCCGCCTTGTTCTTGTTTTTCTCTCTTAGTTGGTATACATCCCTCTTCTCGCTACAATTCTCCTCGATTCCTATCACTTGTTCTCCTTCCCCCTATCTCCCTTGAGGTGTTCCCTATCCCCCACCTTATTTTTTTAGCTTGGTTGGTGTTTCCTCCTCCCATCCTTGTCCTTTACTCTCTTTTTTCTTTCTCCTTGTCCCTTCCCCCCTTGTTTCCTTCCCCCATAGCTTGTGGTCATTACTTTTATTTTGTGCCCCCCACCCTTCTTTTATGTGTTTTCTTGTTTGTTTGTTGCTTATTTTTTATATATTTTATTTACTTCTTGCTTGTTTATTTTGTGATTTCTTTGGCTATTCACTTGTTTCTTTGAATTTTTAGTTAGTATTATTTTTTTATTTGTAAGTTTATTTGTTATATATATATATATATATATATATATATATATATATATATATATATATATATATATATATATATATATATATATATATATATATATATATATGCTTATTATTTGTTCTCTTGTTGTTGTAGTTTTTTTTTTTGTCTTAAGTTGGTTTTATTTTGTTTATTTGATTCATTTTTCTTAGTAGGTTTTGTATACACCCTAAAATGGTCACCTAGACTTTGGGCCCCCATTCTTCAATTTATCAAATGATGGAACTAACTTATCAATTTCCTAGATCAATGCCTTGCAATATTTCAATTCAAATCAATTTCCTTGATCAAATCGTAATTAATTCAATTATTTGAATATTTCCTAAGGTTTGATCATTTCATCAATAGTTTTATTTAATTAAAAGAAGATATCTATTTTTTAAATAAAATAATCTTATTTAGTCAAAAGAAAGTATCTCTTAAATAAAGTAATCTTGTTTAATTAAAGGAAAATCTATTTTGATTAAATAATGTTATCTTATTTAATTAATATCTCTCTTTTAATTAAATAATCTTATCTTATTTAATTAAAAGAAAATCCCTCTTTTAAATAAATAAAATACCCCACTTAAAGCTCTCAAGTTATGATGAAAAAATAAAATAAAAATAAATAAAAACCCCTTTTTCCTCTACACTTTCCAACTGGTGGGCCTTCTTTCCTCTTTTTGCCTCTTTAGGGATTTATCCCACATTACTCTTGAGGATGCATTTCCCTCCACACTTTCCTTTATAAGGAGCTCTCTCCTTCTCATTTGATAGATAGAGATTTTATGCTATTATTATGCTGCATGTTTGAAGAGCAATTTTGGAGAAGAGTTTGAGCATTTGAGCTCGAATATTGAAACTTCTCTTTTCTTGTCTTCTTCTCTCATGCCTCCATGGCAATCCATCTAGATTAGTCTTGCATTTGTATATTAGATTAGCTTCATGTTTTCTTTCATAGAATAATCTTGCATAAGCATTTCTTTTTTATAGATTAGTTTGTTTTTATGCATTGTTATCATATAGATTAGTTTCTATTTTCATTTGCATGCATACTTGATGATCATGGAGGATAGCATTCTTGCTTTCCCTCTTTGAATCTCTCATTTCATGGTGCACTTGCATGGGCACAAACTAGGTCTAATCTGAGGGTCTCCATTACAAACCCTTGCACTCTATGAATAGAGAGCTATGAGTCACCATTTGAGACCCCATTCTTGAGCAATCTTGAATACAATGACTCATAGAAGTGTGTCAACATTTTAACAAATGGACTCAAGATGGCTATAGAATGGAAAATCACAGAATTACACATCTATGGGGATTCACAACTAATAATCAACCAAGTCAATGAAGAATATCAAACAAAAGATGAGAAACTGTTACCTTATAAGAAAATGGTTGATTCCTTGAAACGATATTTCACATTTGTCACGTTTCAACAAATCCCTAGAATAGAAAATAAAATAGCTGATGCTATGGCCACACTTGCTTCACTCCTTCGGTTAGAGAAACATGAATCCATATTTGAATTCCTGGTGGAAGAGCTACATCACCCTATCTATGACTTCCAAGAAATTCATGTTATCTATACCCTTGTCAGTCAAGAATCATCTCGCTATGGTGTCATTTACTTATATCTTCATAATGGCATTATCCCTAACACCTTTAACCAATTTGAACACATAAATCTTACCTGAAATGCCTCTCACCATTCCCTCATCTTTGGTGATTTGTATAGGAGGGGTCTACATGAAAACTTCTTAGATGCTTAGAAACGGAAGAATCTGACCAAGCATTAGTTGACATTCATGAAGGCATCTATGGGGGACATTCCATTGGTCTTTCCATGGCTCAAAGGTTGTGTTGAAAATGGTCAGCTGATGCAAGGGTAGGATGCATGAGGGGCCAAAGGATGGCACACCCTAATGATCCAAGCCTGCAACTCACACGTGGAAGCAACAAACAACCAAAGTGAGAGAGAGAATGCCAGATCTTTCATTAATTTTCATCAATTGGAATCATACATGTCGGGCTATAAGGCCTTCCCAGTTATGGCCTGGTATTACAAAGAAACTTAGAAGTCCTCAAACATGTGAGGATCTGTTACCATCTCAATTCTAATCTCTCCTATCTTCTCTTCCTCAAAAACTGTCCCTAAACTCAAACACAAACATTACATTTATATAGGAGCCAACCGAACTGAGTCGACCTTCAGATCCATAATCAACAGAGGTAACGATCAGATCTAGGACCACACACTTCCCAATGATGGATTCTAGCATTAAATCCATACCCCAAAATAAATGCACAAGTCAGCCCAACAAGAACTCAAAATAAACCCGTCGGTAAGCAAGGATAACCGAGCAACATATAAGCAATGCCGAGTGCCAGAGAATTAACCAACCGAACTCGGTAACTGAAGAAATTGCAAGACATGACCAACCAAACTTGGTAACTAAAGGAAACTAACCAACTACCTACCAAAGAATAAACCAACCAACACGGTGAAAGAAGGAACCAAGCAACACAGAAAACTCCAAACATATTTTTGGTGACATAGGATTGCCAAGGAACCAAGAAGCTCTTGCATCAGACACCTAGGGTTGTTTTGAAATGATTCTAAGAATCATTTGGTATGCCTAGTCCAAGCTACATCCAACTCAGACTGTGAAATCCAATAACTATCTTCCATCGGTCTATTCTTCCATTTTACTAGATATTCCATATACTATTTTCCTCTTGTGCTCTTGCTAACTCTTTCCTTCAAAATCTGATCAACTTCATCATTCTGCTTCTTAGGATATTTTGTCAGTACTGTCACTTCTTCATTAGGTTCATGATACTCATATAAATCAGCAATATTGAAAATTAGTGATATATCCATGTCATCAGGTAACTCAATCTCATATGCATTTCCATTGTCAAATTTCCTCAAAATTTTGCAAGGTCCAAACTTCTCCATCTTCATCTTTCCATATGTGCCAATAGGAAACTGGCCTTTCTTCAAATGAACCATCACTTCATCACCAATATCAAAAATCTTATGTCTTCTTGATCTATCAGCTCTGTCTTTGTATTTCTTATTACTATCTTCCAGCTTTAGCTTCACATCTTCATGCAATGTCTTCATGTATTCAAAAAATCCACTCCTTCAACACTCCTTTTATTTTCATCATCAATGTCTCTCAAATCAGATATTCCTCTTGGTTGTGTGCCATTCAC
The DNA here is from genome assembly GCA_027943335.1 of Chamaecyparis obtusa. Lineage (NCBI taxonomy): Eukaryota > Viridiplantae > Streptophyta > Pinopsida > Cupressales > Cupressaceae > Chamaecyparis > Chamaecyparis obtusa. Next base: position 820,826 of record BSBK01004046.1, on the reverse strand, counting down.
AATTTCAAATGGTGTCTTTCCAGTACTCCTATTCACTGAATTATTGTATGCAAACTCTACTTGTGCCAATACAGAATCCCAATTACTCGGTGTGTCTCCAACTAAACATCTCAAAAGATTTCTCAAACTTCTGTTCACAACTTCAATCTATCCATCAATTTGTGGGTGAAATGTAGAACTATATTTCAACTCAGTGCCAAATTTCTTCCAAAGTGTTTTCCAAAAATAACCAACAAATTTACTATCTCGGTCAGAGATAATACTCCTTGGTAACCCATGCAATCTCATAATTTCCTTAAAGAAAAGATCTGCTACATTTACTACATCTGATGTCTTTCTACATGGTATAAAATGTGCCATCTTAGAAAATCTATCCACAACAACAAATATAGAATCATTACCTCTTACTATCTTCGGTAAGCCAAGAACAAAATCCATACTGATATCAATCCAAGGTTTCTCAGGTACAACAATCGGTGTATACAATCTAGTATTCTAACTTGCTCCTTTTGCAACTTGACAAATACCACTTCTCACAAATTTCTGAACATCTCTATACAACTGCGGCCAAAAGTACTTTTCCTTCAACAAATTCAATGTTTTATTAATGCCAAAATGTCCAGCCAAACCACTACTATGTTTCTCTTTTATCAAATTAGTTCTCATTACTCCTCTCAGTATACATAACTGAATACCTTTGAACAACATACCTTCCTGAATAAAATATTCATCCCATTTAGTATCTTGTTGATCTTGTATAGGTGCTCTGCACTTTCTCCGTGGCTCAGAAAAATTAGGGTCATTTTCATACAAACCTTTCATCTCATCAAAACCAAGAACTTGAATTTTCATCTCGGTCATCAAAGATCTTCTACTCAATGCATCAGCAACTCAGTTAGTGACTCCACTCTTATGTTTTAACACAAATGTATAACTTTGCAAGTACTCAACCCATTTCATATGTCTCTGATTCAACTTATTCTAACTACCCAAATATTGTAAAGCCTTGTGATCAGTATACAACAAAAATTCACTTGGTATCAAATAATGTCTCCATTTCTTCAATGTTTGAACAATAGCATAGAACTCTTGATCATACACAGAATACTTCCTTCTAGCATCATTCAATTTTTCACTAAAGAAAGCAACAGGTTTACCTTCTTGACTCAACATAGCTCCACTTGCATCACATTCTACTTGAAATACTTTACTGAAATCAGGTAATGCCAAAATAGGTAATTTAGTAACCTTCTGCTTCAGATTCTCAAAAAATTTATTAGCTCCATGTGTCCACTTGAGTTCTCTTTTGTCTCCTCTCATAGTCCTAGTCATAGCATTACAAATTGAACTGAAATTCCTTATGAACTTTCGGTAAAAACTTTCCAAACCATGAAATGATCTTACCTCAGTAGCATTCATAGGTGTAGGCTAATTCAAAATAGCTTCAACCTTTTCAGGATTCATTTTCAAACCATCAGCTGAACTAACAAATCCCAAATACACAATCTCTTCTTTCATAAATGAACACTTTTTCAGATTTATCAGTAATTTCTCTTCTTTCAATTCCTACAAAACTTGTCTAACATGCAACAAATGTTCCTCTCTGGTCTTACTGAATATCAGAATGTCATCAAGATATACAATCACAAATTTGCCCAATAATTTCTTCAAAACTTCATTCATCAACCTCAAAAAGTACTTGGTGCATTAGTTAAACCAAAAGGCATAACCAACCACTCATACAAACCTTCCTTTGTCTTGAAAGTGGTCTTCCATTCATCACCTTCTCCCACTTTTCAAATCAATCTTTGTGAAATACTTTTCTCCAGTCAAACTATCCATTATGTCATCCATTCTCGGTACAGGAAACCTATACTTCACTATTATCTTATTGATTGCTCTGGAATCAGTACACATTCTCCATTCCCCATTCTTCTTTGGTGCTAATATAGCAGGTACCACACAAGGACTCAAACTTTCTTTGATCAAACCTTTCTCTAGCAACTCTTGAATCTGTCAATTCAATTTTTCATTCTTGGTAGGTGTCAACCGATGAGGTGCCTTATTTGGTAAACTAGCTCCAGGGATTAGATCCATACAATGATCAATACTTCTTTTCAGTGGCAAACCATCAAGTACATTATCAAAAATGATATCACTATACACTATGAGTAACTTATCAATCTCCTTAGGGACATTATCTCCTATTTTCTTACTTGGTTTGTTAGGAATTACAGCAAAACATACATCATCCCTCTTCAAAGAGTTAACAAACTTCCTTCCTTCCATCAAGCAAACTTTCACAGATGTGCAAACATTACTAACAGGTTCTTCCATCAATGGTAACAAGATTTGTTTCTTTCCATCAGCCACAATAGTATACTTATGCAATCTCCCATCATATATAGCATGTCTATCATATTGTCAAGGTCTACCCAACAAAATATGACAACAATCCATAGGCATGATATCACACAACACTTTATCATAGTACTGTCCAATCTTGAAATTCACATAACATTGTTCACTTACCAGGAGTGTATGCTCATCCTTGATCCAGGAAATCTGATAGGGCTTCAGATGTTCCAATCTTTTCAATTGCAATTTACTAACCATCTCTTCAGATGCTAGATTCTTTGAGCTACCACTGTTAATGATTACCTTCCACACTTTGTCAGAAACTCTACATCTGGTCTTGAAAAAACTTTTCCTTACCGGATCTTCCTTCTTTCTTTCATTCCACAATGCTCTCCTAACCATTAGGTTATTCTCCCTTTCAGGTTCATTCAATGGTTCTTCTTGCACCATAGCATTCCTACTGCTACCAGCCTTCTTACTTGCTTGTGTACATTTAAATGACCTATGTCCTTCTTCTCCACAATTGTAACAAGTTCCTTAGAAAGTTCCTTTGCTATAACCACCTCGGTAGTTACTGCCTCTACCTCTAGATGAACTTTCACCTTTCCACTCAGTCTTGCCTTTGTCTAGATTTGTCTTTTATGGTTCATATCTACCAATTTCACCATTAGATCTACCTCTTCCTCTAGGGAATCTACCACCTCTTCCTATCTGTCTCTGTTCATGTCTTTTGTTTAGTTTCTCCTCAGCTTTCAAAGAAAATTGATAAGCCTTTTCAATACTCACCAGCTTGACCATACTAATTTCCTCTTGGATGGAAACTCTCAAACCATTTAGGTATCTACCAATTCTTTCCACATCATCTTCATCATGTCTAGATATGATATCCAATCTATAGAATTCCTCAGTATACTCTTTTACCAAGCTATCCTTCTGTCTCAAACTTTGCATTCGTCAAACTAGGTTAATCTAATAATCACAGGGTAAGAACTTTCCTTTCAACTTATTTACCATCTTATTTCATACCTTGATTTTGTCTTTACCTTTCCTTTTTCTATCCAATTGCAGATGTTCCCACCATAAGGATGCATGACTTTTCAACTTGGTGCTTGCAATCTTTACCTTCTTATCCTCAGGAATATTTTCATATTCAAAATACTTGTCCATCTCAGTGATCCAATCCACTAATTCATCAGAATCCAACTTTCCATTATATTCAGGAGGATTGAAATGTGGTGTTGACTTCAAACTTGTCAAAGCCTTCAAAAATCTTTCTTCACCTTGATCCATAATGCCTGCAGGTTCTGCATTCTCCTATTCTTCTTCAATTTCATCATCACTAACATCTTCAAGATGTCTGTCTCTTCTTTGGGTTGTTTCAACTACTTCTAACCTAGTAGCAATATGTCGTAGCATATCTACCAATCCTAGATCCACATCTCACCTCCCAGGAACCATCTTGACAACCCTCTGCAATTGCAGGTCAGATCGTAATTTGCCACCTCACATCAATCAACTAGGGCTTCAAGAGGAACCAACAAACTTAGATCCGCGGACCTAGATCAAGATCTCACCTCACTCTGATACAAGCTGATGCAAGGGCGGGATGCATGAGGGGCCAAAGGATGGCACACCCTAATGATCCAAGCCTGCAACTCACACGCAGAAGCAACAAACAACCAAAGTGAGTGAGTGAGAGAGAGAGAGAGAGAGAGAATGCTAGATCTTTCATTAATTTTCATCAATTGGAATCATATATGTCATGTTGTAAGGCCTTCCTAGTTACAACCTGGTATTAGAAAGAAACTCAGAAGTCCTCAAACATGTGAGGATCTATTACCATCTCAATTCTAATCTCTCCTATCTTCTCTTCCTCAAAAAATGTCCCTAAACTCAAACACAAACATTACATTTATACAGGAGCCAACCGAACTGAGTCGGCCTTCAGATCCATAATCTTCCGAAGTAACAGTCAAATCTAGGACCACACGCTTCCCAATGATGGATTCTAGCATTAAATCTATGCCCTAAAATAAATGCACAAGTCGGCCCAACAAAAACTCAAAATAAACTCATCGGTAAGCAAGGATAACCGAGCAATAGATAAGCAAAGCGGAGTGCCAGAGAATTAACCAACCGAACTCAGTAACCGAAGAAACTACAAGACATGACTGACCACCCAGGAAATGACCGACCAAACTTGGTAACCAAAGGAAACCGACCAACTACCAACCAAAGAACAAACCGACCAACTTGGTCAAAGAAGAAACCGAGCAACACAGAAAACTCCAAACATATTTTTGGTGACACAGGATTGTCAAGGACCCAAGATGCTCCTACATCATTAGCACTCCCCTTGGGATTCATGACATGGCTTAATCGTCTCCTGTATCTTCTATAAGTCTAGTGGTTGTATCGGGCATTAATAGGTCGATCTTTTGGTGCAACGACAACCACTACTTGTAAAAAGTGGTATCTGAATGTGCATAGTAATTAAATAAATAAATAAAATGATTTATCCTCAACTCAACTGATTTTTGAAAATAAATAATTAATTTATGGGTTAATTAACTATTTATTCAAACTTTTATTAAAAACTATATTATTAAATAATGACAACATGCTTTAATTAATTAAATAAGAATTTAATCAATTATTCATAGGATATTGGATTTATTGTCAAAATTAAATAATATAATTAATAATAGATAAAATTAAATTTAATTAAACAATTAACTGGCAAATATTAAATCTAATTAATTAAATATGAAAATATTCAATTAATCAAACTTAGGATAAAAGTGATTTATCGCCAAATAATTATTAAATTAAAGATAATTAAGATAATTAGGAATATTACTAGGAATATTCCTTGATGCAGAATTTAAGATAATCAATTATAATTCGATGATGTGCAGATGTGCCTTAGGTTAGGACTTCGATGTCGATTTCGTTCGATTTGTCGATGTAGGAGGTTAATGAACCTATAGCCCATTTTTAGGGCATTACATTTTTCCCCTCTTTGAATTAATGTGTGAAGCGCAGTGGTTCAAAGATAGTCTGTGTATGATAAAGATATGAAATTGATTCGAAAGATTAACTGATCTCAAGATAGAAACCGATTGAAAGATATGGAGATATCAGGTCCTGAATGACCAAAGATAATGTTCACTATAGCAGCGATGAACCGATGATTGTGAAAGAGTGCCAAAACACCTGATTCCGAACCTTAGGATTGCTAAAAAGTGAGTGACCGGTTCTAGACTCGATTGTCTTAGCAGAACTATCAGGTATCACATCTGAACCCTTCAATTGAAGAACCAAGGAAATAACACTAATGAACCGATGGTTGCGAAAAGTTGATACAGATTACAAGATTAAGAGAATACCAGATTGATATGGATCGATGAATCTGATATGCCCCAAGTGATGATAGATTTGCCCCAAGCGATGGGGACTTTTGATGAATTAGCAACTAGATGTGGTTGTTGTCTTGATCACTGATGAAAGATATTGATAGATTTGATCGATAGAATTTAATTTACAGACTTTGAATTGATGTGCAATACCATGCCCCCTTCAGGATTAAAATTGAAATCTGACAAGAAAAGTCAGCGTTATAGTTTAGAAGCATGTTAATTGATTTGAGAAATGGTTATACACATCCGAGAACGCATTCTGCATCATTTGGAGGTCCAGAAGACCAAGTTTGACTAGGTAAAACCATGAGTGGACCATAGTTGACCAAGTTGAAATTTTGATAGTTTGATGTAAGATAATCAGTTAAGTTGAATTACTAGATTTTTGTGATGATTGAAGGTTGAATATGCAAGTAGTTAATAATATGAATGATCTCAGATTTTGATTTTGATCCTGAAAAAGGATTCTACTTGCTGTTTCATTGGAGGAACCTTCATGTATGATTCAGCTCTTGTTAGATTTGAATAAGTGATTGAAGAATCATTTAAGCTTTGAAGTTTATTCAACCATTGTGAGATCATCCAAACATGCAGAAATGCAAAGAAACATGTAGAATGATATGCAACCCTAGGACCTAGGACCTAGTCACTGATCATGTGTCGATTTGTTATCATCATTGAACTTTTAGGTAACCAGATAAATCAATACAATGCCCACTATCCATGAAACCATAGACATATGAATATCAATTTGTAACGCTCAAGAACCAATACAACACCCACTGGCCAAAATAACCATGGACATATGAATATTGATTTATTTTTGAAATGTTGGATTAGATATAAGCACCAAGGCACAAACACCAGGATGACCTGAATATCATGTCCATTTTGATATAGCAATTTGTACAAGCATCAAAACATAAACGTCGTGATGACTTGAGTATGCCTTGCATTGCAAACACATCAAACAGTCAAAAGATCATTCGACATCCAGTGTGAATTACCCATAGTGACCCTTTATCGTTCACCTCCTTAGGCAAGATCACGTTTCACAGTAGGAGAAAGAATTCACTTCAAAAAAAAAATAGTTAGATCAAACTTCCTTGAATTTTTTGGGTATCAATGGTCGAGGTACGCATGGCCATCCAATTCGAGATAGAGGCTCTTACAGTCAGACACCATATCAATTTAGTATTTCCAAAGTTGTTAGATTTTCACATACAAGTAGAAAACCAAGAAAAGATTATGCCCCCAGTCATCACTCTCTAAATCCTATAAAGGACATCATCGAAAAGCTCGTGGGAACAAAATATGCAAAAAAATCTCAATGCGAATCAGTAACCATAAAAGGAGATAAAAGCATGAAGCATAGATTGTTTTCAGTTTGTGTTGATGTTTGATTGTGTTGTTGTAAATGCAAAATCCTTTCTGGAGACGAGACTGACTGACTGACTCAACTTGAAGCTTCAAAGGACTTTGACTAGATATGACACATCTAAGATACATTGGAGGCCATAGGATATGACATTGATTGCCCCCAAGTTTGAACATTGATAGGATATAGACGCTTGAGCTGATTGGTGTACAAACCAACTTTATTGAAACAAGGATATATACAGACTAAAGTAGACTGAAAGTTGGGAAAGACCAAGATTGCGCTGATAGATGGAGCATTTTGAAATAAGTGGCGCCTGTTTGCCAGGTTTTCACCATCTTGGTAGAGATTCTATTTTTGCTACCAAGGTGCCTGTTTTCAGGTTTTCACCAAGGCACTTTTTCTTTTTCTCATTTTTTTGTATTTTTCATTTTTTCAATTTTTTTGATACTTTTGATATTTTTTACTTTTTTTGTGAATCATCAAGGTGCCTATTGCTAGGTTTTCACCAAGATGTTCATTTTTTTAGGACTTTTTCCAATTTTAAAGATTTTTTCAGGACATTTACCAAGCACTGAATGCTTTAGGCATAGAATTTCTTCAGATGGAGAATGTTGATTGGTTCTCGGAGCTACTCTCCTTCAGTCATTGAGAGTTGATAGGCACCAAAGCCAAAAGTAGTAGTGACAACAAAGGGACCCAGCTAGTTGGGTTCAAACTTCCCCTTGCGTTCTCGATGTGATTGATTTTTAGGATTTTCTCTCAAGACTAGATCGCCAACTTGAAATTCTCTGTGTCTGACTTTCTTGTTGTAGCCTCTAGACATTCTTTTCTGATACACTCTGAGATGATCATACGTTGCTTGTCTGTGCTCGTCTAGCAGTTCAAGTTCTTGCAACCTAGACACTCTGTAGTCATCATCAGTTACTAGACCATGCATTCTGATTCTGAGTGATGGGATTTCAACCTCAATAGGTAGTACCGCTTTAAATCCATAAACTAAAGTGAATGGTGTAGCCCCTGTGGGCATTTTGATACTTGTTCTGGAGGCCCAGAGAGCTGGATTGATCATGAGATGCCAGTCTCTTCCTGTTTTATTAACTGTTCTGTGCAAGATTTTCAAGAGATTTTTGTTTGAAGCCTCTACTTGTCTATTCCCTTAGGGATAGTATATAGATGACCAATGTTGAGTGATCTTGAATTTAGCACATAAATCCTCTAATTCCTTATTTTTGAATTGTCCCCAATTATCTGTGATTATAGAGTGAGGAATCCCATATCTATAAATGATGTAGTTCAAGATGAACATAGAGATCCGTTTCCCCGTTGCTTGTGTCAGAGGAACCGCTTCTACCCATTTTGTAAAATAATCTGTAGCTGTGATTATATGGGTATGTCCATTAGAAGAGTGCGGATGGATAGCACCTATGAGATCAAATACCCATTGTTGAAAAGGCCATTGTGTAGTAAAGAGAATTAGATCTCTCCCTGGAGCATGAATCAAGTTGCCATGTACTTGACACTGTTGATAGTTTTTAGCAAATTTAATAGCCTCTTTCTCCATTTCAGGCCAATAGTATCCAGCCCTAATAAGTTTTTGAGCTAACGTTAAACCGTTCGAGTGTGACCCACATATACCCTCGTGGACTTCTTCTAACTCATGTTGAGACTCTTCCCGTTCTAAACATCTAAGTAGTGTACCATCTAGACCTCATTTGTACAGGTCATTACCAATGATGACATATCGGGATGAAGAACGAATAAGGTTTCATTTCTCAAAATGGTTAAAAGAATTAGGAATGATTTGGTCATGGAGATAGGAGAACAAATTTTTGTAGCGAGATGAATCATAACCTACAATGGTGCAGATCATGTGGGTTTTAGGGGAGTCATATGCAAGATAGGATAGGGCTTCCACTAGGAACTCATAGTGTAGCTCATGTTCGGGCTGCTGTAAGAGAGTAGATAGTGTCGCCATTGCATCGACAGCTTTATTCTCCGTTCTAGGTATTTGCTCAAATGTGATAGATATGAAGTATTTCTTTAAATCATCTACCATTTTCTTGTAAGGAATGAGCTTTTCATCTTTGGTTTGGTACACATCATTGACTTGGTGGATAACCAGTTGTGAGTCTCCATGAATGTGTAGCTCTATAACTCTCCACTATATTGTCATTTTCATACCATTGAGAAGTGCCTCATATTCAGCAATATTGTTTGTGCAAGGAAACTTTAATCTGAATGCTTTTGGTATCGAGTATCCTTGAGGAGTGATGAACAATATGCCTGCTCTAGATCCATTATGTGTGTAGGAGCCATCAAAGAATAACCACCATTCTCTAGAAGAGAGGTGCATGGTAGAGGAATCAGGAAATTCCATTTGCATGGGTGTATTATCAAATAGTGATGCTTCAGCTAATTGATCAGCAATGACCTGTCCTTTGATAGCTTTTCTTTCAACATATTCAATGTCAAATTCGCTCAAGAGCATGACCCATTTAGCTAGTCTACCTGTGAGGGCAGCTTTGCTTAGGAGATACTTCAATGGATCAATCTTAGCTACCAAATGAGTGGTATGAGCTAACATGTAATGTCTCAGTTTCTGTGATGCAAAGATCACAGCTAGACATGCCTTCTCTATCACTGAGTAGTTCTTCTCATAGGCCACTAAGGTTCTGCTGATATAGTAGATGGCTCTTTCCTTCTTGTTCTCATCATGTTGCACTAGCAACGCCCCTAGTGATGTATCTATTGCGGAGACATATAATATCAATGGCTTCCCATGAATATGAGGCATCAAGATAGGAGGATTTGAGAGATAATTCTTGATATGATCAAAATTATTTGCACAGTCTTCATTCCATGCAAAGGTCATACCTTTATGTAATGTCTTTGTGAAAGGTTGTGATATGTCAGCTAACTGTGATATGAATCTTCTAATAGACTGTACTCTCCCTTGCAAAGTTCACATTTGACTGATATTCTTGGGAGGTTGCATCTCTATGATAGCTTTCACCTTAGCTGGATCGACCTCAATACCTTTCTTTGAGATGATGTATCCTACGAGCTTTCCAGAAGTGACTCCGAAAGCACACTTTTTAGGATTTAGTCGAAGACTAAATTTTTCCATTCTGTCGAGGATCATGCTCAAGTCTGTTAGATGTTCAGTTCTAATCATGGATTTTGCCAAGGTATCATCCACATAATCCTCCATTTTTCTATGCATCATATCATGAAAAATAGATGTCATTGCTCTTTGATATGTAGCTCCAGCATTTTTGAGTCCGAATGGCATAACATTCCAACAGAAGGTACCCCAAGCACATGTGAAAGCTATTTTCTCTTGATCTTCTGGAGCAATTTTGATTTGGTTGTATCCAGAAAAGCCATCCATTAAGGAATACATTTCATAGCCCGCAGTCATGTCCACTATCATATCAATGTTAGGCAGTGGAAAATCATCCTTAGGGCATGCTCTGTTCACAGTTAAACTCGAAATCAGAAAATCAATGCAAGTTATTGACTTTTTGGAACTCAACATCCTTTTGGAGTTCAAAAAGCTGATCTAAGCTCTAATTTGAGTTAAAAAGCTATTTTTTTTAATGTGCATAATAATTAAATAAATAAATAAAATGATTTATCCTCAACTCAACTGATTTTTGAAAATAAATAATTAATTTATGGGTTAATTAACTATTTATTCAAACTTTTATTAAAAACTATATTATTAAATAATGACAACATGCTTTAATTAAGTAAATAAGAATTTAATCAATTATTCATAGGATATTGGATTTATTGTCAAAATTAAATAATATAATTAATAATAGATAAAATTTAATTTAATTAAACAATATAGTGGCAAATATTAAATCTAATTAATTAAATATGAAAATATTCAATTAATCAAACTTAGGATAAAAGTGATTTATCGCCAAATAATTATTAAATTAAAGATAATTAAGATAATTAGGAATATTACTAAGAATATTCCCTGATGCAGAATTTAAGATAATCAATTATAATTCGATGATGTGCAGATGTGCCTTAGGTTAGGACTTTGATGTCGATTTCGTTCGATTTGTTGATGTAGGAGGTTAATGAACCTATAGCCCATTTTTGGGGTATTACAGTATCAACACTCCCCTCAGAATTTGTGACATGGCTTAATCATCTCTTGTGTCTTCTATAAGTCTAGTGGTTGTATCGGGCATTAACAGGTCGATCTTTTGGTGCAATGACAACTACTACTTGTAACAGGTTGCTTAGGGAGGGGTACTATTGGCCTACAATGTAGATCGATGTAGTAGCTTTTGCAAAGTCATGTGAAAAGTGTCAAAAACATGGTCACCTAATACATGCTCCAGGTAGGGAGCTTATTCCTTCTATATCTCATTAGTCATTTTAGGACTAGGCTTTGATCTTGTTGGGCAGATTCATCCCAACTCATCAGGTGGACATAAGTTTATCATCACTAATATTGATTACTTCACTAAATGGGTAGAAGTTGTCCCACTTTCTATTGCCTCGGGCAAGATAGTCTCTCTATTCATTCTGAACCATATCATCTATCAATATGGAGTGCCTTCTAAGATTATCACTAACAATGGAGGTCCATTAAAAAATAAAGACCTTAAACAATTCTGCCAAAAATTCAAGATTAAACAACATTGGTCCTCTATTTACTTCCCACAAGGAAATAATCAAGTAGAGGCATCAAATAAAACCATTCATAAGATCCTTCATAGAACAGTTTGTAAGAATGGTAGAGATTGACACTTATAGATAAATCTGGCTTTGTGGGCCTATAAAACGAGTATTCATACTCCTACTGGGGCTACTCCTTTTTCCCTTACATATGGTGTTGAAGCAGTGTTATCTTTAGAGGTTGATATTCCTTCACTTAGAGTCTCTCAAAGGTCTAGTTACAGATGAAGACTACCGCGCCATCAAACTTCAAGAGTTAGAACTTCTAGATGAGAAATGCTAAGCATCATTTAACCATATGAGGGTCTATCAAAAGTGCATGTCTAAAGCCTTCAACAAAAAGGTTCACCCTAAAGAATTCCAAGTAGGAGATCTTATCCTACATGAAAATCCTAAGAATCAACAACATAGAGATCAAAAGGAGAAATTTGAACCTAATTGGCTTGGACCTTACATTATTACAGTAGCTTTTGGGACAAGTGCTTATTTATTATCTACTAAAGAGGGAGAGCAACTCACTGATCCTATCAATGTCTTGCACCTAAAGAAGTTCTATCCATGATGCACGTTCTGTCTGGGGGCATCCTTTGTACATACTTATTGATCCTGAAAAAATCCAAAAAAATGATATATTCTTAAAAATCTAAAAAAAAATTAGAAAATGTCCTTAAAAAATGATCATCTTAGTGAAAACCTAGCAATAGGCGCTTTGATGTATCTCTAAAAAAATTATATATTAAAAAAAAAATAGAAAAATTTTAAAATTCAAAAAAGAAAAAAAAAGAGAAAAAATTTGCAATAAAATCCAAGTGGTAAAAACCTAGAAACGGGTGCTACTTGAGGCCTTTGCACCCATGTTTCTTAGCACGCATCCTCAACACTTAGCCTTTCTCCATCATGCATTTTCCTTGTTGCCTTGGTCTGGAATTGGTCTTTGTCTTTGTCTAGGGGGCATAACTGTGTTTGGTCTCTTGGATGCATTAGTCTTTAGGAGACCTCGTAAATGATGTTTTCTTTAACACCACCCCAATTGTGTTTTTCAACACAACCCCTAACATCAAGTGTTTTTCAACACTTATCGGTTTGGTCTTATTCAGTTTTGTCATGTGATCTTACCTTCTTGCAAGCATTCGATCCTTATCCTCAGAACTCAGTATCAGTTAACACACTTAATTTTTAAACACAACACTTAATGCTTGAGCTATGTCATGATATTTTCTTTGTGTGTTGACTGTTATTGATTTTCATTAAGTGTCCTTGTCTAATAAGTCTCTACATCATGCATAGCTAGAGGACTTGGGGCATGGGGCATGTTTTTATTTGCTTTCTGCTTATGGGTGTGGTCTTGAAACTCTAGAGTGTCTCTTGTTGTTCCCTTGAAACACTTAGGAGATTTGAAGCATCATCCTTGACTATTTTTGCATAACTATTCTTATGGTCATCCCAACATCTATGCCTTGATGCGAATGTGGTTTTACTACATTAAATTGGGTAAGCTAACATTGAAGTCATCTTGACCTTTATGTTTTTGATGCTTATGTTAGAATCTTTCCACATTCCAATCTGATATAAATCACATTCATATCTTCATAGTTGTGCTTGTGACTAGTGATGATTGTGTGATTTTCTGATGTTCATTAATAATGGCCCAATGATGAAAATAAGTTCCTTGACATTCTCTTATGAATAATGAACACAAATCCTATGTTATAGTTGCTCTATTACAAGTACACCTTTGCATTTTCATGTAGCTTGCATTGTTAGACTTCATGTTAATTTGCATTTTTAGGTTGCATTATGAGTTTAAAAGGGTTTTCCTTCATCTTTATTTTAGACTTTTAATCAACTATGGTCACATTTTGATCTTCATTTCCTTATCTTCTTTCATGATCTCAATCAAAATTTCCTATCTTAAATAGTTGATTGATTTTGGGGCATTCTCTTTCTTAAAGCAAATTCTTCCTTCTCTCTATTTCTTTCCACCTCTTCCAAACTTCTATCTCTCATTTGCTTTCACCCCACTTATATTCTTCTAATTCAACCTTGGGGCATAATCTTTCTTGCTTGATCTACCTTGGTTCTGTGATCTTTCTATCTTTCATGTCATATTAAGGACCTTATCTTTAGTTTGATTTGATCAAAATTATCACTTCACTATTTCTCCTCTATCTCATTTCGATCTTGATCACGAGGGGGCAGTACTTATCAAACTTCAATCTTTGATTCAGCTTTATCAATCCTATCAATTAAACCTTGCCTGAGATTCTTATCTCTTATCTGAGACATGACAATTACCTATTTACAAGGGTGTTGGCCTTGTGTTTTTCAATCAGCTTATCTTTTTCCTGATGTGTTCCCGTCCGTCAATCACACGTTTGGGTTGTTTTGTGATCTCAAATCGATCTCACACTTCAACTGCATTCTTTGACTACATGTGTTCCCATAAAGATCACACATTAGTCAAAGAGAGGCGAATGTATGCACCCTAAAATGGTCACCTAGACTTTAGGCCCCCATTCTTCAATTTATCAAATGATAGAACCAACTTATCAATTTCTTGAATCAATGTCTTGCAATATTTTCAATTCAAATTAATTTCCTTGATCAAATCATAATTAATTCAATTATTTGAATATTTCCTAAGGTTTGATCATTTCATCAATAATTTTATTTAATTAAAAGAAGATATCTCTTTTTAAAATAAAATAATCTTATTTAGTCAAAAGAAAGTATCTCTTAAATAAAATAATCTTGTTTAATTAAAGGAAAATCTCTTTTGATTAAATAATCTTATCTTATTTAATTAATATCTCTCTTTTAATTAAATTATCTTATCTTATTTAATTAAAAGAAAATCCTTCTTTTAAATAAATAAAATATCCCACTTAAAGATCTCTATATGATGAAAAAAGGAAATAAAAATAAATAAAAACCCCTTTTTCCTCTACACTTTCCAACTGGTGGGTCTTCTTTCCTCTTTTTGCCTCTTTAGGGATTTATCCCACATTGCTCTTGAGGATGCATTTCCCTCCACACTTTCCTTTATAAGGAGCCCTCTCCTTCTCATTTGATAGATAGATATTTTATGCTATTGTTATGTTGAGGTTTGAAGAGCAATTTTGGAGAAGAGTTTGAGCATTTGAGCTTGAATATTGAAACTTATATTTTCTTGTCTTCTTCTCTCATGCCTTCATGGCAATCCATCTAGATTAGTCTTGCATTTGCATATTATATTAGCTTCATGTTTCCTTTCATAGAATAATCTTGCATAAGCATTTCTTTTTTATAGATTAGTTTGTTTTTATGCATTTTTATCATATAGATTAGTTTTCATTTTCATTTGCATGCATACTTGATGATCATGGAGGATAGCATTCTTGTTTTCCCTATTTGAATCTCTCGTTTCATGGTGTACTTGCATGGGCACAAACTAGGTCTAATCTAAGGGCCTCCATTACAAACCCTTGCACTCCATGAATAAAGAGCTATGAGTCGCCATTTGAGACCTTATTCTTGAGCAATCTTGAATACAATGATTCATAGAAATGTGTCAACATTTTAGCACATAGGTTTTTGCTTCGTGGTTTCTCTTTTGTTTAATATTGTATGGTGTTTAATTTTCTTTTTATTTTTGTTTGAATTTTGTTTTATTTAAGATTTTTATTTATTTGTTGCATGTTTGTATTTATAATTTTTTAAGCTTATATATATATATATAGATATAGATATAGATATAGATATAGATATATTGACATGTATATGTACACACACACACACAGATATATATATGTGTGTGTGGACTTGTATATGCACATGTACACACACACACACACATATATCAACATGTATATGTACACACACACAGATATATATGTGTGTGTGTGTGTGTGTGTGGACTTGTATATGCACATGTACACACACACATATATATACATGTCCATATATATATATATAGACACACACACACACACACACATAGATATATATATATATATATGTGTGTGTGTGTGTGTGTGTGTGTGTGTGTGTACACACACACACACACACACAGATATATATATATATATATATATATATATATATATATATATATATATATATATATATATATATATATATATCTGTGTGTGTGTGTGTGTGTGTGTGTACACACACACACACACACACACACACACACACACACATATATATTAAAAAGTGATGGAGCGCATATATTTTATTATTTAATAACTAATATAGGGGACTCCTCAGAGAAAGAACTAGGAAATTTTTTTTATTCATAATACATGTAAAAAATGTGATCAAAGAACTAGGAATCTACCTCTAGCAATAAATTTTACAACCACTTTGGACACGTGTCCTCTTTCGAAACAAAATTTCCAAAAGGAAGAGGTCCTTTCTCAATTTGGCCCAAAATACATCTTGGTCATGGATCTTATGCTCATTCTGTGGTTGTTGATAGTTGATGACAGAAGTTGAGGGACCCACACAAGATATGTTTCATCAATTTGAAGAACTTTTTCCAAAAGAGGAGGTTATTCTTTAAATTGGCCCAAAATGCTCTATGCACTAATACATTTGGGGTGAAATTGCGACGGCAATTTGCGACGGCAGGCAAATGTCATGCGGTTTTGGCCTTTTTTTTTCAAATATAGCCCGACACCGTCGCAATTTGTGACGACAATACATTTGGCACTGTCGCAATTGCGACGTTGTCAGGATATAAGCGCAAAATTAAAAAGGAACGTTGTCATGTGTGTTTTCAACAGCACCGTAACCCTCCGCGAAATCACATCAGGATATAAGGGCAAAAAAAATAAGAACGTTGTCATTTGTGTTTTCAACAGCGCCGTAACCCTCCGCGAAATCACATCGAGATATAAGGGCAAAAAAAACAAGAACGTTGTCATTTGTGTTTTCAACAGTGCCGTAACCCTCCGCAAAATCACAGCTACAATTTCTGAGTACGTCGGGTTTATTTTTCTTTTGTCATTATTATGTAATCTGGTATTCAGCTGTTAGAGAGCTAAAATACCCAGAAATGAGGACATATCTATGTTGAATTTATTGTTAGCGGCTTTGGTTATTTAGAAGTTTAATTTTATTTGTTCATCTTTCAAGCACAAACATTTTGTGGACCGTAACGTCTTCATTATTTCGGGTATGCAGTGAAACAGCCCTAACTTGCAATTGCGATGTTGTCAGGATATAAGGGCAAAAAAAAAAGGAACGTTTTCATTTGTGTTTTCAACAGCACCGTAACCCTCCGCGAAATCACATCGGGATATAAGGGCAAAAAAAACAAGAACGTTGTCATTTGTGTTTTCAACAGCGCCGAGAGAGATTCCCTCTGCGAAATCACAACTACAATTTCTGAGTACGTTGGGTTTATTTTTCTTTTGTCATTATTATGTAATCTGGTATTCAGCTGTTAGAGAGCTAAAATACCCAGAAATGAGGACATATCTGTGTTGAATTTATTGTTAGCGGCTTTGGTTATTTAGAAGTTTAATTTTATTTGTTCATCTTTCAAGCACAAACGTTTTGTGGACTGTAATGTCTTCATTGTTTCGGGTATGCAATGAAACAGCCCTAACTTGCGACTACCTTCACGGTACTTGTGTACATTATCATGTTGTCTTTACAGTGACTGTCCTCATTCAAGTGGCAATTACACAAGGGACAGTCACTGTGAGATGTCCTCATTTGTGACAAGGACAGTCACACTTAGGACATCTCATAGTGATATTCCCTTGTGTAATTTCCACTTGAATGTATTGCTATTGAACCACATTAATGCTTTTCTTCTTCAACAAATGAGGACAGTCACTGTAAAGACAACATGATAATGTACACAATTACCAAAAAATGATCTTGTTAATTGATGTAACACTTTGTCTTGCTCACTCCCTATCCTTCACTAGGGTCTCTTTAGGCCAATGTTTTGACTTGATAGGGTACTTAACTATCCCTACACTCTTTAGGTATCTCTACCCAAGATCCCACTCCTTCAACTAGTGCACACCAACAAGAAATACAACGAACTCTGCTCAATACCAATCTAGCTACTAGGACACTCCTAGTCTTGTCTTCACAAATTGAAACACATTCAACTAGAACTTTACTCCATGGAGAGGCTGGCCACTAGGACCTCTATTGGTTTCAATATTACTCCTTCACCTATACTTTTCATCAGTACTTCAATCCGGTTCATCAAACCATGCCAATTGCACCCAAAAATAGGCTGCTAGCAATTAGGCCTTTCTCAAGCCTTTTTGTTTATATTAAGCCACCTAAAGGGCTTAGGATTCAGATGCCCTTTATTGAGAACTCCAAGATATCTAAGGTCTTCTCCTCCTAGATTTTTTGTACACCAACTGCTACAGCCATGCCTGAAAACAAGTATTTTGACACAACTTGGACAGTCTGACTAAGAGTTTGTTTTCTTAGCAGCCAAAGAAACTCACCCAATCTTCTAATTTGACTTGGGGCTTCTTTAGATGTGTGTCTACCTCTCCATGAGATTTTAGTTGAAGCAACCAATGCATTCAACTTGTTGTAATCTTCTTGTAATGATTTGTCATCCCTAACTGTGCTCAACTGACTCACCTAGGACATCATTGCAAACATAGAAAATGAGCTTCCCAGGGCCCCTCCTTCCAAACATATAGTACATGGAGTCTCCTCACCCATTCCAAGAGCCCGTACAAAATTGACAATGGAATGATGAGCTAAGACTCCATTTGTTCAACCTGCCTGGTTCAAACCAATGATAGGGTACTTAACAAAAGAATTAACAAACTAGTTGGAATGCTTCAAAACTCAAAAAAAACACAACACAGAATAAAAAAACAACTTGTACTGACTTTTCCAATAGACACTACGAGCTATCTAATCCATTAATCAACTGAAAACAAAGAAACAAAAAAACTCAAGAATTCACTAAAACCGTGTTACTCTACAAATCTTCTTAATTCCAAATGTTTTTCCCCCCAACCTTTTGCACAGATCGATGGAGGCCTCTTATAGTTGATCTGATGCCTAATTCAATGGTTTCATATAGTTACATAACCATCTTACTCGAAAATGCTCCCTTGCACAAATGTTGTCAATGTTGTGAATGACAACATTGACAACTTGTTACAACCTTTGGGATTTTGGTTCAAAACTTATTGTTCAAACACCATAAGACCCTAACCATGACTTAGTTAGGCTATTTAGACCTCACATAGGCCACTTCTACACTTCTTTTCCCAATTTGACCCCTAAATGCTTCATTCCCACTTTTGCCACAATATTGGTAACTTGGGTACAAATTGGCACTTGCCTTCACAAAGGTCACACATGAGGACATCTCACAGTGATCGATTGTCCCTTGTGTAATTGCTACTTGAATGTATTGCTATTGAACCACATTAATGATTTTCTTCTTCAACAAATGAGGACAGTCACTCTAAAGACAACATGATAATGTACACTCACTGTAAGGACAGTCACAAATGAGGACATCTCACAGTGACTGTCCCTTGTGTAATTGTCGCTTGAATGTATTGCTATTGAACCACATTAATGCTTTTCTTCTTCAACAAATGAGGACAGTCACTCTAAAGACAACATGATAATGTACACTCACTATAAGGATAGTCACAAATGAGGACATCTCACAGTGACTGTCCCTTGTGTAATTGCTGCTTGAATTACACAAGGGACAGTCATTGTGAGATGTCCTCATTTGTGACAAGGACAGTCACACATGAGGACATCTCACAGTGATTGTCCCTTGTGTAATTTCCACTTGAATGTATTGCTATTGAACCACATTAATGCTTTTCTTCTTCAACAAATGAGGACAGTCACTCTAAAGACAACATGATAATGTACACTCACTGTAAGGAAAGTCACAAATGAGGACATCTCACAGTGACTGTCCCTTGTGTAATTTCCGCTTGAATTACATAAGGGACAGTCATTGTGAGATGTCCTCATTTGTGACAAGGATAGTCACACATGAGGACATCTTACAGTGATTGTCCCTTGTGTAATTGTCACTTGAATGTATTGCTATTGAACCACATTAATGCTTTTCTTCTTCAACAAATGAGGACAGTCACTCTAAAGACAACATGATAATGTACACTCACTGTAAGGACAGTCACAAATGAGGACATCTCACAGTGACTGTCCCTTGTGTAATTGCCGCTTGAATTACACAAGGGACAGTCATTGTGAGATGTCCTCATTTGTGACAAGGACAGTCACACATGAGGACATCTCACAGTGATTGTCTGTAATGTCCCCTTTTTGGCTAACTTGGAAAATAGGAACAGTTACTCCACTTCTCAGACTTACTCTATCAGATACTTACAATTAAACTAAGTAATGGAGGTTACTTAAGATATCAACCGCTATTTCATATTCAATCACAATATGTGTGCAAGATGATATTGATACCAATATGTTTAATAGCACTGTCGGATATAATGATATGAAATATGCTATGAATATGATGTTTCCTATCACTTATAGTGATAGTATAATGATGGTATGTCTGATATAAATAATATCGATATACAATCAATAAGTATTGCTTACAGCAATGTATTTGCTGTGTCTGATATGATGATGTAATTATGCAAATGTGTAATATCGCTATGAGTGATATGTTGCTATTTCAGATTCTGAATTATATGCTTGCAACTTCAAATATTGATGCTGTTTCTGACTATCCTTTCTATCTGTGCAATCATGGTGTTGTCTCTGATCTGCAATGATAAACTTGAAACCAAATTGCCAAAGGCAGATGCTCTATTGAGTATATCCAAATATGGATAAGTAAATAAAGTTCTAATGATGCCTTGAGTGACTGACGAGAATGCATTCTTATATTGTCTTTAACAAATGAAGAGATGCTATGAATGAGACGTGTCTTGTTTCTTCCTCCATGTCCCTTTGTTAATCACACCTTTCCATAATCCGACAGTTCACATAATATTATTTCATTATTTTCTGATCATAGATAACTCCCAGATTGACTCAATATCAAATCTTTTTATGAAGGTAATCTTCCCTAATTGGTAGTGCAACTAGTAGTTAACATCCATTGTGTTTGTATTAGTTTGGTCTAACTATCATTAGTATTTAGTCAATCGATATTAACTCTTGCCTTATCCCATATTGTTATGATGATATCCAATCTTTCTACTCTGATATAAGTCGATATCATTTTCTGATAATTGTCCATTTATTGGTTGATTGCTGGTAATGGAGTTTGATCTTCAAATTGACTTCCATTCCTGTTAATACTTAAGGATACATTGTACTTATTATCCATGACTGATGCCTCATTCATCAATAGCTTGTGATATAATCACTGATGCTTTTGTGTTTCTACAAGATGTGGTTTATCTCAGACAATCGATAATCTTTCAATCCTTTAGTCGATATCCTCCTATGTGGTGTCTATTGATATAGATAGTAGAATTCAATCTAGTTTATGTTATTGTCATGATAACATAGGAAGTGATGGTGCATATTTGCTAGCGGGTCTTCATGTTTGATATTGCTTTATCGGATATGTCATTGTCTAAACTTGTGCAATTAATGATTATTTATAATATATGAATGGTTATCCTTCTTGCTTATCAATACATCTTCTGAAACACATAGCGACCTATCCCTTATTCATATCATGTTGATCTTGACTTCATAGTATTTGGTTCATTAATCATCCTCTCATGGTATCGATGTGTAATGACTAGTGATTGTTGTATCACTTCTTCATTCCTCATCGTGATAGATAATGCAGATGTTTAATGTAGATGTATATCGATTACAGATATTCGATATTGCTTTAAACGTTATTATTATTATTATTATTATTATTAATGTTATTGTTATTATTAAATATTATAATTAATGATGTTAGTAATATTAATAATATTATAATAAATATTATTATAGTGATAACATATTGTTTTATATTGAGAGGTTTATTAATATTATTTATATATTAAAATTATTATATCAATAATTGATTTAATATTATTACTTAATATATTATTATAATATAATATATATAATTTATTAATAATTATTTATTATTAATTTATATTATAATTATAATCATAATTATATTATTTATTAATATTTTAATATTATTTAATTAACATATTACTTATTATGCTAACTATATATTATTATTATCTTTTGATAATAATTATATATTATTGTTATATACCGTTAATAATAGATTATTATATATCATCTAATCATTTTATTATTATACTAAGTTCAATATGTCACGGCTCATTACATTGTCCCTTGTGTAATTGCCACTTGAATGTATTGCTATTGAACCACATTAATGCTTTTCTTCTTCAACAAATGAGGACAATCACTCTAAAGACAACATGATAATGTACACTCATTGTAAGGACAGTCACAAATGAGGACATCTCACAGTGACTGTCCCTTGTGTAATTGCCACTTGAATTACACAAGGGACAGTCATTGTGAGATGTCCTCATTTGTGACAAGGACAGTCACACATGAGGACATCTCACAGTGATTGTCCCTTGTGTAATTGCCACTTGAATGTATTGCTATTGAACCACATTAATGCTTTTCTTCTTCAACAAATGAGGACAGTCACTCTAAAGACACCATGATAATGTACACTCACTGTAAGGACAGTCACAAATGAGGACATCTCATAGTGACTGTCCCTTGTGTAATTGCCACTTGAATGTATTGCTATTCAGCCACATTAATGCTTTTCTTCTTCAACAAATGAGGATAGTCACTCTAAGGACAACATGATAATGTACACTCACTGTAAGTGTACATTATCATGTTGTATTACAAATGGACCTTATGTTGGTCGGGATATAAGTGCAAAAAAAAAAAGGAACGTTGTCATTTGTGTTTTCAACAGCGCCGAGAGAGATTCCCTCTGCGAAATCAAGCGGGTTATCATTTGTGTTTTGAACAAAGCGGGTTGTCATTTGTGTTTTGAACAGCACCAAGAGAGATTCCCTCCGCGAAATCAAGCGGGTTGTCATTTGTGTTTTCAACAGCGCCGAGAGAGATTCCCTCCGCAAAATCACAGCTACAATTTCTTAGTATGTTGGGTTTATTTTTCTTTTGTCATTATTATTTAATCTGGTATTCAGCTGTTAGAGAGCTAAAATACCCAGAAATGAGGACATATCTGTGTTGAATTTATTGTTAGCGGCTTTGGTTATTTAGAATGCTTCCCCACAATACTTAATTACACAAGGGACAGTCACTGTGAGATGTCCTCATTTGTGACAAGGACAGTCACACATGAGGACATCTCACAGTGACTGTCCCTTGTGTAATTGCCACTTGAATGTATTGCTATTCAACCACATTTATGGGCCCGTTTGGACCACGACACACAGTAGCATCTACAGAGAAGAATATCCCAGGTGTAACAAGTTGTAAGAATATACCAACAGTTCTAAGAAGTTCCCTAGCACGTAGTAGCATCTACAGAGAAGAATATACAACATGAGGGCAGCCACTGTCAAGACAACATGATAATGTACACTCATTGTATGTGTACATTATCATGTTGTCTTTACAGTGACTGACCTCATTCAAGTGGCAATTACACAAGGGACAGTCACTGTGAGATGTCCTCATTTGTGACAAGGACAGTCACACATGAGGATATCTCACAGTGACTGTCCCTTGTGTAAGCCACTTGAATGTATTGCTATTCAACCACATTTATGGGCCCGTTTGGACCACGGCACACAGTAGCATCTACAGAGAAGAATATTCCAGGTGTAACAAGTTGTAAGAATATACCAACAGTTCTAAGAAGTTCCCTAGCACATAGTAGCATCTTCTAATTGTCTATACCACTTCACAAGGTATTGTTTGCACACATTGTTTTTGGTTCTTTTGATGACCCTTGTTTTGAAATTGCTATTAGGCCTTGTAGCTTATATGTTTTGATTGCTGGAGAGCTTCTAAAGCTAAGCAAGAAGACCATTGCACGAGTTATAGCCGCGCGCTCAGGTTTGAAAATTGTATATTTTTTAATCTAATGTATATTTTAACTAGACTTTTAGCTTATTTTTGCTGTATATTTTAATCTAAAGGGAATCATGGATGTGAACTTGAAAGAATTTTGTACTTAGTTCTTATGGAGAGAATAGTAGTAGTTTACGGTCTAATATCAAATAGAGTTTTCCAATTACAGAAAGTTAATGAATTCTAATAGCTTATATGTTTTGATTGCTGGAGAGCTTCTAGAGCTAAGCAAGAAGACCATTGCACGAGTTATAGCTGCGCGCTCAGGTTTGAAAATTGTATATATTTTAATCTAATGTATATTTTAATCCTTTTGCCATGTCATGTAATATGTCTTGCCTTGTAGCTTATATGTTTTGAAATTGCTGTTAGGCCTTGTAGCTTATATGTTTTGATTGCTAGAGAGCTTCTAGAGCTAAGCAAGAAGACCATTGCACTAGTCGTAGCCGCGCGCTCAGGCATGAAAATTGTATATTTTTTAATCTAATGTATATTTTAACTAGACTTTTAAAATATTAAAGGATTTAACTAGGTCTAAGAAGATTTGTGTACTTTTGACAATTTTGCTTAGTCACTGAAAGTTGTAGACCGAAGTTTTCATAGCCCAATTTTTGCTTCCTGCGAAGAACGATCATGTCAGATAATATAAGTGAAGAACAAAATAGGGAGACAATCGCTAGATTGTGGTCTAACTTGAAAAGAAAAGGTGATGGAAAATGTTATTTTCCCTGCAAAATTTGTAAGGGCTTAAACCGTAGAAGATTGCTAATCAAAACAGTTAAGAGACATTGTAGGGAGAATGGTCACATTGAAGGGGGGCATGACTATCATCCACTGGTAAGTTGTTCATTATATCATTTTAACAATTTATATACATATGAAATCACTTGATGATGAGTTGAAGATCATGGTTTATTTATGTTAATCAATTTTATATAGGTTGATCTCCCCAGGGAAGTACATGATATGGAGGAACATGGGGGTGCGAATATCCAAGGTGAAGATAATGATCCCATGGAAGATGACGATCATGCGCTAGAAAACACAATTGAAGATGATGGTATAAATACATTGATCCATGACACATTTAGTCCAAGCGGATCTGATCATGATGATGATGATAGCCTTGATGTACCTCTACTTGAGAAGGCATACGAGCCCCTATAAAAAGACTCCCAAACAACTCTTCTCTCTGCTGTATTGTTGTTGTTGAACTTGAAGGTTAAGAATGGTTTATCCAACATAACAATGTCACGTATGTTAAGGTATGTCATATATGTCTTTATAGTTAACAAAGGGTGAATAATGTACCACTAATATTGTTTATATTAACAACTTATATTTTTTGCTGTAGATTGATAGGCGAGTTTTTGTTACCACCATCAAATATTCTACCTCGCTCATATCGAGAATTATCTGCTATTATGAAAGATATTGGAATGGAGTATCAAGCAATACATGCTTGTCCCAATGATCATATTATATATTATAAAGAACATGAATTTGCAACACAATGCCCTGTATGTCATACGAGTAGATATCGAACAGATCAAATAATAAAAAAGGTGCCTCACAAGGTTCTTCGTTACATCCCCATTATTCCACGGATGCGACAATTATTCAAGTGTACTAGCTTGGCACAATTTATGGATTACCATGCACGCAATAGAAGTCGAGATGACATTATTTGAATCCTTGCGGATGGTTCGGCATTTATGCACATAGAGGAAAAGTGGCAACACTTAAAAGAAGAACCTCGTAATCTCAGGCTTTCATTGGCAGCGGATGGTGTCAATCCATTTGGAGAGATGAGATCTGTTTGCTCGGTGTGGCCTATTTTTGTTATCAACAATAACATTCCTCCGTGGATGTCAATAAAGAGGGAGCACATTATGTTGGCAATGATTGTTCCAGGTATTTTATCATTTGATAGTTATTAATTTACATGTACTTACAAATCTTACAGTAAAATGGTCACAATAATTATGTAATGTTACTGTTCATTCAAGTAGGTAAATATCAAGTTAAAGATATGAATGTATATATTGAGCCTCTTATTGACGAGTTGGTGGAGTTATGGAACGGTGTCACTATGTATGACGTGTCTAGACCAATAGGACAAAGACAATTTCAATTCCATGCAATACTTGTATGGACAATACATGATGCCCCAGGGCTAACACATTTTTGTGGTATGTTATAGTGAATTCAAGTTGCGCATGATAATTCTAATTATAAAAATCAACATATTTAATAATCCAATTATATCATTATCTTGTAGGTCTTCAAACAAAGGGAAAATTTGCATGTCCAGTTTGTGGTCCAAAGATGAAATCTCATCATTCAAAAAGTTTAGGAAAGCATGTGTTTGATGAGTACAGACACTTCCTCCACAGGAATCATAAGTATCGAAGTATGGAAAAACATCTTTTCAATGGGAAAGAAGAGACTACATCAAAGCCACGAAGAATGACACCTCACCTATGGAAGTTGGAATATAATAGAATTAATCGTTGAGGTAATGTCGTTCCACTTAATGGTTTATGTTTGTAATTTATATATTTCTATTGTGATTTTTGTTTACTAATTATGTAATTGATGATCGTGAAGGTCGTCAAGGCACTATTGACAACCTTCCAAAGGGACTAAAAAGCTATCCCAGACAATTTAGTAGGTTGCCCTACTACGAGGACCTACAAATTATGCATTTGTTTGATCTTATGCATGTTGGAAAGAATATAACAGAGACATTGTGGAAAATACTGGATGGAAGGCGTGACAAAGAAAAAATTGTCAAAATTTATAATGACATTCATGAATCCAATCATGCACTGAAGAATTTCATTCACTCAAATAGCAATAGAGATCAGATTAATATAAGTGCCCTTCCTTGGTTATTAACGGAGCAGCAAAGTGATGCCATAAAAGAAGTCATACGAAAAATTCAATTTCCCACAGGATTTGCTGGGAACATAAGCAATCTCATATCAAAGAAAAGTGAATTTGGGCCAGGGCTCAAAATGCATGATTGGCATACTTTCATCAAGGTAAGTTATGTTCTTCTGTATTTACAATATATTCATAAACTACGTGTACTATTCATTATGTTATGTTAGAAAATAATGAAATGATTGGTTTATAATTACTGCAGTACGTGCTACCTCTATCTCTCCCAGAGCACTTCAACAATAACATCAAACAAGTGATATATGATCTTGGAAAATACATGAGGTAAGAAGTAATATCTGTTCAATTTGTTGTATATATTTATTATATTCGCGATTTGTTTTTCTTGCTATGTAATCTATTGTATATTATTTTGTAAAGTCTCGTATTTATATATTTTTTGTGACTTGAATCTCTTAATGTAGGTGGTTGTCATCTAAAGAAATCCATAAAGAAGATATAAACTATTGGAAGAGAAGAATTCCTTATTTATTGTGTGAAATGCAAAAGTGTCTACCTCCAACTTTTTTCAATGCACAAGAACACTACCTCATACACCAAGTTGAGGAGATTGAATTGTGTGGACCTGCACACACTAGGTCAATGTGGATGGTTGAGAGGCACTTGAAATCTTTGAAGGCTTTGGTTCGACAAAGAGCACATCCTGAGGGTTCTATGGTAGAGGGATACATGGTATACCAAACTATGGTGTACATTACTGAATATCTTCCTAAGTTTACTTCAAATATCCATGTAGATCGCATTTGGGATCTTGACCCTTTTAAAAAATTCAAAGGGGAGTACTTGATGGGGAAAGGTAGATTGAGGAAAAAGACAGGTAATAAATTATAAGATGTTATTGTAATAAATTATTTCTTAATCTTCAAAATAAATCGGTTGTAAGTCGTCTATTTTTTTTTTGTACAGTTGCTCGAGAGTGGGATGCACTACATTTGTATATTGCAAACAATCTTGATTGGATGACGGTATGGATTGAACGATGTCAACATTCTGGTCACACATTAACATGGGAAGGTGTATCTTCATTGGTTAAAGAAGCTCATCGTAATGGAGATTCTAATGTTACGCAAAGGGAAATAGATTTAGCATATGGTTTAAGAGATTTCCAGGTACGTACAAAATTATTAATCACCCGTATGTTTATCAACTCACGATATAATAATTTTGACATGTTTCACATATTATTGCAGGTTAAACACCACAAGGGTATGTTCTGTAATGGTCAAAAATTTCACGTCAAAGTGTTGGATGACACGAAGAAAACTTGTGATTCTGGAATAACTGCAGTCTTTCAAGTGACTAATATTTCATCTAGAAATGACTTAGATCCTCAAGAGTCTAAAAATCAATACTATGGCATTTTGGATGATATACTTGAGTGCGACTTTAGTTCCTTCAAATTAGTACTCTTCGTTGTCAAATGGTACAGGCTACGACTTAATCCAAATGATCCTAATAGAACTGTTATTGAACATGATAATGGATTTACAATGGTTAATACAAGGTCGTTTGAGCCAGTTGGGGATGAGCCCTATGTTCTTCCAAGCCAATGTGAGCAGGTATTTTACTCAGAGGTTTCACATAAACCGGGTTGGTCATTTGTTGTTAGACATGAACCGAGAGGAAGGCCGATAAAGTATAATGCGATGGAAGAAGAAGATACCGAAGAAGTAGAAGATGATGTAGATGATGATCACGATCGACAATTATTGGATGATGTTCCTAAGACAAATTTTCATGAAGAAGAAGAAGAAGATGATGCTGCTACTGATGATGATGATGAAGATGATGTTGATGTTGATGATGATGATGTTGATGATGACGACAATGACGACAACGATGATGACGACGACGATGATGATGACGACGATGACGAGGATGATGATGATGATGATGATGATGAGGATGATGATGATGAAATTTAAAGGTATGCCATCAATCCTTAATGTATTTAATATTCATTTCTTGATAGAAATATATTTGTCTTAAATGGTTACATAGTTTATTCATTACCTATTTAAAAGCTATAAGTGTTATAATGTGTACGTTTTAATGTTTTTAATTTTTATGTGATGCTTATGATGGATGTGATTATGATTATGATGTGATTATGCTCACGATAATTGAATTACATTTGCAGGAAATTGAACCCCTTTCAAGAGCATCCCGCACAGTCTCATGGATCGACAGGTATAAGTCAATACACCTTATAGAAAGTCTATTTAATACACTTATCAATAGTAAGATTGATGTCTTCTAAGATCTCTCCCATTTGCAGGTACCAGAAAATAGGTATTTGTCAGAAGTGTCTTCCTCGAGTGAGGGAAATATAGGAATAGAAGAGGAAAGTGAGACATGCAGTTTATCTAGAATAGGGAGATTAACTAGAGGTCAAAGGACTAGAAGGAAATTCAATAAACACATAAAATTTTTCCTTGCTCAAGGGGGGTCATGTTCTTATGATGTTGAGATGAAAGGCGACATCGAGGTGCCCTTGAGGTACCAACATCTACAGAAACATTGGGTACCCAAGGAACTTCCTCCAATAAACACTGATTTTTGTGTTAATGAGAGGATATATCGCATAGCACCATCATCATTACATGGTTTGGGCCTATTTTCTATGGATGGCATAAAGGTGTCTTACAACAAAGTTTCTGAATTGATGGAGTATGTTGGACCATGTTACGATTACAAAAGTTGGATGCATATTGTTCAATATAAAAAAAGTATGCGTAGGTATGCACTCTCGGCAAATTATATACAACAGCAAGACAATAATCAAAGTAAAAGTGTGGCTATATACATTGATGGAAGGCCAAAAGCAACAGGGAATATTGCGGGTTTTATAAATAGTACACGACCTGGGTCAACTATAAAGCAACCCAATTGCATATTTGAGGCACGCGAGGGAAATCGTGTATTCATCTGTGCGATAAAATCAATACGTGCAGGGGAAGAGCTGCTTATTGATTACAATTTGAACCGCATAGATACAAACGAGGCTACTATCATGGGGGTGGTACATACTATTAAACCAACTTCTAATCAATGACTCCAACATACCATTTAGTTATTAAATTTTTGGCTAACATTTTTATACTTGATCTTTGACACAGGGGCACAATATGGAGCAACCACCCGAAGGTGATGGTGACGATATTCCTAGCTCATCTACACATGAGCAGGTAAAACTCATTGTAATTGTGCAAACTAGATAGAAGCAAAATGTTATTTTTTTTAATGTTATTTTCTTCATTGTTTTGGAGTAATTTTGATAATACTAATACTATTGTTGTCACAGAGGGCCGGTGGTCGGAGAGAGGGAAAGCAACCTGCAGTCCCTCAGGAGTCCCCCCTTGTGGACCCTTTTTTTATTGATTTAGCAGAGACCGATGACCCGATCGATTCCATTAAAAAGCTACTAAAAAAAATTGGGAAAGAACTTCTACGTTTGGTATCCATACATCCTCAGACTCAGGAAATAAAAGACAGGGCAGCTGAGTTGTTGCGCACTTCTGAAAACTTTAAAGTAAGTATTAATGAAATTTTTAATTATTACAAGAGTTCAATAATGGTTTTTATGTTATGCTCTTTTATGACATTAATTAAAATATGGATGCATTGTCTTTACAAAGTTATTTACGTAATTTTGAACCCCATTCCCATGATGAGGCCGGTATTGCAAGTGGTTCAGGTAGATCACATGTTCCATTCCCCACTTGTGTTTTCCACTGAATATATATAGGAATGATCATAATCATTGACAATACATGCTCGAACAATCTTTTTTTTTAATGCTCTAACAATCTTGTCCATGCTAGTCCACGCGTTCTATATTTATGCATGCTCTAACAATTTTATTCTTCAGCTCCTTTCCATGATGATATGACAACGCCGCCTCCATCCAGGATAGCCACAAATGTCTTGCCGACTGCCATGTCAACAACACACAGCCTAAATGCACCAACTGTTGCACCATCTACTGGTACACAAATCCCTCTTTTTCTCTCTTTTGTTATGTGTTTAAGTGTTATGTGTTTACGATGTAGATCCCTTGATTGTGTTTGTGCCATGGGTGCTCTGCACCAATTTATTTCCCTTGAAGTATTATTTCTTGGAGGCATTTGATAATGGTTTTCATTTTTTGCAATAGGAGATGCAACAAGTCCCGATGCAACATCATTTCCTGGATGTTCCCGTGTTCCTAGTACGGGAACGGTGAAGGATTGCGTATTGATCATCAGCGACGATGAAGGCATTCCCTTAAAAGTATCCAAACTTCCAGGTACTTTAAAGTTATTATTATTCTATAGTGATATAATAGTAATTTAGTTTTTGATCACTCTTCATCGACTAATGATCCCATGATTATTTTGTAGGGAATGATATTTTTTGGCGAAAACTTGGTGATGAGTGTTTGCGGATATTCGGGCCCACCATACGTACATGGTGGAAGATCATATCCTAACTAAAACCCCAAACCACTATTTTGATTTCATATCATTGCTAGAATAGTTTTCCTTTTCATCAATTTCTTGAACTATATTAAAGGTAGCTTCTCTTCATTTATGAGTCTAACATGTTTTTTTTTACTTAAAAGGTGGAATAACCAAGATAAAAAGTTGAAGGATGATCTTGTACATAGTATGACCTAGCTTTTTGGACCTCGTGCATTCGAGAGAAACAAGCTCCTTGAAAGAGCTGGTTTATGTTTGAAGTATATTAGGGACCAGTACAGGAAATATTTAGAGGTTAACCCAAGGCACGAGCGTCTGCCCTGTGTTCTTGAGGCTGAGTGGCAGGGTTTGATTTTGGATGGAAAGTATAAAGCCGACATGAAAAAAGGAATTACGCCAGTAGAGAGTAGAGCAAGGTATGTGATACTTTTGAGAATGTAATTATGTACAAATTAACCTCTAAATTTTTCCTAGATACTTTTGATTATGTAATTATGTAAGAATGTAATTATGTACTAATTATGTACTGGTCTCTAACATATTTCAAACTTTTCATAGATTGCCTGACACATCAAAGGCAACAAAGGCAAGATTAGAAAAGCACGGGACACACAAGCTCGGCTCTGGTGGTTTTTCCAAACTTCAAGCACGAGTTGTAAGTATTAGTAAATGAAAACTTGTATCAATTTTTTTATATATTGCAAGGAAATTTTTTTTGATCAAACAATGCAAGTAAAATTCACCATACCAAGAAAAAATGTAGGGGTCAGAGTTCAATAGATGCCTCACAAAAGAGGACAAGAGAATTGGCTTCCAACAAGCCTATAGAGCCGTGGCTGAACGGCTATGAGCTGAAATCAGTGTGCAAGGTTCAAATAATGATGCATCTGAGCCATAGGTAAATAAGCTAAATGAAATTTATTTCAAATTGAATACTTTACCAATTAGTCTATTTGATGTTAAGTTCTAATATAAAGTGAGTATATCTGTTTTAAGAAAGCAATGATAACAATGTGTAGGATATTGGAATGCAGCCTGACAATCCTTCTACACAATCTATGCATAATGAAGGTTCGCATGATGTGCATCCTAGTGGTGGAGGTATACATTTGCTATTAAAATTTTTATATGTAATTACAATTGGTGTTTGGATTAATGTAACATTTTGTATAGCAACTGTAGAGGATCGAGGGGTCGGTGCTCATGAGCATGTTGAGGTTGATTCTAGACAAAATGATGTGGCCAGATCAGGTAATTAAAGAGCACCACAGTTATGTTCTTTAAAATAATTAAATACTTGTAACAATTATAATTAAATATTTTAAATTTAACTCTTTTATTTGTTATTGTAGAGGACCCCCCTTTGCAACAGCATAGGAATTTGAGATCATCAAGAACAAAGAACAAAACAACTGATGAGGGGGGTATTGATGATAACACTGATGCTCCTCTTAGAGATTACATAGAAAAAAAAATTAGAAAGAGAAAAAAGAAATGATTGTCATCTAAATACCTTAATTGATAATGACTGAATTTTATGTCTCAATGAATTTAATTATGTGCTAATGAATGTTCATGAATTATGTGTTTATTTTCATATTGATGAATGTTGCGTGTTAACGAATCTAATGTGTTAATGAATGTTATCATGTGATATTGATTGAATGTTACATTTTATTAATAATTGAAAGAATGAATGAATGTTAGATGTTAACGGGGAATGTAGAGTGATGTTAGGGGGAGGGGGGTGGGGCCAAATGAGCTTCCACCTTCACGTGGTTGGCCCTGTTTAGTAGAGAATATTAAACTATATTCTCGAAACAAAGTGAAGCTCAATAAGATACTAAATGAGTCAAAATGGTTATCAAGGTCCTCTATCCATAAGATACTTGTAGTCAAAATGGTTATTAATAAGATACTTGTAGTCAAAATGGTTATCTAGGTCCTCTATCCATTCCACAAGTTCTTCACTATTCAAACTTCCTCCATAACAAGGAATGTGCTCTAGGTTAGTCATGAAGCCTAGCATGGACTCTCTGTCAGATAGAGCCACTATTTCAGAGCCTTTTCTGTGCATTTCCTTCAAGCACTGTACAGTGTACGGATGTGAAAGGGAGGGCAGACCAGTGTGGAAGTTAGAGTATTTATATCTTATGCTTTGAGAGTTTATTTGGTAGATTCAAGACACCTTATATCAAAGTTATTCCTTTTTCTTATCTGTTGTTCTGTCAAACCCTCATTTTTTGGGTTATTGCATTCAAATGGCCTTAACTTGCAAATAAACCATAGGATATCCTCTGTTCTTTGTAAAATGCAAGTTAAGGGGGTTTATTTTCATATTTTAAAAGCTTTGGAACAGGATACTAAGCTAGAGAATTTCAAGAGCAAGCCCTAGGTCAAGAATCTCAATGTTCTTGACTAGGAGTTGATGGATTATGCAAGATCAGAGGGTAGTGGCAAGTAAAGGACCTCAAACCTTGTTGAATCTAGATCTTTAGAGCATGGTGGACATCTTCAAACTCTGATCTTGGTTTCATGCACCCATTTTCAATGCCTTGTTTTGGAACCCACACCCAAAGGCATGCATTAGGTCTGCGGACTCAATAAGGACATTGATATGCTGGAGTGGATTCAGGGTCTGGGAGTTGGAGGATTGTTAGAACATCAAAAAGGGTACTCAAAAAACATATAAGTTCATAAGGTCCTTTGTCAAATTGAAGAGTTATTGCTGCAGAATAGGTTTTGGAGACCTACTAGAGTCACTAGGTCTATTTGGACCCGTTTGGACCACG
The DNA here is from genome assembly GCA_027943335.1 of Chamaecyparis obtusa. Taxonomy (NCBI): domain Eukaryota; kingdom Viridiplantae; phylum Streptophyta; class Pinopsida; order Cupressales; family Cupressaceae; genus Chamaecyparis; species Chamaecyparis obtusa. The sequence continues at coordinate 786,682 of BSBK01004046.1, read as the reverse complement.
ACACATAGTAGCATCTACAGAGAAGAAGTTTGGTATGCAATGGTCTTGAAACCTCCTGAGAAATTCTTGGTATGCATTTGTGTGGTGCAAAAGCTTCGTTGAAAGAGAAAAAGAAGAAAAGAATAGAAATGAATTTTTTTCTTTTTATGTCATATACTGTAACCAGCTACTTATAACTTGCAAAAATTATTATAACCATTTGAAATTGAAACTTAGTTTAATGTGAAACTGAGAACTGCTTTATTAGAGCTTTCTATGATTTAGATTCAGACATCAAGAACATTGTTTGCCTAATATTGTGATTAATGTTTATTTATTAATATCTCATACTGACAAACAATTGATAATTGTAGGGAAAACGTCATTGGGGGTCTTTGAGGATCCACCAGAAGCCAAGGAGAAAATGTATTCAAATGCTAAAGATGGTGTAACAGTCCTTACAGCTGTTGAACCTTGCTGTGTAGATCATCTCCGATTCTCCAAGTTCAACAGTACTGTGGTATTCCTTTGGATACTTCTAATGGTAAATTTCAGACATCAAGTTCTTTTCGTATGAAACTACTACATTTGTAATCTGTAGTTTTAAACTTTTAGTTTATAAATGTTCATCAGCTTTAGTTCGTATGCTGCCATTTCAAGTATGATTAATGAAGTTACCTTTATCACAGGATGAAAGTGAGCAGTCAGCATACTGGTACGGAGCTGGCAGCATTGATACGGTGACTAGGGCATCGTTTAATGGTGGTATTGTGTTTTCCCGTATTTAGGGCATCGGCCTTTTGAAGCATTGCCTTCATCTTTCTTAAGTCTGAGTTTTAAGTTTGTTTATCTCTCTCGGCGCTGTTGAAAATACAAATGACAACGTTCTTGTTTGTTTTGCCCTTATATCCCGATGTGATTTCGCGGAGGGTTACGACGCTGTTGAAAACACAAATGAAAACACAAATCCCTTGTGTAATTGCCACTTGAAGGAGGACAGTCACTGTAAAGACAACATGATAATGTACACTTACAGTGAGTGTACATTATCATGTTGTCTTTAGAGTGACTATCCTCATTTGTTGAAGAAGAAAAGAATTAATGTGGCTGAATAGCAATACATTCAAGTGGCAATCACACAAGGGATAGTCACTATGAGATGTCCTCATTTGTGACTGTCCTTACAGTGAGTGTACATTATCATGTTGTCTTTAGAGTGACTGTCCTCATTTGTTGAAGAAGAAAAGCATTAATGTGGTTCAATAGCAATACATTCAAGTGGCAATTACACAAGGGACAATCGATCACTGTGAGATGTCCTCATGTGTGACTATCCTTGTCACAAATGAGGACATCTCACAATGACTATCCCTTGTGTAATTCAAGTGGCAATTACACAAGGGACAGTCACTGTGAGATGTCCTCATTTGTGACTGTCCTTACAATGAGTGTACATTATCATGTTGTCTTTGGAGTGACTGTCCTCATTTGTTGAAGAAGAAAAGCATTAATGTGGTTCAATAGCAATACATTCAAGTGGCAATTACACAAGGGACAATCGATCACTGTGAGATGTCCTCATGTGTGACTATCCTTGTCACAAATGAGGACATCTCACAATGACTGTCCCTTCTGTAATTGCCACTTGAATGAGGACAGTTACTGTAAAGACAACATGATAATGTACACATACAATGAGTGTACATTATCATGTTGTCTTTACAGTGGCTGCCCTCATGTTGTATATTCTTCTCTGTAGATGCTACTATGTGCTAGGGAACTTCTTAGAACTGTTGGTATATTCTTACAACTTGTTACACCTGGGATATTCTTCTCTGTAGATGCTATTGTGTGCCGTGGTCCAAACAGGCCCATAAATGTGGTTGAATAGCAATACATTCAAGTGGCAATTACACAAGGGACAGTCACTGTGAGATGTCCTCATGTGTGACTGTCCTTGTCACAAATGAGGACATCTCACAGTGACTGTCCCTTGTGTAATTGCCACTTGAAGGAAAAAAGCATTAATGTGGTTCAATAGCAATGTATTCAAGCGGCAATTACACAAGGGATAATCACTCTGAGATTTCCTCATTTGTGACTATCCTTACAGTGAGTGTACATTATCATGTTGTCTTTACAGTGACTGTCTTCATTTGTTGAAGGAAAAAAGCATTAATGTGGTTCAATAGTGATGCAGAGTAGTCAGGGCTTTTAGAATATACAAATATACATCCTTAACTCTCATTCCACCAAGGAAGAAGGAATTCCAATGGTTGAAACATGAGTTAAGGTCTTTACATCAGTCAAACCCTGAAAATGAGGGTTTGTAAACAATGCACAGAAAATTTGAAATAACTTAGATATAAAACAAAGAGAATCAATCAAACCAACTTCCAAAGCATCAGATGTCACTATTACAACTTCCAAGCGAATTTTATCATCCAACCACCATCCGTATAGCCGTACAGAGTTCATTTTTCACCAGAAATGCACTAAAACAGGGTTATTTTTATTTTTTATGAAAGAAAAATGATTACAATACTGGTTCTCTGTCTGTCTTCGACCATTTGAAGCCTAAAATAGGCTCTCCAAATGTTGGTTCAACCATCTAGGTGGTTAGAACAGTTTATCCAACAAATGTCAACTTTGCTAAGCAACTTTTAAAGTTGCATTACAACTTTGCAAACAACTTTGCCGAGAAGGTTAAAAATGTGTTGTGAAACTTTAGGAACCTTATTAAAGTTATTTTGGACCTTCAAACTTCTTAACAACATCTAAAAGACACCTAATAAACACTTACTATGCTCATTTCATCCAAGGACTCAAAAGATGCCCAAGGTTTATAAGTCACCAAGGGGTCTTGTGTCCAACAAGTGGATGTTTATAAGGAGATAAAATCAATCCTTAATATTTATTACAAACCAAGAAAACATCTAAAACTCCTATTCTAATTTATTGTCATTCAAAAAGACTCTGATTTGTCATTCAAAAAGACTCTGATTTGTCAATCAAAAGGACCTTCCACCAGTCAATCCTTCAAAGCTCCAAGGTGAAAATCTTATGTTCCAATTGATAGGATTTGACTCCTTGGCTTCATGGCAACTTCCTTCAATCATGGTGTCTTTGGCTTGCATTAGGGATGCCCCTGCATCAAATAGCAATGCATTCAAGTGGCAATTACACAAGGGACAGTACATGCCCATTAAAGTTGGTGTTTTGTTATCCAGCATGACAATGGAGACAACATACTCTGTGTCAATTTTACTGATCAAATTTCCCTCCGCCAGGCAAAGCAACAATCTGGGTATGATAAGGTGAAATTTTGTAGTCCTTTTGGGTATGATAACAGTTCCAGTTTCCAATAAGATGGTTCATTTTTATAATCTAGCTTCAATTTCTCTTGTGAAAATCTTTTTTTCATTTTATGGGTGGTAAAATATAATTATTATGCTAGAGGTGTGTACTTATGGATGATAATGAAACAAAATGATAAGATTTAAGACTCTTGTTTTTTTTTTAAATAGCAATTTAAGTTTCCTTCTATTATAAATTACTATTTTTCTATTTTTTAATGTATCTTTCCAAATCTTTTATATCAATTTTATTTATGAAATATAAATATATTAATAATGTTTTAGTGTTTTTAGGATTAGTTTATATCAATTCTATGTATCATCATTCGTCATTCAATTGTTAGTATTATTAATTTAGACTGTGCAATTGTAGAACTACTTGAATATGGGTTGGATGGATACTCAAGCAGGGGAACCCTCCTCAAATATCTCAAGCAGTGAACTTGGAAAAATGTGTCCTGAAGGAACCCTTTCCATCAGAGAGATAAAAGTACAAACAAGTAAAAGAAGCAGGCTCTGCAAATATGTTTTTGAGAAGAAAAATGATAGATTATTCGAGTATGGTTCATGAGGTATATCTAAAAAGACATTTTTTTTCTTATTATAATAAAAGAGGAAGTTGTGAATGTCAAAGTTGAGTGAAACAAAAATTATTTTCATCAAATTTTGTTAGGCTTGCTTTTGGGAATAGTTTCTTACAATATTGCTATTAAGATTTTTATTGTGTAGTTTTTAGATTAGGTTTATAAAATTATATTTCATGAGTAGTGATTCATATTAATCAATTAACGATACTTTTGGAAGGTATTTTCAATGTGTCAAATTTTGATATTTTTACAAGAATTAGATTGTGTAATTTTTTTAATTAAAGTCATTGACTCATATTTCATAAATAATAGTTCTCATGAATCCATCTCTTATAAGATTGAATAGTCTATTTAGGAAGTATTTCTGATAGTATGTCAAATTATGATATTACTATTACCATTAGATTGCATGGCTTTGAAGTCAACCTCGTTGACCCATATTCTTCTCTGTAGATGCTACTATGTGCTAGGGAACTTCTTAGAACTGTTGGTATATTCTTACAACTTGTTACACCTGGGATATTCTTCTCTATAGATGCTCCTATGTGCCGCGGTCCAAACGGGCCCATAAATGTGGTTGAATAGCAATACATTCAAGTGGCAATTACACAAGGGACAATCGATCACTGTGAGATGTCCTCATGTGTGACTATCCTTGTCACAAATGAGGACATCTCACAATGACTGTCCCTTCTATAATTGCCACTTGAATGAGGACAGTCACTGTAAAGACAACATGATAATGTACACATACAATGAGTGTACATTATCATGTTGTCTTTACAGTGGCTGCCCTCATGTTGTATATTCTTCTCTGTAGATGCTACTATGTGCTAGGGAACTTCTTAGAACTGTTGGTATATTCTTACAACTTGTTACACCTGGGATATTCTTCTCTGTAGATGCTACTGTGTGCTGTGGTCCAAACGGGCCCATAAATGTGGTTGAATAGCAATACATTCAAGTGGCAATTACACAAGGGATAGTCACTGTGAGATGTCCTCATGTGTGACTGTCCTTGTCACAAATGAGGACATCTCACAGTGACTGTCCCTTGTGTAATTGCCACTTGAATGAGGATAGTCACTGTAAAGACAACATGATAATGTACACAAGTACCATGAAGGTAGTTGCAAGTTAAGGCTGTTTCATTGCATACCTGAAACAATGAAGATGTTACGGTCCACAAAATGTTTGTGCTTGAAAGATTAACAAATAAAATTAAACTTCTAAATAACCAAAGCCGCTAACAATAAATTCAACACAGATATGTCCTCATTTCTGGGTATTTTAGCTCTGTAACAGCTGAATACCAGATTACATAATAATGACAAAAGAAAAATAAACCCAACGTACTCAGAAATTGTAGCTGTGATTTCGTGGAGGGAATCTCTCTCGGCACTGTTGAAAATACAAATGACAACGTTTCTCTACATTATCATGTTGCCTTTACAGTGACTGTCCCTTGTGTAATTGCCACTTGAAGGAGGACAGTCACTGTAAAGACAACATGATAATGTACACTTACAGCCCGTGTACATTATCATGTTGTCTTTAGAGTGACTATCCTCATTTGTTGAAGAAGAAAAGCATTAATGTGACTGAATAGCAATACATTCAAGTGGCAATCACACAAGGGATAGTCACTGTGAGATGTCCTCATTTGTGACTGTCCTTACAGTGAGTGTACATTATCATGTTGTCTTTAGAGTGACTATCCTCATTTGTTGAAGAAGAAAAGCATTAATGTGGTTCAATAGCAATACATTCAAGTGGCAATTACACAAGGGACAATCGATCACTGTGAGATGTCCTCATGTGTGACTATCCTTGTCACAAATGAGGACATCTCACAATGACTGTCCCTTGTGTAATTCAAGTGGCAATTACACAAGGGACAGTCACTGTGAGATGTCCTCATTTGTGACTGTCCTTACAATGAGTGTACATTATCATGTTGTCTTTAGAGTGACTGTCCTCATTTGTTGAAGAAGAAAAGCATTAATGTGGTTCAATAGCAATACATTCAAGTGGCAATTACACAAGGGACAATCGATCACTGTGAGATGTCCTCATGTGTGACTATCCTTGTCACAAATGAGGACATCTCACAATGACTGTCCCTTCTGTAATTTCCACTTGAATGAGGACAGTCACTGTAAAGACAACATGATAATGTACACATACAATGAGTGTACATTATCATGTTGTCTTTACAGTGGCTGCCCTCATGTTGTATATTCTTCTCTGTAGATGCTACTATGTGCTAGGGAACTTCTTAGAACTGTTGGTATATTCTTACAACTTGTTACACCTGGGATATTCTTCTCTGTAGATGCTACTGTGTGCTGTGGTCCAAACAGGCCCATAAATGTGGTTGAATAGCAATACATTCAAGTGGCAATTACACAAGGGACAGTCACTGTGAGATGTCCTCATGTGTGATTGTCCTTGTCACAAATGAGGACATCTCACAGTGACTGTCCCTTGTGTAATTGCCACTTGAATGAGGACAGTCACTGTAAAGACAACATGATAATGTACACAAGTACCGTGAAGGTAGTTGCAAGTTACGGCTATTTCATTACATACCCGAAACAATGAAGATGTTACGGTCCACAAAATGTTTGTGCTTGAAAGATGAACAAATAAAATTAAACTTCTAAATAACCAAAGCCGCTAACAATAAATTCAACACAGATATGTCCTCATTTCTGGGTATTTTAGCTCTGTAACAGCTGAATACTAGATTACATAATAATGACAAAAGAAAAATAAACCCAATGTACTCAGAAATTGTAGCTGTGATTTCACGGAGGGAATCTCTCTCGGCACTGTTGAAAATACAAATGACAACGTTTCTCTACATTATCATGTTGTCTTTACAGTGACTGTCCCTTGTGTAATTGCCACTTGAAGGAGGATAGTCACTGTAAAGACAACATGATAATGTACACTTACAGCCCATGTACATTATCATGTTGTCTTTAGAGTGACTATCCTCATTTGTTGAAGAAGAAAAGCATTAATGTGGCTGAATAGCAATACATTCAAGTGGCAATCACACAAGGGACAGTCACTGTGAGATATCCTCATTTGTGACTATCCTTACAGTGAGTGTACATTATCATGTTGTCTTTAGAGTGACTGTCCTCATTTGTTGAAGAAGAAAAGCATTAATGTGGTTCAATAGCAATACATTCAAGTGGCAATTACACAAGGGACAATCGATCACTGTGAGATGTCCTCATGTGTGACTATCCTTGTCACAAATGAGGACATCTCACAATGACTGTCCCTTGTGTAATTCAAGTGGCAATTACACAAGGGACAGTCACTGTGAGATGTCCTCATTTGTGACTGTCCTTACAATGAGTGTACATTATCATGTTGTCTTTAGAGTGACTGTCCTCATTTGTTGAAGAAAAAAAGCATTAATGTGGTTCAATAGCAATACATTCAAGTGGCAATTACACAAGGGACAATCGATCACTGTGAGATGTCCTCATGTGTGACTATCCTTGTCACAAATGAGGACATCTCACAATGACTGTCCCTTCTGTAATTGCCACTTGAATGAGGACAGTCACTGTAAAGACAACATGATAATGTACACATACAATGAGTGTACATTATCATGTTGTCTTTACAGTGGCTGCCCTCATGTTGTATATTCTTCTCTGTAGATGCTACTATGTGCTAGGGAACTTCTTAGAACTGTTGGTATATTCTTACAACTTGTTACACTTGGGATATTCTTCTCTGTAGATGCTACTGTGTGCTGTGGTCCAAACTGGCCCATAAATGTGGTTGAATAGCAATACATTCAAGTGGCAATTACACAAGGGATAGTCACTGTGAGATGTCCTCATGTGTGACTGTCCTTGTCACAAATGAGGACATCTCACAGTGACTGTCCCTTGTGTAATTGCCACTTGAATGAGGACAATCACTGTAAAGACAACATGATAATGTACACAAGTACCGTGAAGGTAGTTGCAAGTTACGGCTGTTTCATTGCATACCCGAAACAATGAAGATGTTACGGTCCACAAAACGTTTGTGCTTGAAAGATGAACAAATAAAATTAAACTTCTAAATAACCAAAGCCGCTAACAATAAATTCAACACAGATATGTCCTCATTTCTGGGTATTTTAGCTCTGTAACAGCTGAATACCAGATTACATAATAATGACAAAAGAAAAATAAACCCAACGTACTCAGAAATTGTAGCTGTGATTTCGTGGAGGGAATCTCTCTCGGCACTGTTGAAAATACAAATGACAACGTTTCTCTACATTATCATGTTGCCTTTACAGTGACTGTCGCTTGTGTAATTGCCACTTGAAGGAGGACAGTCACTGTAAAGACAACATGATAATGTACACTTACAGCCTGTGTACATTATCATGTTGTCTTTAGAGTGACTATCCTCATTTGTTGAAGAAGAAAAGCATTAATGTGGCTGAATAGCAATACATTCAAGTGGCAATTACACAAGGGACAGTCACTGTGAGATGTCCTCATTTGTGACTATCCTTACAGTGAGTGTACATTATCATGTTGTCTTTAAAGTGACTGTCCTCATTTGTTGAAGGAAAAAAGCATTAATGTGGTTCATTAGCAATGTATTCCCAGCATCTGTACCTGCATCTCTCTTATATACTACAAGTTGCTTGCCATCAGAAATTGCAGTTCCCTCACGTGACATTGATGGTGAAGTGTTCTTTTCAAAACCATCATCTGTGGTTACCAATGCTCCTGTTTTAGGCAATAAGTTTGTTGCATTCCATGAGCCATTGGTCAAGTTTCTTCTACGAGCTTCTGATGCCTCAAAATCTAAGCAGCGCCTACGCATGCCTCGTTGTGGTTGATTATCATTCTGTATATGAATTATAATGAGTAATCAGTTTTGGGCCTTGGAATCTTGTATGTAACATGCACAGGCATTTCATGGCTAAATGAATCTATTTTAAAAGCATCAACTTTTCTTACATGATGCTGGATACATAAGTAGAACAAGCGTATATCAAATTGGAAGCAATCAGAACTCCACAATGACATATTATTTAGAGTACTCTTCAGTTTAAGTAATAATGCATATATTTACACTGTAAAGACAACATGATAATGTACACTCACTGTAAGGACAGTCACAAATGAGGACATCTCACAGTGACTGTCCCTAGTGTAATTGCCACTTGAATGTATTGCTATTCAGCCACATTAATGCTTTTCTTCTTCAACAAATGAGGATAGTCACTGTAAAGACAACATGATAATGTACACTCACAGTGAGTGTACATTATCATGTTGTCTTTACAGTGACTATCCTCATTTGTTGAAGAAGAAAAGCATTAATGTGGCTGAATAGCAATACATTCAAGTGGCAATTACACTAGGGACAGTCACTGTGAGATGTCCTCATTTGTGACTGTCCTTACAGTGAGTGTACATTATCATGTTGTCTTTACAGTGGCTGTCCTCATTTTTTGAAAGAAAAAAGCATTAATGTGGTTCATTAGCAATGTATTAAATAATTTATTTTTTTTAATCCACCCACGGGCGTCGCAATTGCGACGGCAACCCGTTGCAATGCGATGCAGGCGCCCGTCGCAATTGCTTGGGAGGTCCGTCGCGATTGCGACAGCCCTCCGAAGCCATGCGACGGGGGGGCGACGCCCATGCCGCTAACAAATGTTAGTCACATTGCGACGGGATATGTGTCGCAATTGCGATGGCTACCCATAGACGTCGCAATTTGCAACTAAAAAATAGCGACGTATATGGGTGTTGCTATTGCAACACATAGCTGTCACAATTGCGACACATAGCCGTCGCAAAATGCCCCCAAATGTATTAGTGATGGGCCCTTAATCTGAAGTTCATCCAACGAGTGTTAACAAATGATGATAGGTGATGTGGAACCTGTATGCACCCTAAAATGGTCGCCTAGACTTTGGGCCCCATTTATTCAATTTATCAATCCTGAATCATTTTTATCAATAATCAATATTTTCAACATTATCAATTTCTTGATCAAATCCTAAATTCGATCATATATTGAATTTTTATCCTATGGGCTAACCATTTATCCTAAGTCTTTATTTAATTAAAAGGAATATTTCCTCCCCTTTTGATTAAATAAAAAGCCCACCTTTTCCTCTTATCCTAAGTTGCACAAATAAAACATTATTCTTATTTTACAAAAAGGGAAAAAGCACTTTTTGTCTCACATGAGGCTCAAAAGGCAACACTTCACTCTCATTGGAGGATGTTTGTGCACATGGATTGCTCCTCTTTCAAGCTCCACTGCTGATTAAGATCTTTTGCCTCTTAATCTCCATGGTCCATTCCTTTGCATTTCTTATAAAAGGAGAGCTCTCTCCTTCATTTATATATCCATATTTTATGCTATTGTTATGCTACAAGTTTTTTAGGTCATCTTGGAGCTTTTGGAGACATTCTTGCATCTAGGGTTTGAAGATTTGGAGCATTGTTGGCATTCATCTTAGATCTTCATCAACACTCTATCTTCTTGTCTTCATTCTTGCATCATCATGGCTTTCTTGCTTCATAGTTAGATTTCATTTCTTGCATAGTAGCTTCATTTTCATGGCATTCTTAGTTTAGATTTCCTTTATGCTTTACATTAATTCATCTAGTTTAAATAGGAGGTATTGTAATCCATTGTTATTTCCCTTCATAGCTTAGTTTGTACTTCCATTTTCATAGCATAGCTTGCACATTTGCATCTTCATCTTAGTTGCATTGCATTGCATTTCATAGTGATTCTCGGAGATATTGGCATTGTTGCCCTTGTCTTCACTTGAATCTCTCATTGTGTGGTTGACTAGCAAGGTCACTTTCTTGTAGCTCTAGCTGAGAGCAAAACTCATAGTCCCTTGCAACTCCATGTATAGAGAGCTATGAGCCGCTTTGTGAGGCCTCACTCTTGAGTAACCTTGCATGTAATGGTTCATAGAAGTGCATATTTTAGTGTGTACATTTCTGGCACCCACCGTGGGGCAGAGTAGATAGCTTTGTCCTTTCATTTGATGCATTTTTCATCATTTTTGGATTAATTTTTGAAAAAATTTGCGTCTCTGATTTTCTGTCTCAGATTATCGCGCGACACTTCTCAGAAATATCGCGCGATATACTTCTTGTCTCGGCACGATAGTTCTCTCGGAAAGAGTATCGCACGCCTATATTGAAGTCTATCGCCTGGCATCGGGTGAAGTATCGCCTGTCATCGTGCGAAGTATCGCTCGACTGAGAAGTATCGCCCGACTATAAGAAACTGTATCGCACGATACTGTTGAAGACTGAGAAACATCGCCTGGTCTGGCAGAGACTTGCGCTTTCCATTTTTTTTTTTGAATTCGATTATTTTAGCTTGCTGTTTTGTTTTGCTTTGTTTAGATAGGTCTAACCTGCATCTTTTAGCTTGAATCCATCAGATTATTGCACATTTACATTTGGATTTTGATTTTGCTAACATTGTGGGCCTAACAAGTTGTGTTTGTAGGTGCTCGCCTTTGCTTGAAAATTGCTAAAAATGCATGTCAAAGAGGGCTACTAACAGTTTTTGCAGGGCTGCCCAAGCATAAAAACAAAAAAAATTCTTGCTTGTTTATTTGCTTTCCTTTCAAGTGTGGCATTCACTAATTGTATTAGGAATCTTAATACCTTGTGAAAGGGATCTTGAGGTGGTAGGAGAAGTATGCTCTTCACCTTTAGGTGAATCAGAAAATCTTGACCCATCTTAAAGTTTTGGAAGCAAGGGGGTAATTGATCTCTTTGCTTGGTGTGTTTGGGAGAGATTCTTGAGATAGGGGAATATGCTCTTCACCCTTGTGGTGAATCAAAAACCTTGAACCTCAAGATTTGATCCATTTTTGTTTAGTTTAGGAATCTTTTAGTGGGCCTGCTCTTGAGCAATCAAGAGGAACGACTCAAGTGGGGACAACCTTGTCATCATTTTCCTTGGTGGCAAGTGATTCCAACTCACTATAATCTCAAGGCTATCAAGGACACCAAAAAACCTTGATAGACATAACACTTGTCTTCATTTGATGTGAGTAGCTCATGGGATTGCGACCATGAGGAAAACATTGAACAAGAATGCTTAAGGTACTCTTGAGGCCGCGAGGTCCTAGTCCTTTATGAGGAGCAAGAGGGGTGTTGTGAACAGAAATCCTTATTAAGAACCATTAGATAGAAGCCACCCTCTTTTAGCTGCTTATCTTCTTAGTGCAAGGATTGATCCAAGTGGTTTACCCGGATCACCTTAAGATACTCACCATATGTGCCCCTTTGGTTGTGTCATTTTGACATTTCCATGACAAAGACAATATCTCTTGTGGGTAACCACTTGGTGTGAGGCAAGGGGGCATCAAGTTGTGGGCTAAGTTGGTAAGTATTGAGCCTTGTCTTGTAGGTAGTAATTGCTTGAATTGTCTTCGATTGTGTGATACCAGTGTAAACGTTCTCAACATACAAACAATCGGTAGCATTCATAGGGTGTTGTTTCAATTTTGATATCACAAGTGCTTGTCTTGGCAAGGTTGCTTTTGCCCTTGTTTCAAGTGTTTAAGACCATGTTTTGATCCCTTGCTGTTTGCAAACCTACCAAAATTCTACTGATACCGTGACTGAAATTGAAAATATCAACCCTCAGACTGAGAATTTTGACCAAACAGACCCAAAAAACACAAATTTCACACAATTCTGGTCAAGAGTTGAATAATTCTACAACAGTATCGCACCCTGTAAGGCGAAGTATCGTGCGATACTTCGCTCATTCTAGAAATATCGCCCCATTTGAAGAGAAATATCACGCGATAGTTCGCCCCTGACGGACTATCACCCTGCCTGCCTGGATTATATCGCCCGCTAGTGTTAAGAAGTATCGCCTGTCATAGAGCGAAGTATCGCACGGGTATAGGTTTATCGCCCCAGTAGCCTGGAGTATATCGCCTGGTTTATTTTGTCGTGCTTAAATTTTGGTCAGTTTCAGTTGCTGTCAATTAGGCTAGGTCTTAGAGCAGGCTTCTCACCCTGACGTTTGAGATCTGTCTTGACTCCAAATTTCTGGTTCTTAGTTCTCCGGGATAGCATCATTTGATTTACAAAGCCACTTTGGAATAATTGTCAAGTTAGAAAGCCATTCTTGGTGCCAAGGTCCAACTTAAAAATTGTTAGCTATATTCTGGGAAAATTTTAGTTCTCTTATTGTCCAAATCGCTTTCATTTTCAATTATCTTTTGGCCTAGTCCAACCTCCTGATTCAAAAGTGCAAGGGTAGTCACCCTTTGAGTTGAAGCACCTCTTTGACAGTGTTGGTAAAGCCCCCTTTCTTTTCTTTTTTTCATTTGTCTTTGGACAATAGAGGATTTCGATTATCCTAGTTTGGTGTTGACACTTTGAAAGGTCACCTTATCATTGAGAATATCTCTCTTTCATGTCAGTTACGACAAGGTACCAAGTTAATCAAGGGAAGTGACCCCCTGTTGCCTTTAGCCAGTTACCACCTATCAAGACCCGTCGACAACCTAAGGGAAAAGGACCCCTTTTTGACCAATCTCCTAAGAGTGAATCCGAAGTTTGTTTCAATCCGGGAGCTAACCCTAGTGAAGTGAGCACCTCTTTCATACCACTTTCATCAAGTATGGACATGAGTTACACTTTCACCCGACAACAAAGAGAAGCCATGAATCAAACTCTCGAGGATATCTTTCAACGACACAGAAGAGAGTATGGTGGTTCTTCTCATGCCAGTCCACCCGGGTCACCTCCTAACAATGCGAGGTATTTTGATGCTCATCAACGAGCCGAAAGACAGCATAAGTCAGCTCACTCAGATTCAGGGTCACAACACGAAGACCAGAACAACGAATCTAGTGATCACCATATCAACGCAGCTAATGCAATAAGGCATTCAAGACAAACCTCCCCACTTAAAGACACTTCTCGATATGCAAATACAAGATTGAGAAGCATTAAGAGAGAGAAGCAAGCCTACTTAGATGAACAGGCTACAAAAAAGGAAAAATTCCGACAACTAGAGGAAGAGGAACGTGCATTGTTGGATATACAGAAAAGAGTCGCCCAAGAAGAAGAAGATAGACTCTATGCACAACAACTCCAAAGTTGATTTAACGGGAGGGGAGCCAATAGTGGGATCAACTCGCCCCCATCTACCCCTTCCCCTAGCCCTCGAAGAAGATCAAAGACACCCTCACGATCCCCAAGTCCTAGAGGAAGAAGGACTTCAAGATATGACCATCATAGGAGACAATCATCTTATAGACATTCAAAGCAACCCTCCCAACGAGCACATCATGGCTCACAACATGGAGGCAGTTATGCTAAATTTGATCATATGGACTTCATGACTATGCAACAAGAACCATCCTTTCAAGCCTATGTGGAGCAATACGTGGAACAAAACAAAGACCAATTCTTGGAAAGTCTTATCAACAAAGGCGCTAAAGTTCCATATAACTTTGATGTTCACCAAAAAATCAAGAAACAGAATCCTTCAACTGATGAGTTGATCTTACAAATGCAAAAAGATATAGACAGAATAAAGGCTCCCAAGAGCACATTTCATTTGGACTCCATATGTCCTAACCCCATTGACAAAAGTGTGGTGATGGTAGAATTTCCTAAGAAAGTTGAATTCCCAACATATGACAAATATGATGGCACGGGTGACCCTCACGACCATGTTCGACAATTCTACATAATGAGCTTTTCCTTTCACCATGAAGACTCCTACTTGCTGAGATTATTCCCAAGGAGTTTAAAAGGTCAAGCCATGGAGTGGTTCACCAACCTTTCCCCTCCAGTAAAGACATTTAGAGAACTTGTCCAAAGATTTGTGCAACATTTCGCTTACAATTTATCTAGGTCGGTCACCATGCTTGATTTGTGTAAACTTAAACAAAATCAAGGGGAATCTTTTGTCACCTTTTTACAACGATGGAGGCGATTATGCTCGAAATACCCAAGGACAATCCCTGAAGAAGAGAGAATTGATATCATGTGAACAATCTAATACCAGAACTCAAATATGAAGTCAAGAAAATCCCATTTAATTCCTTTGATACTATGGTAGAGGTGGCATGTCGCATTGAGGATGTCCTAAAAGAACAAGGAATTTTGGCTAAACCAACAAATAACAACAATAGCCAAAATAACAATACTAATGGTAACAAGGACAAAAAGAACTCTTTTTGGAACAAAAACAAGCAAGTCGTCAACGACGGAGTTGTTGATTCATCTCAAGTCAAAAATGAAGGAGTTCTTAATCTCTCTCATGCAGTTCAAGCTATAAAGTTGCAAACATCGTCAACGCAACAAGACAAACCTCAGTATCAAAAGAGATCTAAAACGGAGAAAAGACAATTCACTAAATTGGGAGAATCTTATGCAGATGTTTTTAAGACACTAGTTGCTCATAATCTGGCGCACCCACAGGATCCTACAAAACATCGAATACCAGATCCTTTACCTCATTGGTGGGATGCTAAGGCTTTTTGCGTTTTCCATAATGGGATTGGACACGACATAGAAAATTGTTTTAAACTCAAGCATCTTGTCCAAGACCTTATTGAGAAAGGACAATTACAAGTGGATGGGTTAACTACTAATGCAGACCATAAAGCCTTTAAAGAGCCCTTGCCTAAATATGAAAAAGGAGAGAATTCTAGCAGTAAGAATGGCAAGGCGGCTATTAACTATACATACACACATGCTGATAATGTGATTAACATGCTTGAAGTGGTTGACGATACTATCAACATGGTGAGACAGAAAGATCCTTATGGACATAATGTGGACTCAATTCCTATGACTAATGAAAGACCCGCTGTGGTGATAAGAGGTCCTCACTCACAAGGAATGCCCCAGTCCCTCAATGCTGTCACTAGGGGTCAGGCCCAAACACCCATTATCATCAAAGGTCCTAGCACTAGCAAGTCTAAACAGCCCGTGTCCAAAGGTGCTCCTCCAAAATCTGTCGTTGGTCCTGATTCGAATTATAACCTTATTGACCAACTACAACGTACACCCGCTCAGATATCCATTTTTGAGCTTTTAGAATTATCTCCTAAGCACAAGCGCGTCCTCGAGGATGTTTTGCGAGCAGCCAATGTCCCTAATAACTTAGATATCGACCAATTCCAAAACATGGTCAACCATTTGGCTAGCCCTCATTTCCTCACCTTCTCAGAAGAAGATGACAAATCCATTAGTCACCCACATAATTTGGCCTTACACATCAAGGTCATGATTCATAAAACCCGTGTTAGGCGTGTACTGATAGACGGGGGTGCGGGGCTCAATATTTGTACTCTAAGTTTGCTGCTAGCTCTAGGGTATTCCGAGAACGTCATTGACACAAAGAAAAGAATCACAATCAAAGCATATGATGAAGCAGAAAGAAGTTCTAAGGGATTGGCTGTTTTGCCTATTCGTATTGGTCCTGTAGAAAAAGACATATTATTCCAAATTGTTGATGTTGGACCTCTCGCCTACAACATTTTGCTAGGTAGGCCATGGATTCATGAAATGCAGGTAGTCCCATTGACATATCACCAGTGTGTTAAGTTCCCCCATAACGGTGTAGAAATTTGCATCCCAGGAGACAGTGCTCTATCAGTTAATAACATTTCTGCGGGATCACATGTACCTTTGAATAGAGAAGCTGACAGTCCTAGTAGTTCACTTGAACAATGCAAGCAGAAATTCAAGACCATGGACCTTGGGATGGGAGATTATAAGATTGACTCTTTTAAAAAAATGCCAGTTTCTCCTAGGTCTTATGGGAGACCCTCCCCAAATGTGAAGCCTTCATCATCAGCAATGACGTTATTTGGGAAATTTGTTGAGTCTTCGGTCCCCATTCAAGAAGAGAAAGAGGAAGTTGCTGTAAGGAACTGGATATATCACGAAGAGAAATACAAACATAATGAGAATTTTTCTCCTTCACCTGAAACTTATGGGAAAGGATATACACTGGTCAAAAATATGGGATATCCGGGATTTGGTCCCCTTAGTCATAGGCTGGACGCTAAAGCTGAGCCTCTTGATCATGCTCTTTTTGGACGCAAAAATAAGTCCACGGTCGGCTTAGGTTTTGAGAATAAGAAGAAGAAAGGTATCCCTGTCCCAGCTGCAACGGACAGTGACAGTGATGCAGATTATACGCCCGATCTCTCCAACCAACAAGATGTGTCTGATGATTGGGTGCCCTCAACGAATCTCCTTTGGGGAGATTCCACAGATTTGATGCTTAATAGTCCTACTATCCCAGCTGCGACGGATAGTGATTGTGTGACTTCTAGATCGACAAAGGAAAGTGTTACTGTCCTAGCTGCGACGGATAGTACCAATACTAGCACTAGAGAGGGGGAAACCCTTCCTAACCTTGAAACTTCTACATCACGAGGCCTAAATGATGACTCAGAGATAGACTCCCATGAATATGAATGGGATTCACTTTCAGACGCAACAATTGATCTAGATGTGGATATTATCCACGCCTATAGTACCCAACCCGATGCAACTAACGATCCTAGTGTCAGACTAGAGGATTGCCCTCCTCAAATCGCCTTAGTAGACGACGCTTCGTTTGATAGGATGAGCCCCAATTTAGGTATCTTAGGAGAAGACTTGATGAGCTCCGATTATATGGTCACCAGAGATGACACCTTTCGTATTCACAACATCGAACCCACCATTGACTTACCCCTTGTTCACTTTGACCTGATTGACTGGCCTCAGCGCCACCACGAGCCCACATTCCTCACATTTCGCAATGATTACGAAATTGCTTGCTATCTGAATGCTCTCGAACCTATGGCTTCTTCCACCAGTGAACCAACAACCAGCATGACAGAGCCTGATATTAAGTACCTCAGTCTCAAAATAAAAGACAAAAAGAAAAATAGGTCTGATGGCGAAAACCACTTTGTGGCGGTGTCAGAACCAAAAATAGTAAAAAGAAATGACGCATCCGAAGGTGAAAACCTCTTTGAGGCACCTAAGGATGGGGTACTTAATAACTTGCCGAGTTATTTCCAGGATAGATCATCAATATTGATTGAACCAACAAAGCCGGTCAATCTAAACACAGAAGAAAATCCTCAGATAGTCCATCTTGCTCAGTCTTTATCAGCGGAAGAGACCAAGGCATATGTACAGTTTTTACAGAAAAAGAAAATTAATTTTGCATGGACCTACTCAGACATGCCAGGGCTTGACACGAATCTCATAATGCATCACTTATCTATAGCTCCAGGAGTCAAGCCAGTAAAACAGAGACTAAGAAAAATGCATCCACATATAGCTCTACTTGTCAAAGGAGAATTGGAAAAGCTTTTGAAAGCTGGATTTATTAGAGCCATCGATTATGCAGAATGGATCTCAAACATAGTACCGGTCTCTAAACATGATGGGTCCATTCGTGTCTGCACAGATTTTAGAGATCTAAACAAAGCCTACCCAAAGGACGACTTTCCACTTCCAAACATTGACATGATAGTGGACATGACGGCGGGCTATGACATATATTCCCTAATGGATGGTTTCTCGGGGTATAATCAAATCAAAATAGCTCCTGAAGACCAAGAGAAAATAGCATTCACATGCGCATGGGGAACCTACTGTTGGAACGTCATGCCATTCGGGTTAAAGAATGCAGGAGCAACCTACCAAAGAGCTATGACAACTATCTTTCATGATATGATGCACAAAAATATGGAAGATTATGTGGATGATACCCTGGCAAAATCAAGAAAAAGGGACACACACCTCAATGATCTGGAAGTAATTCTAGATCGTATGGAACAATTTCAACTCAGATTGAATCCAAAGAAGTGCGCATTTGGCGTCACCTCAGGCAAACTTTTAGGATTCATAATATCAGCAAAAGGTATCGAGGTTGATCCTGAAAAGGTCCAAGCAATCCTAGATATGCCACCTCCTCGAAATATCAGCCAAATGAGAAGTCTTCAAGGACGTCTTCAATCAATTAGGAGGTTTATTTCTCAGCTTGCAGATAGAGCGCAACCCTTCAACAAGACATTGCATAAGGGTGCTTCTTGTGTTTGGAACGAGGATTGTCAAAAGAACCTAGATCAGATCAAACAATACTTGGCTAATCCTCCCATCTTAATGCCTCCTATTCCAGGGAAACCATTGATCCTATATATCTCAGCTACAGACACTTCCTTGGGGGCATTATTGGCTCAAACAGATGATACTGGGAAAGAACGGGCCATCTACTATATCAGCCGTACTCTAGTCTCTTATGAGATCAATTACAATAATATTGAGAAGTCTTGTCTCGCGGTGGTGTTTGCTTCTCAAAAGTTGCGCCACTACATGCTTGCTCATACCATACACTTGGTTGCCAAAATTGATCCCCTTAAATACTTGCTTGGTAAGGCTGCCCTGACAGGTAGACTTGCTAAATGGATGATGGTCCTCACTGAATTTGACATAGAGTATGTTGAAAGGAAGGCAATAAAAGGACAAGCTATTGCTGACCAATTAGCTGATTTTCCAATCCAGGATAGTATGCCAGTCCAAGTGGAATTCCCAGACGAACACATCTTATATACCACTACTCGCACTTGGACAATGTTCTTTGATGGCTCCCGCATGCAAAATGGATCAGGTGCTGGAGTGTTATTTGTTTCTCCACATGGGTACAACATTCCGAAGTCTTATAAACTATTATTCCCATGTACCAATAATACCGCAGAATATGAAGCTTTAACTAATGGCTTGAAAATGGCTATAGAATGGAATATCACAGAATTACATGTCTTTGGGGATTCTCAGTTAATCATCAACCAAGTCAATGAAGAGTATCAAACCAAGGATGACAAATTGATACCCTATAAAAAGATGGTTGATTCTTTGAAACGCTATTTCACCTTTGTGACGTTTCAACAAATCCCTAGGACAGAGAACAAAGCTGCAGACGCCATGGCCACATTAGCTTCACTTCTTCAGTTGGAGACACATGAATCCAGATTTGAATTCCTGGTGGAAGAGCTACACCATCCCATCTTTGACTCATCTTAAAGCCGTGTCATTTGTGCCATTATCACACACGAGTCTTCCCGATACGGTGCTATCTATTCATACCTTCGTGATGGCATCATCCCTGACACATTCACCCGCTCCGAACGCCGAAACCTCATCCGTAATGCCTCTCGCCACACCCTCATCTCTGGTGACTTATATAGAAGGGGTTTAGATGGGACACTCCTTAGGTGCTTGGAAAAGGATGAATCCAACCAAGCATTAGCTGACATCCACGAGGGCATTTGTGGTGGGCATTCTAATGGTCTTGCCATGGCCCGAAGGTTGCTTAGGGCGGGATATTATTGGCCCACAATGCAGATGGACGCAGTCACCTTTGCTAAGTCATGTGAAAAATGTCAGAAACACGGCAACTTGATTCATGCTCTGGGTAGGGAACTGATTCCTTCTATTTCTCATTGGCCATTTCAGCGCTGGGCCTTTGATCTGGTTGGGCAGATTCATCCCAACTCATCAGGTGGACACAAGTTCATTATTACTGCCACTGACTACTTCACAAAATGGGTGGAGGCCGTACCACTTTCTGTTGCTTCAGGAAGGACCATCTCTTTGTTCATCCTGAACCATATCATTTGCCGATTTGGAGTGCCTTCTGAGATCATTACTGACAATGGAGGTCAATTTAAGAATAAAGACCTAAAGCACCTATGCAAAAAGTTTAAAATCAAGAAACATTGGTCCTCCATATATTTCCCACAAGGAAACAGACAGGCAGAAGCTTCTAACAAAACCATTCTTAAGATTCTTCATAGAACAGTACACAAGAATGGTAGGGATTGGCACTTACAAATCAATCCAGCACTATGGGCTTACCGAACCAGCATTCGCACACCTACAGGAGCCACTCCTTTCTCTCTCACCTATGGCGCTGAAGCAATATTGCCTTTAGAAGTCGAGATACCATCCCTTAGAGTCTCACTCAAAGGTTTGATTACAGATGAGGATTACCGCGCCATGAGGTTGCAGGAACTAGAACTTCTAGATGAGAAGCGTAAGGCTTCCTTTGATCATATGAGAGTGTATCAGAAGCGTATGTCCAAGGCATTCAACAAGAAGGTTCACCCTAGAGAATTTCAAATAGGTGATCTTGTTTTACGAGAAAACCCTAAGAACCAACAAAACAGAGAGCAAAAGGGCAAGTTTGAACCTAACTGGCTTGGCCCATATGTCATCACAGCTGCTTTTGGTACTGGTGCGTATTTACTATCAGATCCTGATGGAGAACAGCTCCCTGATCCCATCAACATTGTACACCTTAAGAAGTTCTATCCTTGATGCCCGTTCTGTCTGGGGGCATCCTTTGTATATATCTTATTGGTCCTGAAAAAACCCTAAAAAGCATATAAAGTCCTGAAAAAATACAAAAAAATCAAAAAATTCAAAAAAAAAAAGAAAAAAGAAAAAAAAGAATCCAAGTGGTGAAAACCTGGAAACAGGCGCTACTTGAGGCCTTTGCACCCCTATTTGTCAGCATGCGTCCTTGACACTTAACCACTTTCCATCCTTTGGCCTAGTCTGGAATTGGTCTTTGTCTTTGTCTAGGGGGCATAACTGTTCACATAGGTCCTTTTGGTGCGTTTGTCTCTTGGGGCATTTCACAACAGGTGTTTTTCACAACCACCCCAAATAGTGTTTTTCAACACTACCCTTGCGTCGAGTGTTTCTTAACACTTATCAGGTGTCTTACCCAAACAGTCTCGTATGACGTGATATTTCTCATTTGCAGATATGATACTCAGAATTTGACTCTATGACCAACACACACGCACTTAAACAATCAACTCGTTGAGATATGTTGACTTTATTTTTCTTTGTGTGCTGTCTATGAGGATTTCTTTGATGAGTGGTCTCTCCCTGAGAAGTTTTCGATGATGCATAGCTAGAAGACTGAGGGAATGAGAACATGTTTTCTTTCTTTATCTACTTATGGGTATATTTTGTTGATCCTAACTGTCATGAGCATTTATGCTGGTTCTACTTGACACTATGGATTGACAAGGTATTATCCTTGACTATTTTGCGAGTGCGTGCTTTTAGCTATCCTGACTTTTCATGTGTCTTGATACAAGCATAATCTCGCTATAACAAATTTAGGTGATCTCACTGCATTAGTCATCTTGACCTATATGTCTTTGATGCCTAGGTGAGATTCCCACATCTCTATCTGATAAAGATCATATTCATATCCACATAGTTACGCTAGTATGCATTGTATGATCTTACGACGCTACCAATAATGCTCGATGATGATAATTAGATGTCTATAAGCATTGTGACCTTGCAAGTCAACCACTTTCATAGTAGTTTGCATTTTTTAGGTTCATGTTAGTCTAGTGTTGCACTTTGCATATGGAGAGAGCTTTCCTTTTTATCATCTACAGACTGGTTGGTCAACTGTGCTCATTTTCTGATTCTTCTTGATCATATCTTTCATTTTTGGTCTTTCATATCACATCATTTTCTATCCATTTTCGGACTCGAAATCAAAATCTGAGTCGCGTTTCCAAATTTTCCCCTTCTTCTGAGCAGTTGACTGACCTTTTGAGGCATAATTTGATTTTCGATGGACTTTCTTCCTTCCATGTCTCTCAAATTTTTTAGTCTTTCATCCACTCTATTTCTAGTCTTCTATTTCTATTCTTCTACTTCCTCACTGGGGCATGTTTTATTGCCTAATGGTTAACCTATTTGACCCTTACATTCGATTGTGATTTTATTATGATTTGATCAACCTTATCAATTTTCTGTCTCTCCTCTACTTGATTTCGATTTCGATTCCGAGGGGGCAGTACTTATGGGATTCTCATCCCCAATTGTTTGATTTTCCTGATTCAGACATCTTTTGTGAGCTTTTGCTCAAAATTTGAGATTCTTATCTCCCATTTTTAGACATTGATTATTGCCTAGCAGCGACGGTGATAGTTTTGTCTAAAGCTTGATTTGCACCTAGCAGCGACGGTGTTGGCCTAAGCTTTTGTTTATGTTTTGTCCAGATGTGATCCCAAATCGACCTCATATCTAAGTTGTTTTGTGATCCCAGATCGATCTCACATTTCAACTTCATTCTTTGACTACATGTGTTCCCAAATCGATCACACATTAGTCAAAGAGGGGCAAATGTATGCACCCTAAAATGGTCGCCTAGACTTTGGGCCCCATTTAATCAATTTATCAATCCTGAATCATTTTTATCAATAATCAATATTTTCAACATTATCAATTTCTTGATCAAATCCTAAATTCGATCATATATTGAATTTTTATCCTATGGGCTAACCATTTATCCTAAGTCTTTATTTAATTAAAAGGAATATTTCCTCCCCTTTTGATTAAATAAAAAGCCCACCTTTTCCTCTTATCCTAAGTTGCACAAATAAAACATTATTCTTATTTTACAAAAAGGGAAAAAGCACTTTTTGTCTCACATGAGGCTCAAAAGTCAACACTTCACTCTCATTGGAGGATGTTTGTGCACATGGATTGCTCCTCTTTCAAGCTCCACCGCTGATTAAGATCTTTTGCCTCTTAATCTCCATGGTCCATTCCTTTGCATTTCTTATAAAAGGAGAGCTCTCTCCTTCATTTATATATCCATATTTTATGCTATTGTTATGCTACAGGTTTTTTAGGTCATCTTGGAGCTTTTGGAGACATTCTTGCATCTAGGGTTTGAAGATTTGGAGCATTGTTGGCATTCATCTTAGATCTTCATCAACACTCTATCTTCTTGTCTTCATTCTTGCATCATCATGGCTTTCTTGCTTCATAGTTAGATTTCATTTCTTGCATAGTAGCTTCATTTTCATGGCATTCTTAGTTTAGATTTCCTTTATGCTTTACATTAATTCATCTAGTTTAAATAGGAGGTATTGTAATCCATTGTTATTTCCCTTCATAGCTTAGTTTGTACTTCCATTTTCATAGCATAGCTTGCACATTTGCATCTTCATCTTAGTTGCATTGCATTGCATTTCATAGTGATTCTTGGAGATATTGGCATTGTTGCCCTTGTCTTCACTTGAATCTCTCATTGTGTGGTTGACTAGCAAGGTCACTTTCTTGTAGCTCTAGCTAAGAGCAAAACTCATAGTCCCTTGCAACTCCATGCATAGAGAGCTATGAGCCGCTTTGTGAGGCCTCACTCTTGAGTAACCTTGCATGTAATGGTTCATAGAAGTGCATATTTTAGTGTGTACAGAACCCATTGTATCATCTTAAAATGGAAACACTTCTATGATAAGAGCATTTAGCCCTCTGAGTAAGTGGTTTGGGGTCATATCGAATGCCTTAAATTGATCTTTCCTTTGATCTGGCTTTCTCCCTGCTTTCCACTTCTTTTCTGCTTCATTTTAGGTGAAATTAGGGTTAGGATCTTAAGGATTCTATTGAATTTCCCTCTTCTATGGTTCTATTTTCTAGGTAGGATTTAGAAATAGATCCTCCTAGCCTTCATCACAGTAATCATAGGATTTTATGTCTACCTCTGACATTATGTCATGTTCTGGCATCAATTCTAGGTTTCTGGGCATCCCCGGGACCTCCTAACTTGGTTCTGAGTCAATCTGGGACCAGGTTTAGGGTCGAGGTCGAACCTCACTAGGTCAAGGTCAAGCTCAAACCTGACTAGGTTAGGTTTGAGCTTGAACCTGACTAGGTCAGGTCCAACCTCAAATTTGACCCCTTCCTCCAAATTTTCAAAATCCTAGATTTTCGGGCATTGGGCTTTCGGGATATTTATTTTCCCGCCTTCGAGTTTGCCATTTCAGGTTTCAAGATGGTAAATCCTCTAATTGCATTTAATCTAGGTATATTTTCTAAAGGTGAGGACCTAATTGGGATTTAATTCTCCAAGGTGGCCCCTCTAGAGGAGTGTGCCCTAGTTCACTATAAAAGGAGGCCTTCCTCTTTCATTTTCTCCATCAAGTTTTGTGAGAACATCTCTCAAGATCTCAAGGTGATCAAGCAAGCATCCATTCAAGCATCCAAGTCTTCTTCTCCATCCAAGTTCTCCATTGAAGATCAAGAACTTCAAGCATTCAATCCATTGAAGGGATTTGGTTAAAGCATTCAAGATTCATCATTCAAACCCCGGATCTAGCCATCATGATGGTGTGATCTTCCTTCAAGATCCTTTGTTCATCTTCAAGATCCATTTCATTCTTCCTTCAAGGTGGATTCCAAGCATACAATCATTGAGGTTTTATTTATATTTATTGTTTTGTTCAAGATTTCATATAAATATACTTGATTACATTTCAAATACAATTGCATTATCTATTGAATTGCATAGCTTCATTGTTAGATCTACTTCTACTACTTGCTAGCATTCTCCATTTCAATTTCAATATTAAGGTTGATTCCAAACTAGGGTTTGACCAAGGCAAACCCCCCAAACAAATAATAAAACTATTTTTCTTGCAGGTACAGGTGCGAGATTTCAGATCTGAGAGCGAATTTGGATACCCTTTTCGTCAAACTTCTGGGACTTGCGAATAGAATCAAAATTAGACTTCAAACAAAGAATATAGTATTTGACCTTTTATGAGGGTCAAACCCAACCTTGAACTTGACCTGGTTAGGTACAACCTCAATTTTGACCCAATTCAATCTCGAAAAATGATTTTTGGGTTTTGTAGATCTCGCAGTTTCAGTTTAGGATCATGAAAATCAATTGTTTTTTAGATCATTTGATAGGGTTTTTAGCTTATTATTTTTCGGAGGTAAGTACCTTTATCTCTTCATTTCAACATTAGTCATTTACATTTACTTTTCATATCAATACAATTCAAATGTAAGTGTAAAATATTGGTTTTAGGGTCTCTTTTATGTGCAAACCATTGTTCTAGGACCCCATCCATATTTTATCCTTTACATTTTGGTGAACCCGACATGCTTACCCTCCTTCGTTTTGTGGATTTAGATGCTCTATTGTGTTAGATCTTCCTTTTCATTATCTTTTGTGTTCACCATCACTCTACATTTTGGTGAACCCGTGATAGACAA
This sequence comes from Chamaecyparis obtusa, assembly GCA_027943335.1. Lineage (NCBI taxonomy): Eukaryota > Viridiplantae > Streptophyta > Pinopsida > Cupressales > Cupressaceae > Chamaecyparis > Chamaecyparis obtusa. The sequence continues at coordinate 760,630 of BSBK01004046.1, read as the reverse complement.
CTCTTTCTTTTTGGTGTTAGATCATTTGTTTTCTTTCCTTAAGATTAGGTTTCTTTTATGCCCTTGCATTTATATTTCAAAAATAAATAAAAAATTGCAAAATTTCTTTAAAAATACAAAAATATTTACATTTTCATGCTTTTAGTATTCAACATGTATGATTCTTGTTTTCAGTACTTTGATGAGGCTTTTCTTGTTCAAGAGGATAGATCTGTTAATAAGGTACATGGAAGTGAGGATGAAAATTATTTGAATGAGATCTCCATTGATCCTATTCCTATTTCATCTTCCTCTACAACCTCTTCAATTGACTTTTACAAAGATGAGCTAGGGATTGATGTTAATTGTTCTCCTAATCTGTCTTTTCTATGAGCCTATTTTACAATACAATTTACCTTCTTTCCCCTTTAGGGATCAAGCTTTAATGACTTATGACACTCCTACAATGTGCTTTATGGATAGGGATGATAATCCTCCTATTTGGGATGAACCTTTGGATTTGGATGTTGATTACTCTCTTCCTCATGAAATCATTATGGATAATCCTCCTATTTGGGCTGAACCTTTGGATTTTGATCTTGATTACTCTCTTCCTCGTGAAACCATTATGGATAATCCTCCTATTTGGGATGAACCTTTGGATTTTGATATTGATTACTCTCTTCCTCATGAAGCCATTTTGGATAATCCTCCTATTTGGGATGAACCTTTGGATTTTGATGTTGATTACTCTCTTCCTCATGAAGCCATTGTGGATAGTTCTACTTTTTGGGATGAACCCTTGGATAAATACATTGATTTATCCCCTCTTTGTGAAGAATTTTTGATACAAAAGGATAACATATTCTGTAAACCACACTTCCCTTATATGAAAGAAGATGACATTATAGATCCTTCACCTCAATTTAGGATTCCTTCTAGTGATGAGGCATTAGCGGTGAAAGATATGAATTCCCTTAACAACCTTCTTACCAAAGTATTACTTATATCTATTCAAACCCTTTTCCAACTATGGTTCCAAGTCTTCCTCCAGTTGTGTCTTCCATTCATATCACTTCCTACACTTTTACCAGTGTTCCTAATCTTCCTAATCCTAATCCTATCTTTCCTAATTCTCCATCTTCTATTCCTAGTTTTTCCCACACTTATGTTGAGGTTCAAACTATGGTTCATGAAGTGCATAGATTCTTCAAAGTACCTTCTCCTTATTATCCAATCCATAAAGATAAGAGAAAAGAAACTTCTCCTTAGAGATTTATTCATAATTTTACTCCTCATTGGGGGGCAAGAGGTATATTTCTTCCTGTCTTCTAGAATCCATTATATTCCCACTTTGAGCTTAATTGGTTATTCTTTCATGATTTGTATTATGATAGTTTTTCATATATTGCTCTTTTCTATTATTCAAGATATCTTTTCTAGGACATATGTTTTGCAAAGATATCCCTTGCCTTTCATCCTTGGGGGGCAAGGTTCTCCCTTCTTCTCTCTTTTTGTCTAGGGAACTGCTTTCCTTAGCTTAGTGGTATTTGTTTATATTGTAATATTATTTCATCATATTGATAGATGTTTTGACTATGGATAACTTTCTTATATGAGAAGTTGTTGTCCTAGGTTGTCACTTCTCTATTTTGAAAATTATGTTCTCTATAAACTCTCACCCTTGCTTGGTGTTAGAGTTGCTTTCCTCATTCCAAAGATTCCTCTTCCTCTTCTTCACAAGGGGCTTGATGATTGAATCTTTGTTCCTTCCTTTTTAAAGATGATATTTTATCTAAAGAACTCCTCTTTGGTGGGGGTCTTGTTGATAAGATCTCTTTCTTTGAAGATCCTTTTTCCATGAGTGACATATCCTTTTCACGATTATCTATATTCTTGGATGTAGGGTTCAATATTCCTCACTAAGGATATAGTATACATTGTTGTAAATAGGATATCTCCTTGCATTGTGAAGTAGGTATGCTCTTCCATCTTAGTTCCTACACTTGGGGGGCAAGGATGTCATCTTCTTCTTTTCTGTCTTTCCGGGATTCATCTCTTTTCTTGGTTAAGCAGTATCTATCTATTATGTGATATCAAATCATACATGAAAATTTTGGTTTGCATTGAGGATCTATATCCTTGATAATAACCTCTTTCATTATTTGACATTGGGTTTCCATGGTTGATATATCTCTCACCTTGGAAACTGAATAGTGTGCTCTCCCTCATAAGGGTTACTTTCTTTTCACTTCTTGCATGATATCTCTTTACATTCATCCCTTCCATGGCCTCATAGGAGCTGTAACCTTCTTGGTTTGGACTAGGTGTTGTTTATGGATATTGTCTTGATACTGAAGAAAGGGTTTATCCTTGTTCTTTTTCTTTCCTTAATATGTCAAAATAGTATGTTTTTTCCATATTAAAGAGGGGGGCATATATAGGGTCTCCCTTGTACTATAGTTTTTTATTTTTACATGCTAAATCTTGGAAGGTAACACACATAAGTTGCTAAATTCTGAAAAGACACACATTCATATGCTAAATCTTCCAAAGGTAACTCACGTAAGTTGCTAAATCCTGATGAGACACGCATTTTTCAAAATTTTCAATATGCTAAATCTTGGAAGGTAACACACATAAGTTGCTAAATCCTGAAAGGACACGCATTTCCAATTTCAAATATGCTAAATCTTGGAAGGTAATGCACATAAATTGCTAAATCCTGAAAAGACATGCACCTATATGCTAAATCTTCCGAAGGTAACACACATAAGTTGCTAAATCATGAGGAGACACACATTTTATATTCATAGTGATACAAGAAGGTGGATCTATGAGTATTCTAGAAGCCATTAGAAGATGCATTACAATTGCAAGCATAGTTTATGGGTGAACCTATTGGGCTCTCCCTCCGAGGTGATTCACAGTAAGGTGGGCATCTTCCTGGGCGAGGTAAACACTTTCTCCTTTCTCTCTTTTCTACTTTCATGTTAGTAGTACAGGATCATGAAGCTATGTTATTTATAGTGTTGCTCTTGTCTTTCTTATGTAAACATTTATATTGTTATGATAGGTTTCCAAATATGATATTAGTATGAGGAATATTTCTTAGTGAGGTTTCTTATGCTAATTGATTTGGGCTAACCCTTGTTCTTTTGTTTTTCTTGTTTCGCACCCTCGTGCGTCTATGTTGAGTTGGAATCTTTAGTCTGGGGGCTTGTGTCCTTAGCTAAGTGTTATTTTATCTCTTTGTGAATCCACTGGGATATTCTCTTTCTTCTCCTTTACCAAGAGTTTGCATCGAGTCCATACTCTTGCTAAAGTGGGGGTTTAATGTATCATCTTAAAATGGAAGCACTTCCATGATAAGAGCATTTAGCCCTCCTAGTAAGTGGTTTGGGGTCATATTGGATGCCTTGAATTGATCTTTCCTTTGATCTAGATTTCTCCCCGCTTTCCACTTCTTTCTTGCTTCATTCTAGGTGAAATTAGAGTTAGGATTAAGGATTCTACTGAATTTCCCTCTTCCACGGCTCTATTTTCTAGGTAGGATTTAGAAATAGATCCTCTTGGCCTTCATCACAGTAATCATAGGATTTTATGTCTACCTCTAACATTCTATCCTATTCTAGCATCAATTCTAGGTTTTTGGGCATCCCCAGGACCTCCTGACTTGGTTCTGAGTCAATCTGGGACCAGGTTTAGGGTCGAGGTTGAACCTGACTGGGTCAGGGTCAAGCTTGAACCTGACTAGGTTAGGTTTGAGCTTGAACCTAACTAGGTCAGGTCCAACCTCAAATTTGACCCCTTCCTCCAAATTTTCAAAATCCTAGATTTTCAGGCATTGGGCTTTCGGGATATTTATTTTCCCACCTCCAGGTTGGCCATTTCAGGTTTCAGGATGGTAAATCCTCTAATTTTATTTAATACAGGTATATTTTCTAAAGGTGAGGACCTAATTGGGATTTAATTCTCCAAGGTGGCCCCTCTAGAGGAGTGTGCCCTAGTTCACTATAAAAGGAGGCCTTCCTCTTTCATTTTCTCCATCAAGTTTTGTGAGAACATCTCTCAAGCTCTCAAGGTGATCAAGCAAGCATCCATTCAAGCATTCAAGTCTTCTTCTCCATCCAAGTTCTCCATTGAAGATCAAGGATTTCAAGCATTCAAGCCATTGAAGGGATTTGGTTCAAGCATTCAAGATTCATCATTCAAACCCTAGATCTAGCCATCATGATGGTGTGATCTTCCTTCAAGATCCTTTGTTCATCTTCAAGATCCATTTCATTCTTTCTTCAAGGTGGATTCCAAGCATACAATCATGGAGGTTTGATTTACATTTATTGGTTTGTTCAAGCTTTCATATCAATATACTTGATTATATTTCAAATACGATTGCATTATCTATTGAATTGCACAGCTTCATTGTTAGATATACTTCTACTACTTGCTAGCATTCTCCATTTCAATTTCAATATTAAGGTTGATTCCAAACCAGGGTTTGACCAAGACAAACCCCCCAAACAAACAACAAAACCATTTTTCTTACAGGTACAGGTGCGGGATTTCTGATTTGAGAGCAAATTTGGATACCCTTTTCGTTAAACTTTTGGGACTTGCAAATAGAATCAGAATTAGACTTCAAATAAAGAATGTATTATTTGACCTTTTATGAGGGTCAAACCCAACCTCGAACCTGACCTGGTCAGGTACAACCTTGGTCCTAACCTAGTCAAGTACAACCTCAATTTTGACCCAATTCAATCTCGGAAAACAATTTCTGGGTTTTGTAGATCTCACAGTTTTGGTTTGGAATTGCAAAAATCAACTTTTTAGATCATTTGATAGGGTTTTTAGCTTATTCTTTTTCAGAGGTAAGTACCTTTATCTCTTCATTTCAACATTAGTCATTTACATTTACTTTTCATATCAATACAATTCAAGTGAAAGTGTAAAATATTGGTTTTGGGGTCTCTTTTATGTGCAAACCATTGTTCTAGGATCCCATCCATATTTTATCCTTTACACCCACATACTTTTGTCATAATAATCATACTTAATTGCCCACATCATCTTATTTTTTAGGACACCTCATCATCGACATATTTTGAATGACCCATATAGCATGACACAATATCTTTGAAACTTGCTAAGGGACCCACACAAGACACGAATGATCATTCTGGAGAACTTCTCCAAAAGGAGGAGGTTATTCCTCAAATCAGCTCAAAATACTCTATGGGCCCTTGATCTGAAGACCATCCAACAACTATTAACAATTGATGATAGGTGTCATGGACCTCACTTAATTTTAGTATAATAATCATACCTAGTTCCTTGTGTCATCTTATTACCAAGGACACCTCATCTTTGGCACATTTCAAATGACCCATCTCGCATGACACAATATCTTTTAAACTTGCATAGTTATTAACAATTTCCTATGAGTTTAATGATTCTAAATTGTTAGCTTGTGGTGACTGATTAGGAAAGTACTATCCAGGAAAGTATTGTACACTTTTCATTTGTCGTGGGGCTTGGGGCATCGCCCCCAAAAAATTTTTTGGGGTTAACTCGTCAAGCGTTTTTGAGTTGACATATCAAACATTTCCCTAGGTTGACTCGTCAAGCCTTTTCCTAGGTTGACTTGTCAAGTATTTTAGGGTTAACTTGTTAACTAACATAAGCCTTGTTATATTGGCTTAGGGTTTGGGATTTCATAATGATGTATGATTTTAGTACTTGCGACAAAATTGAGCTGTAAGGGATTACAGATTGTAATTAGGTTGTAATCACTAGATAATAATAATATTGGACTCGCTGTTGGTGGACGTAGCCTAGGGATTGGGTGAACCACATTAAATCTTTGTGTCTTGTGTTCTCTTCTGTGTGGTTTATTATTTTCTAATATTAGTTATATTTTCACATAATTGTTATTTCTGCCTTGTTAATTCAAACATAAATTAGTACCATCACACCCCAAATTTGTAAGGTTGTTCGCTAAATGCTTTCCTTTTCTTTGTTTATTTTAGTCTATATTTATTTTATTTTTTGACTTATTTTGTATTTTTATTGTATTAATTACCTTTGGGTTTTTTTTGTGTGTATTCTTGTATGGTTTTTGGTTTTTAGTTATTTGAGTGGTTTCTCTTTTAGTTCCTTGTTGTTGTATGGCTTTTCAATGTTCTCTTCACTTGCTCCTTATTTTATTATTTTGTGTCTTTTCTTTCCCCCTTCCCCTCTCTCTCTTTTTAGGTTGGCTTAGTCTACTACTTTGCTCATTTTATCCTAGTGCTCTTTATCTCATCCTGATGATGGATCATAGAGTGTGATCCAAAACATTGATGCAAAAATACTCACACAATTGAATCTGAAAACAACTTTTAAAGAAAACCCTCATTGAATTTTCTTTTCAAAAGATTTCTTAATTTTTTGATTATCAAATAAACACATCTTTTTAACAAACACTCATCATTTACACACAAGATCTAATCAAACACGAAGAAGACAATGATCTTTCAATGGACAACTTTTAAGGATTGCAAAACCCTATCTTAATACACAAAGTTGAATAAAAAATCAATTCTATATCTTGAAAACCTAAAGCTTTCAAAAATACTCTAATCCTCCAAAAAAAATTCAAGAGATAACTCTTCAAAACCTAATTGAATAATCTTCCTAGATGGTCTCCTAGCTTTCTTATATAGAAACCTAGATGCTAGAGTTAAAAATGTAGCTCTAAAATAACATATTATAGAACTCAACTGTTAAAAAATAATAAAGTTGTTAACTCCAAATCATAGAAATAAGAACTCAACTATGACCTCGTTTTTATCAACTTTAATTTATCAAAAGAATTATTTACTATTTTTCCTCAACTTTAAGTCATTTTAACTCAACTTGATTTTAAAAAGTTAAGTTTTACTTTTATAATGAAGTCTTTTTAAGTTGCATTATTTAATTTTAATTAATTTAAAATATGCAACTCAACTAATGACCATTTAATTCAAATTATACTTAAATTAATTTTTGTTTAATAATTTTTAAATTTCTCAATTAATTAATTTTGACTTTGTAATTAAATTATTTATTAAAAATAGGTAATTAATTAATTCTCATTAATTAATTAACCTTATATTTAACATTTTAATGTATCATAAAGTGTAATTATCTAATCTAATTTAATAAATCTTAAGTAGTTTGTCAATCTATTTTAACACCAAAACCACATCAAACCACATGACATGCAACCATGAAGCAAAACTGACTAAACCAAAATGCAACAATCAAGCCTAAAGGAAGAGCTCACAAATTTATGTCACCTTGAATCCAGATAGGTAGAAAATCAGATACTTGTCCTCTATTCTAGGACAATTAATGGTTTAGGTTGTGATTGGACATGTATGTTATCTCTCCTCTTTTACGATTGAGATATTGCGATAGGGCACACTCATCTTGGAAATTCAAGAAAGTTGATGTCTAGTACCTAAAATCTTGTATAAAAGATGAGCATGTACTTACATGTATAAATATATAATAGATAATGGTGGGGATTGGCCAATCATGTGGATCTCACAAACAAGTAACTACAATTTCTTCCCCCAACCATATTATGCACATTATATAAAGCACACAATTGTATATACATCAAATAATAAGTTTAGAAGTTCATGCAAGCCTAGTTAATGCAACACTCATATAAAATCTAATCTGAACATACAAGTCTAATACCATACCTCTAGGGTCATAAACAATAATCTAAAATACAAAAGAGTTATATGTATAAGTTTTGTTTCAAGTTTTCAACTACTAGATATCTAATGGGCACACAAATTCTTAGAGTTTCTAGTATAGAAACCCAGGCTCTGATACCAAGTGTAATTCCCCGCTAGGGAACCCAAGATAAATTAACCTAAAATATGTTACTAAATTTACAGAATAATTTTTTTCTCTTAAAAGTCTACAAACAATAATGAATAACAATGTGAAAGCAATATAACATAAGATAATACATACATACAAATGTAACTCATTTACAGATTACAAATCCCAAGGGATCCATGCCATAGAAATATATATATGTTAATTAATCTACTAATTACAACAAACAATATACAATCTCCATAATGAAATAAATAACAAGTACATCATCTCATAAATGAAACCTAGATACATATGACACCATTAGGTATACACAATGAAATAACATCCACTACACAAGTTAGATGGTATGTAATAATTTAACTAAATACAAAGTACAATAAACAAAAGATAAATGCAAGTCTCCAACAAGAACAAGAAGGTAACAACAACAATGATCATCCAACATTATCATGAACATTGAAATCTCAATGGTAATAGAATCACTACCACTTGACCATGTGGAACCAAAAAGTATTATCTCATCATGTCGAGGATATAACAACAGATCTCACTTGGATATCAAACACCAAAATTAACCACAATAAAAATTAAGAAAGGGATCCTGAAAGCTCTCTATCTTTAAAAATATCAAAAACCTAAGAAGCATAAAGAGAAGTGTCCTCACATGAGTCAACACTAGAGTTATCCTGACAGTCTTTCTAGACCCTGAACCCCTAGTGACTCTATGTGGTATCACTAACCTCTCATATAGACAAGACTACCAATTATGTCTCATCTAATCCACACATGCAACTAGGATCTTCTCACAAACCATCCTAGCTTGTACTAGCGCTCAAAGCATGGGTGAGGAATACATACATCTTATTAATTCATTTTAAAACTCTCAATGTATATTTGATTTATCACTTTATTAAGTAACTTGGAAATAACATCCAAGTAGCCATTTTTGGGCTTTGACATCTCCAAAGCAAGCCACTGCCCCTCTAACACCTAGATAACCTACCCTAAGCTCATAAGTCTCAAATTAATCTCATAAACCTCATAGAAGTATAATGATCAAATATTAGTTCCATAGATATCAACATGAACACACACTGATCCTCAAACCAAATATCACAAAATCTATACTGGTCCTCAAACCATAACATCATAAAAACATACTCTCTCAAATAGTTCACAAACTAATAAGCTTAAAATGAATAAATAAAGGACAAAAAGATCAAAACCATTATCACATTACAAATATTGTAAATATCTATGTCATAATAAAAAGGCAAAACCCCAAACCTCTAATAATAATTCCTAAAAGCCAACTTAATGCTACTCATATAGATAATCAAACACAACAACCAAAAACTCTAATAATAAACACATTAATATTAAATTCTCATAAAATAATATTTAATTATATTTAATTATTATTCTTATTTTTATTTTTCTAAAAGTATTCCCGTGTATGAATTTCTTTTTAAAAAATTTTAATTTTATTTTATTTCTAAATATAGAATATTGCTACAAGTAAATTTTATTATTTAAAATAATAATTTTTTATTTATTTTTTCAAAAAAAGAATTTCTATATATAATATCACTACATGCAAATTTCAAAAAAATAATTTAAAATAAAATAAAATATCACTACATGCAAATAAATATATCTTTCTTAAATAACATGCAAGTGAATATATATTTCTTACATAACATGCAACTGAATATATCTTCTTTAAATAATATGCAACTGGATATATCTTCTTTATATAACATGCAATTAAATATATCATTCATAAATAACATGCAACTGAATATATCTTAAATAACATGTAACTGAATATATATATTTTCTAAATAACATGCAACTGGATACATCTTCCTTAAATAACATGCAATTGAATTTATCTTTCATAAATAACATGCAATTGAATATATCTTTCTTAAATAACATGCAATTGAATATGTCTTACTTAAATAACATGCAACTGAATATATCTTCATTAAATAACATGCAACTAAAAATATATTTCCTAAATAGCATGCAACTGAATATATCTTCTTTAAATAACATGTAACTGAATATATCTTTCTTAGATAACATGCATCTAAATATATCTTCCTTAAATAACATACAACTGAATATATCTTCTTTAAATATCATGCAACTAAATATATATTTCCTAAATAATGTGCAAATGAATATATCTTCCATAAATAACATGCAACTAAATATATCTTTCTTAAATAATATGCAACTGAATATATTTATCTTTCACACATGCAAATCTATATTATTTACATGCACATCTCTATATTTCTATTTCAAAAGTAAGCATTTTCTCTAAAAATGAACTCTTTCAAAACCTTCTAAATTATGGAAACCATTATTAAAAACAAATCAAAGCAAAACTTTTAAAGAAAATTCTCATTGAATTTTTCTTTGAAAAGATTCCTTAACATTCTTGATTATCAAAGAAACACATATTTTTAACAATCACTCATCATTTGCACACACGATCTAATCAAACACGAAGAAGACAATGATTTCAATGGATAACTTTTAAGGATTTTAAAACCCTACCTTAATACACAAAGATGAATCAAAAGTCAATTTCAAATCTTAAAAACCTAAAACTTTTGAAATTACCAAACTTTAATCCTTAAAAAAATTGTCAAGAGAGAATTCTTCAAAACCTAATTGAATAATCAATGGTCTCCTAGTTCTCTTGTATAGAAAACTCAAATACTAGAGTTAAAAAAGCAACTCCAAAATTACAAAATAGAACTCAATTGTTAAAAAAAATAAAGTTGTTAACTCCAAATTATAGAAATAAGAACTCAACTACAACCTCATTTTTATCAACTTTAATTTATTAAAAGAAATATTTATTTAATTTTCCTCAACTTTAAGTCATTTTAATTCAACTTAATTTAAAAAAAAATTTGATTAAGGAAAATAGGTTTTGAAGGGTGCCTGAAACCCTTTACACATCAAAAAGTTTTCAAAGGAGCCCGAACAAAAGATACAATAGACCAAAGATGAAATAGGTCGCCAACAAAAATAAAGTGACCAGGGTGGCCTCATAGATAACATAGTACTCTACTACCACCAAATAAAACTCAATAAAACCATTTAGGACCCCTTAACCCTAGACAAGTGAGATCTAAGAAGTCTATCAGAGGACTGTTGGGAAGGTTTGCATTTTTTACCTTTAACCTTTGTCCAACCTTCCTCCACCAGTGAAGCCTCCTCCCAATTCAAAGCATCAACATCTGACCCAACAAGAAAAGCAGGCAAAACCACACCAGAAACATTGCCCACTGGAACCCAACTAGCAAAGGGAGGGGCAATAGCGGTAGCCACATCCAACAACAGATCAATAGCCTAGTCAAACGAAGCAGAGCTGCTAACGCCATCAACAACCATAGACGGGGGGGATCCTTAAGAGAAGATTCTTTAAGGACAGAGTAATGCTGAACCAAATCCCTAGATCACCAAGATGGTCTTTTCTTTGGTTTCCTCAATTCCACAGGACAACGCGCACCAATATGTTTAGTCCCAGAGCAAGCCCTACAGCGGAAAGGAATTCTTTCATAGTCTAGAGTCTAAATCCAGGAACCATTAGGGACCTCAAGTTTGATCTTCTCAAGGAGGCCCTTCAAAATATCAACCACCATGAGGATGCGAGTGTAAGTAGTATGCAAAATATCAGATGATTTAGAGTCCACCATTTGGAAGTCACCAATGGCATCTCCCACAGCTTCAAGAACTGAATCCAGCCATAGGTGAAGGGGAAGATTCAAGAGCCTAACCCAAAGAGGCATATGAGAAAAAGATTCAGATGTAGGGTCGAAACCCTTGTGACAAGGTTTGGCCAACAAAGGGTAACGATCCTCCCAGCTGAAGCGACTACACAAAATAGCCCTCCTATCATTAGCAGCATCAAATTTTACTATGAAAAAACCCCTAGCCACAAGGTAAATCTGGACAGATTCAGAAATCAATGAGTCCCAGTGCTTAGATATCCAAGCATGAAGAGCCTGAAGGGAAGGCCAGAAGCCTCGAAATCTTAAGATAGCTACCCTCTCAGAGAATTCCTTAATCGTATGAGTAATTTCTTCAGCTATATCCTCCCCCAAATCCAACCGGATAGGAAGGCTAACCAAGATAGGAGTCACAACTGGGGAAAAATCCAGATGGTCCACAGACGAAGCCCCCAATCCATGTACATTAGCTTCAAAAGCTACCACATCCGCAAATGAGGCACCTTTGCCACCTGTAACAGGAGGAGAAGACCGAGCCCCTGAACCACCGAAAGAGCCAAGCCAAGGCTGAGCAAAAGACCTAGCCCCCAAACCGCCAAAAGAGCCAAGCAAAGGCTAAGCACACGCAGTCCCAACAGCCATAGGGTCCATCGAGGAAGAGGGAGGAGCCATGGCCGAGAGCAAGAGCAGGAGTGCAAGGGAGTAGCGCAGAGCAGGAGCGTAAAAATAATAACTTAATTTTAAAAAGTTAAGTTTTACTTTTATAATAAAATATTTTGTAAGTTATATTATTTAATTTTAATTAATTTAAAATATGCAACTCAACTAATAACCATTTAATTCAAACTACACTTTAAATTTAATTTTTATTAAATAATTATTAATTTTAATATTGTAATTAATTTTTTTTTAGGCAAAAGTGGAGTATCCACTATATATATTAATATTTATAAAATTGGTTCAAGGGCTCAATCAGGAAAGAACCAGGAAGAAAACCCAATATCCTTTCCACTTACAATTTGCCAAATATTTCTTAAGGCAACAAAAAAATCATGAGATTACATATAGAACGATATACAAATCCATGCCCAGAACCAAGCCATATATAGAAAAAACCCTATAATGTTCATGGTGAAAATATTGTAGGTATCCCATAGATTAAAAAATTTGGCATGAGATCAAATTTACATAGCCATGCACTATAAAACAAAATTTCTCATATTCAACTTAAACTATTTAGCCATGTCTGGGAAACCCCATCTAGGCTGTTCTGGTTGGGATCATGGTGACCATCTTGTAGTAGCTGGAATCACACCAATATCCGAGTCCACCACCAATGAACACACATCCCAACCAGAGGAACACGAGACACCCCAACCAGAGTCAAGTATCTAATGCCTATTTGATTGTTGCCAGGAAGCCGAATCTATAGGGCAGGTGTTTAGATCAGGAACCAGCTCCAACAATAAATCCTATTGGACCCACTCGATAGGAAAAACACGTGATGGGCTATGGATGTTGTAATTAAATTATTTATTAAACATAGATAATTAATTAATTTTCATTAATTAATTAATTAGTCTTATATTTAAATATTTTAATGTATCATAAGGTGTAATTTTTTAATCTTATTTAATAAATTTTAAGTAGTTCATCAATCTATTTTAACACCAAGACCATATCAAACCACATGAGATACAACCATGAAGCAAAATCGACTAAACTAAACTGCAACAATCAAGCTTAAAGGAAGAGCTCATGATTTATGTCACCGTGATGAATCTAGATAGGTAGAAAATCAGATAGTTATCCACTATTTTAGGACAATTAATGACTTAGGTTAGGATTGGACCTATATGTTATCTCCCCTCTCTTACCATTGAGATATTGTGATAGGGAGTGCTCATCTAGGCAATCCAGGAAAGTCGATGTCTGATACCTGAAATCCTACATAAAAGACAAGCATGTACTTACATGTATAAATATATAACAGACAATGGTGAGGATGAGCCTATCGTGTGGATCTCACAAGAAAGTAATTATGACTCCATCCCTTAACCATATTAGACACATTAAATAGAAATATAAAACATACATGTTGACCATACACATGAAAGTATGAGGTTAGTAGAAACATAAACATAAATATACATAACATCAAATATATGTGGAGATTTAATACACACATGAAAAATGGCTTAAAAGAGTTTGGTCAATTAAATTAAAAAATACATTATGGGAGGGGTATTACATCCACCTCCCCTAGAATTTGCTTATTTTTGGAAGCCTACATACAAATAGGGATATGCATGCCTCAATCATGAGGCATCCTACTAAGACAAAAGATAGAACAATATCTCAAAATAAGCCAGAAAATAAGGACATGATGAATAGTCATTAAGAGTAATATAATTCTGGTTCAAGAATAAACCAAAAATCACATTGGTCAATCATTGATTATTTAACAATTTAAATAAATCTAGATCTTTATTCATTCATCATTACATAAAATATCTAATAATAAATTGTACATAAAGAATACAAGCATATATACATCAAATAATAAGTTGAGAAGTTCATGCAAATCTAGTTAATGTAACACTTAAATATAAAATATAATCCAAACATACAAGTCTAATATCCTACCTTTAGGGTCATGAACAATAGTCTGAAATATAAAAGAGTTATATGTCTAAGTTTTGTTTAAATTTTTCAACTACTAGACATTTAATGGACATACAAATTCTCAGAGTTCTCAGTGTAAAAACACGAGCTCTAATACCAAGTGTAATGCCCCGCTAGGGAATCCAAGATTAAAATTAACCTAAAACATATTACTAGATTTATAGAATATATTTTTTTTCTTAAAAGTTTACAAACAATAATGAATAACATTGCGAAAGTAATATAACATAAGACAACATGCATACTTACAAATGTAACTCATTTAAAAATTACAAATCCTAAGGTTTCCATGACGTAGAAATATGTAAGTTAATTAATCTACTAAATACAACAAACAATATACAATCTCCATAATGTAAATGAATAACAAGTATATCATCTCATAAATGAAACCTAGATACATATGATACTAAAAGGTATACACAATGAAACATCTACTACACAAGTCGGAGGGTATGTAATAATAACTAAATATAAAGTACAATGTACATGAAAGATAATCTTGCAAGCCTCCAACAAGAACATGAAGGTAACAACAAGAATCATCCAACACCACCATGCATGTCAAAATCTCAATGGTAATAAAATCACTACCACCAAGCCACATGGAACCAATATGTCCACTCCTACTACACTAAGGATATAACAAGAGACCCCACTCATATATCAAACACTAAAATCAACCACAATGGGTGAACCCACAATACTGGGTTACAATTTTTCGGAGGAAGGAATCTGTCCCAAAAAGCATTTTCGGCAAAATAATATTTATCCACTTTCGATAGAAACTAGCTTCAACTTTCGATCGTAAGTACTAAACTTACGATCGAAAGTCCTTAAACAAAGAACTTTTGATTGTAAGTAACTTTCGATCAAAAGTTCCTTAGTAACTTTTGATCGAAAGTTACTAAGGGACTTTCAATCGAAAGTCCTTTAGTGTTGACTTTCGATCAAAAGTCATGTGTTAGGGTTTGTTTTGGTGGAAGTTTATATCTGCCGAAAGTTGACTTTCACTGCCACTTTCGGTGATAGTGAAACAGTGGAACAGTGAAACGGCTTCCGAAATATCAAACACGTTTTTGAGGTATTTTTATTGTTTGTTTTTATTATTTCTAATTTTTGATAGATGCATAAATGGTATATATGTATATATACACATGTATATATGCATATATACACATGTATATGCATATATACACATGTATATATGCATATATATGTATATATACATGTGTATATATACATATATATACACATGTATATATGTGTATATATATATGTATATATACATGTGTATATACACACACACACATATATATATATATACAAATGTATATATACATGTATATATGCATATATATATATGCATGTGCATACATGTTGTGTATATATATGCATATATACACATGTATATATGCATATATATACACATGTATATATGCATATATATATACATGTATATGTGTATATATATGCACATGTGTATATATAATTATATATATTTTTCTTTATTTAAAGTTTGTGATATGTGCATGTACATGTATTGATTAAATATATAGATTTTTCTTTATTTAAAATTTGTGATATGTACATGTACATGTACATGTATTGATTAAATATATAGATTTTTCTTTATTTAAAGTTTGTGATATGTACATGTACATGTATTGATTAAATATATAGATTTTTCATTGTGTGTGTGTGTGTGTGCATATATATATATATATATATATATATATATATATATATATATATATATTATATATATATATATATATATATATATATGTATGTATGTATGTATGTATGTATGTATGTATGTATGTATGTGTGTGTGTGCATGTATATATATATATATATGTGTGTGTGTGTGTGTGTGTGTGTGCATGTATGCACGTGCATGTGTGCATGTGCATGTATATGTATGTATATATATGTACATGTGCATGTGTATGCACACACACACACATACACATGTGCATGTATATATGTATGTATACATACATGTACATACATGTATATAGATAGATTTTTATGTATACATTGTGTATGTACATAAGACCTAGATAAGACTAATTATGTACCTAATAAGACCTAGAGATAAGACTAATTAAGACTAATTAGACCTAATACAAGTGACTAAGAAGACATAATTAAATATACTTAAAATTAGACCCGTTGAGTAAATTGTGACCCATTAAGACCTAATTTTTAACTTATTACTTGACCTAATATAAGTAATAAGACCCAAATTAGGACCTAATATCATTAATAAGATGGCTTTAAAGACATAATTAGACCTAATACTTGACCAATTAACACCTAATAAGACATGTGTAACTAGTCTCAAGTATACCTAATATGAGTTTGAGGACCCCTTAAGACCTAATTAGACCTAATTAGACCTTTAATTAAAACTAATTAACACCTAATATCATGAGTAATAGGACCTGCTAGTACACCTAATATGAGCAATATGATCCCTTAGGCATAATTAGACTAATTAACCCATAACAAGACCTTTAAATTATACCTAATTTTATACTATTTAATTTACCTTTAAATACATGTGAGTAATACATACCTAATATAAGTAATAGGAATTAATAGTGAATAGTAATAATGCCTACTTAGGGACATATTTATGAACTTAATAGGACCCCTTAGACCAAATTAGTCATAATAGCTTGCCCTAATTATCTATACATACAATATGAGTAATAGTCCACCCCTTCTAACCTTTCAACATAATTAGATTGAATTAAAAGACTAATTAACACCTAATATACTCGAGTACTACATGACCCTTTAAGACCTAATTAGACTTAATACATGCTTAATATGAGCTCTTAAGACCAAAGTAGACCTATTAGTTCACCTAATTAGACCCAATTAGACGTATTACGACCTAATTAGACCTAGATAAGACCTATTACAATGGAATTACAACTAATTAGCACCTAAATAGACCCAATTAGACCTATTAGGACCTAATTTGACCAAATTAGACCTATTAGGACCTAATTTAATAGGTCCAATTAAACCAATTATGTCCTAATTAAACCTATTAGGACCTATGACAGGTTCTATGACCCCATTAGACCCACTATGAGTAACATGACCCCTTAAGACCTATATTAAAGCACCTAATTAGACCTATTAGTACCTAATTAGACCCAATTAGTTGTTATGACCTAATTAGACCTATTAGGACCTATAATACCTGTTATATGACCCCTTTAATACCGAATTAGACCCACTATGAGTGTTATGTCCCCCTTAAGACTTATTAGTGCTTCACCTAATTAGACCCAATTAGATCAATTGGGACCTAATCACACCCCAATTAGACCTGATTATACCTAATTTAACCTATTACATATAGGTAATTGGACCTATTAGGACCTATGATAGGTTATATGACCCTTTAAAACTCCATTAGATAGGTATTAAAATGTAATTTACATTTAAACATGTAATTTATGTAATTGTTTTTACTTTCAAATAATGTAGTGAAATGCATGCATAGTATTTAATTTTATTTTTATTTAAATTAGGAAAACATATGTATGTATATGTAGACAAGTTATTTGACAGTAAATAAATTTTTTTGGTACATACATATTCTCTCTCTATCAGACATTATTACACATCACACATGGCAGATGCACTGATTCCCCCTACACAATTATTGTCACGCACTAATAGAGAGATTCAATGACTGCAAGAATCTATAAATAATCCTTCTAACTCTATTGTCTATAAGAGCACATGTCAGTCCATCCTTAATAGCTTGATTAGCATTAGGGATGACATTCATGGCACCA